>CM033649.1:74512301-74522573 GCA_019512145.1 Engystomops pustulosus
TCTTGTACATAGGGGAAGTATTATAGGAGTTATGTTCTTGTACATAGAGGCAGTATTATAGGAGTTATATTCTTGTACATAGGGGGCAGTATTATAGTAGTTATATTCTTGTACATAGGGGGCAGTATTATAGTAGTTATATTCTTGTACATAGGGGGCAGTATTATAGTAGTTATATTCCTGTACATAGAGGGCAGTATTATAGTAGTTATAGTCTTGTACATAGGGGTCAGTATTATAGGAGTTATATTCTTGTACAAAGGGGGCAGTATTATAGGAGTTATATTCTTGTACATAGGGGGGCATTATTACAATATATTTTACTTAGGGGCAGTAGTATTATAGTAGTTACATTCTTGTTTATTGGAGAAGGTATTGTAGTATGGTTTTAGTGTACATATATGGCAGTATTAAGTTGTGTGCTTTTAAAATAAAAGTGTTATTCCTTTACAAGGAGGCAGTATGAGTGTCTTTCTCTGCGGTGTACATGTTGATTTAGACCATCTATTAACAGTTTGTATGGAGTTTAGTAACTCCTCCACCCACATCACAAGGCCACGCCTACTTGTTTTGACCCCGCCCACAGAATGGGGCCACTTTTACAGTTTTTTCCAGGGCCACTTTAAATTCCCAGTCCACCCCTGGCTGCAGTATAGGGCGGGGCAGAGCTACAATGACAATAACAGTGACTAGTGGCACTGATGGTTTAAGCCTGGGGCCCCCCTCTGGGGACCGGGCCCTGAGCAATTGTGCAATTTACCTTCCCTCCTCCCCTAACAGCCGCCCTGGTTGTGAGAAACGAAAATTGTATAACATTAAGGTTTTTGGAGGGTTAGGGATAAAAAATTAGTATGTGCATTAACAGTTGTTCTTGAGATAGGCTGATCCTTGAAGGGGTGTCTGGGCTAAAAATATTGATGACCTAGAATACTATAGGTCCTCAATACCAGATTAGTGGGGTCCACAACCATCATCCCCCAGCTCTTCTCAGCAGCAGATAATTTTTGTCTTGGGCTCCAGCAGATTTTGTTCTACCCCGCAATTAACCTAGTTGGATATCTGTTGACGTCAGAGAAATTACTACTGTCAAGGTCAAGCATGATAAACCAGGGACACCAGGCACCATGACTGTGGTAATATTCTTATATCTGTTATCTATGACCTCCTTTTAAAATGATGCTAATGACCTAAAAGGATGTTGTAGCATCACATGCTGTTACACTTAGCAGGAGCATGTCTACCTCCCACTGTGTCAGATTACATTTGGCAGTGAGGGGTGGGAAGTTCTGAGGGATCAGGGGAGAGGGTGAGAGAGCAACAGCCTGTGAAGCTACAGCACAGAGGGGCTCCGTTAATGCCTCCTCATTAGCATAATTTTAAAAGTAAATTTTAGAAGAGAGGAGGCCATGGATAGCAAATATAAGAAGATTACCCAAAGTCCACAGGTGCTTGATTTACCTATTCCGGACCTATAAGGGCACACTAAAGCCTTGGATTTCCTTGGACAATCCAAAAGTGCGCCTTATAGTCGGTAGGCCTGCCTAATGAGGGCAGCGGAACCATACTACATGGTCCCGCTACGGAGACAGCAGATCTCCAGCGGGAACTGCAGACCACGCGGCACGAACACAACTTCTGCCGCGTCGGTCTGCAGTTTCCCGCTGGAGATCTGCTGTCTACCGGTAGCGGGGACCTATGTAAGTAGTGCCTTCCCACCTTCCACGCCACCTTCCCCGCATTCCGGCGTCTCGTCTCGGCGTCGCATATCTGTCGCCGTCGAGGACCTCCGCCAGCCCCGATACCTGCGCCTTAATAGTCCGTATGCGCCTTCATATATGGAATATACATACTATAAGGGCTCTGGACTGATGCTGCCTATATTTCCGGTGCGCTAATGGTCCCGGAAAATACGGTAATAAGGGTCTGCAGAATGCACTTTTTGCGGATTTTGGAAAGTTCGATGCGCGATGTGTGTCACTCGGGTTGTGACAGGTATTGTTATAAGGGGCACGTGATCGATTTTGGAGCAGGGGAAGCGGCTTTCATGCAACAGAATCGGGGGCGGACCATCGACGATCTGTACGGTCGGACTGAGCGCGGTGATTTAAGATTCAAATTCGTGTCTCAACACATGCATTAATGCATCCAGAAAGAGAAGGGTGAATCTCCGGTGCACCTGAGCGGAACGCACATGCAGGAAATGGGGTGCATGATCTTAGTGAATGTTCGGACAATGTAATCGGGTGCATACGTCGGCCGGGTAGTAAATGTGCCCACCACAGGTTTAGATCCTATAATTGTGTCACCGGTTTAATCATGATGGATTTTAACATGTAGTTTATCTAAGTCCAGAACAAAGCTTTAGAAATCCAGTAATGTAACAAATCCACTTTCTGCTGACGAATGTGAGGTCAAACACTCACAGCCACTTCGAAACGTAAGGGAAGTAATTTGGACTCATTTCCAGGACACAACAATTACTCAATGTGTTTCACACAAGTAAGGAAAGATTGGGAAAAACAACTTCAGCTGTCCTCTTAAAGTATTAGTCCACCAACTCTTATGTATGATCTGAATGGGTGTGGAGAGATAAAATGTGTGGACACTCATGGTGCTTGCATGATTTGGGTACTGTCCATGTGCTATCACAGCTGTAGTGACTTGGGCAGAGTTCATTGGCTTTCTAATGATGGTCATATGGGGGCAAAGTCAGGGGGGGAATTAAATTTTTAACAGGAGCACCCAGTTTTACTACTGCTCATGGAAAAAACTGTACCTACTATAATAAAGAATAAGTATCCTTACTTAGTATAAGATGTCTTTCCTTTTTTTAATCAAAAGAGAAACTAGTTTATTATTTTTCACCTAATACCTCTACTAGCTAGAATTTTTAAATACAAGTATAAAATTGTTCACCACAGATCCTATCCTGTACCAGGATACAATAATGTATGACCCGTTATAAGATTTTTATATTACAGAACAGTACAGCCCTTTTATCTCTATTTATACAAAAATATAAAACATGTTTGGAGGAATGTAACATAAGGGGCAGAGTTTTTACTTACCCGGGCCTGTAGCGCTACTCAGTGGCGCATTCTCATTGGATGATTCGGGTTCTTACCGGCGTTCACTAAGTAGTGCGCACCGATGTCCCATGTGTCGCTGCTGCGCTGACTTCCGTCGTAGTTCACTGACGTTCACACCGTCCTATCCAACCTGGCGTGTCAGCGCATTTTTTTTACAAAAAATACGGCGAGTTTTTTCGAATCCATCGGGTTTTCTTATTACGGCCACCGCCCCCGATTTCCATTTGTTGCGTGATGCCGCGGACCCCCATGGCTCTACAGGTTCACCTTTTTGTGTCCGACGACCAACATTAGCCACTGGCTGCCGCTATTCCTAAGATCATGCGCTGATTTCCTGCATCTGTTGCCTCCCGGTTCGGGTCAGCCGATTCACAAATCTTCTTCTAGGTGCATGAAACCCTGCCCGACAGTCCATCAGGTTGGATCGCACTGATCCCACCCCCCCCCCGATTTTGTTGCTGAAGCTGGCGCCACTGTGCCAAAATCCGGCGCGTGCCCAACAATCCCTCCGTCTAAATAGCTTGTCACGTGCCGCAAAGTGCAGTGCTGGTGGACCCTTAGTAAATAAGCCCCTGTGACTTTATGCTAATGAGGACGGATAACATAGCCCCTCTTTGCGTAGCTTCAAGCTGTGAATCTCAACTCCCTCTCCCCTGATCCCTCAGAACTTCCCACCTCTCACTGGGGGGGGGGGCAAAATCCCGAAAAGCTGCAACTGATCAAGCCTTTAAGGTGTCCTGTTAACGAAGCTTTCTATTGAACTGATCCTTGGTCGCCTTACACGCAAACAATTTTGAAAATCAATTGTCACTGGGGCACAAAAGGTTTTTTTGCCCTGGATCTACAATTATAAATAATGCAGGTTCGACTACATACAAATTCAAGAAAGATTAAGAACAATGCATGGATCATGAATCGTACTAAAAGGATGAGGATAGGGTTGATGATGGGTGTGAAAGGTCCTATGACTCTATATGTGTTGTTGAATTTTGTATCAATAAAAGGCAGCAATGTATATAATTACAGAGATGGTATGACCCACTTAAATGGGATTCCCAAGAAGACAAGTTCTTATCTGTATTCAGGATACAAATAAACACATTCCCTTAATTTCTGTTATTACAAAAATGCAGCATTTTCACAGATATAAGCCAAACTCTATCTCATCAGTCGCTGCTGTACACATTTCAGTTGCACCCAGACAGACCCTGCGACTTTCTGACTATAAGGTACGGGGGCGTGGGCCGCCATCTTGGTTTTGCCAGGCTTTGCTGATTGTCTGTGTCTTTCTCTCTGAGCCTGTAGCCACCGCTCCCTGCCATGGAGCTAACAGACACTTCACTGATGTACTCTAATGTGAGGCACATTGGAGCAGAGAGAAGCTCTGCAAACTACCAAACTACTTACAAGGAGGATAAGATATCCGTGGGAAGGGTGGTAACCTGCACAATCTGTAGATTGTAGCATGAGTCACTGTTGTAACAGTCCTGCAGCCCCTGTGTATAGGCCATTCATTATCAGGAATCCTCAATATCTCTGATCTGTCTCATTCTCTTCTAATCTGTCGTATGTAGTTCAGTACTAGTTCAAAAGCCAGATGAAAGTTTAATATACAACCTGTAACCCTGATAATTAAACCACATTGTCCCCTCAGAACTAATGGATATAATGTGTCTGTCTTAGAGAGGCCTGTACACACACCATGGGATTTTTAAACTGAGCAGCATAGGGAGTTGATAGGAGCTAAATTACAGCAATAACAATGATACCAGTTGTAAAGTTTTTTCAATGGGAAAACGAAGGTGCCCTGTATAGGTTCGGGGACTTAAAAATATGTTTGGGGGCAGCTCTCTGGACCGACCCCAGATTCTGGAACCAAGATTCCTTGCGATCGTTGCTACTGTAACAATTGTGGGTGTTTAACTGTAAAGCACGGCCGGCAGAGATAAATTTAGTGTCTCTGGTGACTTGCGCTCCAGCACGGACGGGGGTTTGAGCCGCACCCAAGACCTAGACCCAATCTTAAAAAAAGTCGGGTCAGGTCTGGGGACTGAATCGCTAAGACCGCAAATTTTGCTATTCGTGGCTGCCATACCCCCTGTTAAAGGAACAGATTCACAACTGTAGATAGTTCTGTTTCAATAGCCTCTTACTCTTTTAAACCATTTCCCAACACTGTACTGAAGAGACGCAACCAAAACATTGCTGTCTACAGTTGGGAATATGTTCCTACTGGAATAGATATGTTGGTTTGGCTTAAAAAGTATCAGAAAGAGGCATTGGGGCACATTTACTAAGACTAGTGCAAACTACAGTTTCGCTGTGTAGTGTGAAGGGGGCGCCATATTCTGGATTTATGGTGCAAGTTCTTCAATAATCTGACGCCCCCTACACTGCTCCGACAGAGTGCACCATTTTGATCACCTTTAACACATTTCTGTTGGACTTTGCATGTTAAATGTGGCGCACGGTCCAACAGAGCACTGGAACATCCATTTCAGTGCAGAAATTTGTGTTGCATGATATCTAGTGCAGCTATGCCACAAAAGGGTCATGTAGCACAGACACTTCTTAGATACCTTTGCAAGCAGTTTGCACTAAAAAGAATGTGCAAAGTCTGAAAAAAATGGCGCACAACCCTTAGTAAATGTGCCCTATTGCTTTTTTTGTCCCACTCTGTAAAGTTCACCATCAGCAGTCAGAGGCCGGTTCCTAAGAACGGGTACCCATCAAAACGAATTTTGGAAACCTTTACCAAAGCAGATACCGTATTTTCCGGACTATAAGGGGCACATAAAAGCCTTGGATTTCCTTGGAAATCCAAAGTGCGCCTTATAGTCCGGTGCGCCCTATTGATGGATTTTAACAGTAGATTTCATCTAAGTAGAAAAAGCTTAGAAAATCCAGTAAATGTAAAAAATCCACTTCTGCTGACGATGGAAGTATAAACACTACAGCCACTTAAGAAAAGTAGAGGAAGTCATTTGGACTCATTTCCAGGACACTAACAATTATCAATGTGTTCACAAAGTAAGGAAAGATTGGGAGAAAAAACTTCAGCTGTCTCTTAAAGGTATAGTCCACCAACTCTATGTATGATACTGAAATGGGTGGGAAGATAAAATGTGTGGACACTCATGGGGCTTGCAATGAATTTTGGGTAACTGTCCATTGCTATCACAGCTGTATGGACTTTGGCAGAGTCTCATTGGCTTTCTAATGATGGTCATATGGGGCAATAGTCAGGGGGGGATTCAAATTTTTAACAGGCACCCAGTTTTCTACTGCTCATGGAAAAACTGTACCTACTATAATAAAGAATTACATTATCCTTACATTAGTATAATATGTCATTTCCTTTTTTTAACTAAAAGAGAAATAGTTTATATTTTTCAACCTAATAACCTTCTAGCCTAGAATTTAAAATACAAGAATAAAATTGTTCACCACATACCTTCCTGTACCAGGTATACATACTTGTACTGACCCGTTAAAGATTTATATCTACAGACAAGTACAGCCCTTTTATCTCTATTTATACAAAAATATAAAACATTTTGGAGGACATTAATCATAATGGGGCAGATTTACTTACCCGGGCCTGTCGCGATCCAGTGGCGCATTCTCAGTGGATGATTCGGGTCTTCCGGCGATTCACTAAAGTAGTGCGCCCGATGTCCACTAGGTGTCGCTGCTGCGCTGAATTCCGTCGGAGTTCACTGAAGTTCACCGTCCTACCCTGGGCGTGTCAAGCGACATTTTTTTTTAAAAAAAATACGGCGGTTTTTCCGAATCCATCGGGTTTTCTTACGGCCACGCCCCCCGATTTCCGTTGCGTGCATGCCGCGACCCCCACTGAGTCTCAGGTTCACCTTTTTTGTCCGACGACAATACACTGTGCCGCTATTCACTAAGATCATGCGCCTGATTTCCTGCATCTGTTGCTTCCCGGTTCGGGTCAGCCGGAGTTCACAATCTTCTTCCTGGTGCATGTAAATCCCGCGCTCAGTCCAAATCAGTTGGATCGTCACTGATCCCCCCCCCCCCCGATTTCTGTTGCATGAAAGCTGGCGCCACTGTGCCAAAATCCGGTCGCGTGCAACACAATCCCCTTCTAAATAGCTGTCACAGTGCCGCAAAGTGCGTTCTGTGGACCCTTAGTAAATAAGCCCCTGTGACTTTATGCTAATGAGGAGGAATTAACAGAGCCCCTCTGTGCTGTAGCTTCACAGGCTGTTGCACTCTCACCCTCTCCCCTGATCCCTCAGAACTTCCCACCTCTCACTGCAAATCCCGAAAAGCTCCAATGATCAGCTGTAAGGTGTCTGTAACGAAGCTTTATTGATGATCCTTGGTCCCATTACAGCAAACAATTTTGAAACTACAATTGTCACTGGGGCAAAAGTTTTTTTGCCTGGATCTACAATTATAAATATGCAGTTTCGACTTACATACAAATTCAAGAAAATTAAGAACAAATCTATGGAATCTATGAAATCTACTAAAGGATGCAGGAGTAGGGGTTGATGATGGTGGTGAAAGGTCCTCTGACTCTATATTGGTGTTTTGAATTTCTGTATCAAATAAAAGGCAGCAATGTATAATAATTACTAGAGATGAGTAGACCCACTTAAATGGGTATTCCCAAGAAGACAAGTTTCTTATATGTATTCAGGATAGCAAAATAACACATTCCCTAATTTTCTGTTATTAACAAAAATGCAGCATTTCACAGATATAAGTCCAACCTGTCTCTATCAGTCCTGCTGTACACAATTTCAGTTGCCCCTAGACACGACCCTGCAGCTTCTGACTATAAGGTCGGGTGGCCGCCATCTTGGATTTTGCCATGCTTGCTGAGTTTCTGTGTCTTTCTGCTCTGAGCCTGTAGCCACGCTCCCTGCATGGAGCTCACAGACACTCACTGATTTACTTCATGTGAGCACATTGTGAGCAGAGAGAAGCTGCAAACTACAAACTACTACAAGGAGATAAATGATCCGGGGGAAGGGGGAAACTGGCACATATCTGTGAGATGTAGCAGAGCTCACTGTGTAACAGTCTGCAGCCTCTGTGTAATAGGCATCATTCATCATGCATCTCATCATCTCTGATCTGTCTCATCTCTTTCTATCTGTCAGTATGTTAGTACAATGTTCAAAAGCCAGATGAAAGTTTATATACACCTGTACCCTGATAATTAAACCACATTGTCACCCCTCAGAACTAAATGGATCATAATGTGTCTGCTTAGAGAGGCCCTGTCCACACCCTGGGATTTTACACTGAGCAGCCTTGGGAGTGATAGGAGCTAATACAGCAATAACACTGAGTAACATTGTAAAGTTTGTTTCATGGGAAAACCCCTTTAAGGTTCGGACTTAAAAATCCTGTTTGGGGCCAGCTTCTGGTACCGAACCCAGATCTGGAACACATGCCTGCGATCGTTGCTTGTACCAATTGTGGGTGTTAACTGTTAAAATGCAGCCGGCAGAGATAAAATTTACTGTCTCTGGTGACTTTGCCGGCCAGCACTGACGGGGGGTTTGAGCCGCACCCAAACCTAGACCCAATCTTTAAAAAAAGTCCAGGGTCAGGTCTGGGGACCTGAATCGGCTAAGACCCAAATTTTGCTATTCAGGTCTGCTCATCCCTGTTAATCACCACAGTATTTTGGACCTACATCTAAATGATGCTTAAACCTGAGGTTACACTTCAATGCTCTTGTACAATATATATATATACTAATTGCAAAATGTGTTAAACACCTGGCCGCATTCCAATACCTGCGCATTACAAAAGGTTATTGTGCATGTTTCTTAATTCTCATCTCCAATTTTACTTCAAGAAATGACGGTTTTCTCAGAAGCTTCTGCTGTGATTTATTGGCTGTGCTGAAAAAATGTAACCTAAAGGCTGCACGTCAGTGGGACCGACAAATGTGTGTCCGCACCGGCTGCCTATCCTTCTCGAGTTATAATAACCACTCTTTTAAAGTCTACACCATTTGGGCCATGAGAAACGCAGCGCCACAAGCATGCATGTCCCTCAATGTGAAGCCAAAGATTATTCTATCCCATATTTTCATTTCTTACACAGAGAAATGAGGGTCAGAAGGGACAGTGAGCAGAGCATACCCCCGTAACTCAATTTCAGCTTCATTTTTTTACCTATCAAAATGCATATTCTGAACATAAAAGACATCAGAAACACTGCTCGAAATGTAGCAATTTTTAAGATTTTTTTTATGGAAAATTTAATATTTACAGTATTTTTAAGGTGATTTTGATCACTTATCCTTAGGCTAGTACCATCTCCTCCCACTGGGACTTGACCTAATGGTTTGACGGCAGCTGGATTTCCATGGTACCAGAGTGGCTGGCTTTACCCCGGCCTAGAGCTGGACAGGTCGCGGTTGCTTGGTCCAGGTGAAACAGGCCTAGTCCACATCGGGTAGGTCCGGTAAGAAGAGGGAGAGGCTGCAGTAAGGTGGAAGGAGTTATAGAAACTATGTAGAACATCGACACAGCAATAAAACAGGTTGAGGTAGAGGTCCTATCTGCTGGGGGTCTGCCGTAGGTGGTTGGATGCTGTCTTATACAGAAGCTTATAGACCAAATTTGGGGAACTTGGGGCTGGAGAAGTTAGAAGCTTCTTGGGCAGTAATGTTAGGCAGGCTCTGTATGAGATGCAGCAGGCCTGACGGGGTTGGAAGATGCTGAGATCTGACAGTAACAGGCTCCTGTCTCCAGGGATCCAATCAGGGACCTTGAGGCAAAGCTGGAATGACATAAATCAAACACAACTTCTGATTGGTCAACAATCAAACTCTCCCATCCCCGGCAGATATTATACAGCTGCATTACGAGCTATGGTCAGTAGATGTGCGGGAAATATACAAGGGAATCCGTCTGGAAACACCTAGATCTGTATAACGAAATTGGCCAGATCCCATGAACTTACCAGGGACCAGACAAGTTGTTAGAGTCCGTAATGATGCAGGGTCATAACACTATGTCATCAATTTCACAATGGTCTGACATGGCACCCCCATTGATAAGGTGTTTGATCACTGCACTGCCAAGGATATCTGCATGCCCCCCCCAACTAGTGACATTATAATAGGTGATCTCTGGTCTTCATGGAGGAGTCATGTGCAGGGGACAGGTCACACAATGTCAGC
>CM033649.1:74524294-74632501 GCA_019512145.1 Engystomops pustulosus
CCCACGATAACGACACCTCCCCACTCCCCCTTATTAGCCACATAAAATAAATGACAGTACAGGAAAAATAATAAAATCATACTCACCTGCAGGCAGGTGCTCCCTCGGCGCGCAGGTGGCGTGACGTCATGACACCTGTGTCACTGATTAGAACGGAGCCACGCAGCTGCTGGAAAGGCGCTGCGTCACTCCGCATATAAATCGCGCTGGTGTCTTAAAGAGAAAGGCGCCCAAATCGCCCACTTCAGAGCGGCGAATTTCGCCGCCCTTTACAGGGATCCGCATTCTGCCGCCTGAGGCGAGATTTTCATCTCGCCTCATGGCAGATGCGGCCCTGAGTGTAAGTAAAATATCCTATTAGTGGATTGTACTTAGCTCATCATTGACACGATCTTGGAAACCTCTCTAAACACTTCCACCAATACTGTAGTCCCTCAATGTATGTTTGGCAATGAGACCTCCTAAAGTGGACACATTGGTGCACATTTACTGACCAAGTCCGAGGAGTTCACAATAATGCACTCTGCTGCGATTCACCAAGATCGTGCGCCCGGTATCCTGCATGTGTTGATTCCACAGAGTTCACCTTCTTCTTCCTGGTGCATGTAAGTGCATTGTCTTGTGACACAATTTGAAACTTAAATCCTGCGCTCAGTCCGAATCAGTCAGCACACCCCATGATTTCTGTTGCATAAAAGCCAGCGCAGCGCATATTGCAGCAAAGGCTTACCGGTAACACCCGCAATCGGTTTTCACCTCAATCGCCGCCAGCGGCTTCAAAAAGATGGCGGCACATGGGCGCCGGCGTCTTGCCGCGGATCGTCGCTCACCGATGGCGTCACGGGGAGCGCCGATCCGTCGCCATGGTAGCCTCAGGTGTTCCAAATACCCGAGGCTAACTGCTATTTTGGGTATACAGATCCCCCTTAACCCCTTCCCGATGCATGCCGTACTAGTACTAGTACTTGTACTACTAGTACGGGTCCCGAGCCCTCTCCATAGCCGAGCCCTCTCCATAGCCGGTAAGTCTTTGCTGCATATTGCAGCAAAGGCTTACCGGTAACACCCGCGATCTGTGCTAGCACCGTGTTTTCACCTCGGTTGCCGCCGGCGCCGCATGCCGCCGCCATCTTGTTGCGGATCGTCGCTCCACTATGATGTCACGGGGAGTGGAGATCCGTCGCCATGGTAGCCTCGGGTGTTCAAATACCCGAGGCTACTTCGTTTTAACCCATGCATTACAATGTGCTAATTGCACACTGTAATGAATGGGGAGTAAAATCCACATATACTGCCATACAGTAGTATATGATAGGATGAATCAGACTACCTAGGGTTAGAGTAACCTAGTGATGTAATTATCATTCACACTCCAAATGCTTCACATTTGTATCACAGGGTGAGGCCCTTTTTCTATCCTGGGGTGGGGGTGAGGCCCTATTTCTATCCTGGGGTGGGGTGTGAGGTCCTATTTCTATCCTGGGGTGGGGGGGGAGGCCCTGTCTATATACAGCTGCAGTACACAGCCCTACATGGAGCTACAGGATCAGTACACAGCCATACATGGAGCTACAGGCACAGTACACAGCCATACATGGTGCTACAGGCACAGTACATGGCCATACATGGAGATACAGGCACAGTACATGGCCATACATGGAGATACAGGCACAGTACACGGCCATACATGGAGCTACAGCCACAGTACACAGCCATACATGGAGCTACAGCCGCAGTGCACAGTCATACATGGAGCTAGAGCCGCAGTACACAGCCATACATGGAGCTACAGCCGCAGTACACAGCCATACATTGAGCTACAGGCGCAGTACACAGCCATACATGGAGCTACAGCCGCAGTACACAGCCATACATGGAGCTACAGCCGCAGTACACGGCCATACATGGAGCTACAGCCGCAGTACACAGCCATACATGGAGCTACAGCCGCAGTACACAGCCATACATGGTGCTACAGCCGCAGTACACAGCCATACATGGTGCTACTGCCGCAGTACACTGTAATATAATAAGATGTTTTCCCAGAGATGATTGGGCACAGTTAGTGTGCATTGACATTGCCATTGTGGGGACGCATATTTGGCTGCAGGCTTGGGGGGTGGGCCCCCCCAAATTTTCTCTGGTGGGCCCAAGGTACACCAGTCCGACACTGTATACAGGATAGGAGTAGTAGTACTGTGCTGTGCCCATATATACAGGATTGGAGTAGTAGTACTGTGCTGTCTCCATATATACAGGATAGGAGTAGTAGTACTGTGCTGTGCCCATATATACAGGATAGGAGTAGTAGTACTGTGCTGTCTCCATATGCACAGGATAGGAGTAGTAGTACTGTGCTGTGCCCATATATACAGGATAGGAGTAGTAGTACTGTGCTGTCTCCATATACACAGGATAGGAGTAGTAGTACTGTGCTGTGCTTATGTATACCGAATAGGAGTATTTGTGACTTTTATATAAAATATTTGATAAGAGGAGCACTAAACAGAAGAAGAATAACTAAGTAGAGCATTAAATAAAACATAATAAATAAGTAGGAGCACTGTAAGACTGTATAGATGAAATGATATATTTTGTAATTAAGGGGAATTCTGTCCAATTTAATTTCTTAGGTATATCATATTATTTATTCAGGGGTGTGTATTGTAATATACTGAGTAGTCGCAGTGTAATATGAGGGCACAGTATGTTTTTTGTTATGGGGTATATTTGATAATTGTTGGGGTCACGGTGTGGTCAGTTGTGTTGTGAGTGGTAAATATTATTTAGGAGCACAGAGTGGGACATTGTTATCCAGGTGACAATATGCTGTAGTGACGGTGATATTTTTAGTTGCACAGTGTGGAGATGTGCCACACACAGATGAAGGTATCTGGTGGAACATTCTCCATTGATATGAAAAAAGGAGAAGTCGTCCTGCAGTTCAGTACCCAAAGGAGAAGACGTGTGACGTGTGAGGTACTGAAGGAGCCACTTTTTTCCACAGTAATATACTAAAGAATATTTTATAGTTTTCTATGGATACTCTTTACTACTGGATTAACTTCAAGTTTTTTTTTTAATGCTGATACCACCTGCCCTCCACTGGCTTCCAGCATTCTGTCTGTAAGCTGCCTGCCCCAAACCCCCGACGAACTATTCTCTGTCTGACATCTTATACTTTACATTGGCAATCCACTACCGGACTAATCCAGGAGGTGGTGACCTTGTGTTTAAGTTGTTTCATGGCACACTTTTTTGAGCCATAAAATATTAGTTTTTCTTTGAATGTTGCCATGCGAGGGCTTATTATTTGCGGGGTGAGATGCATTTTTCAGTGGTACTATCTTGGGGCAGCTATGCCCTATTGCTGAAAATGTATTAACTTTTTATTGTGTGTGGGGGGGGGGGGTTGTAGAAAAAACATCAACGCTGCAATTGATTTTTGACTTTTTTTTTGTGTTCACCATATACCCTAAGTAATATGTTAAATTTATTCAATAGGTCAGTATGATTACCACAATACCGACTTTCTATATTTTTGCTTACGTTTTACTAATTTTCTACAATGAAGCCTAATGTGGGCAAAAAATCTATTATTTTTGCATCATCATTTTCCAAGTAGGAAAACTCTTTTAATTTGTGGTCTATATAGCTGGACAAGAACTTGTTTTTTGCGGGACATGTTGTGCTTTGCAACCAATTTTACCAAATACAGTTTTTTTATCAATTTTACAATTCACTAAGATTGTGCGCCGAGGTCCGCCAGAGTTCACCTGCTTCTTCCTGGTGCATGTGAGTGCTTGATCTTGCGACAAAAATCCTTTTTTAAATTCTGCGGTTTGTCTGATGGCACGCCCCCTGATTTCTGTCCCGTGCAAGCTGATGTGCCAAAATTTGATCTCGTGCGCCAAACTCCCGGGGCAATTTGGCGCAAAACGGAAATATACATGAAACCTGACAAAGTGCGGTGTTCGGACCCTTAGTAAATGAGCCCCAATGTGTAATATCAGCACTTACTGTAAATCCAGCAGCTTTCACATGAAATCTTTGGTAGGAGGATTTCTCTTTCATCTTCTTCTGGAGGATATGGCAGCTTCTAGAGATTTAGCAGCACAAAAAACGTTAGGTTTCTCATTGTATCATCATCTTCTCCACCTTCTTATGTGAATTTTAATAGTGTTCTGTTGTTCCCCTAGAGATCAGAATTATGACCTTACAGTGGCAATAGTCAATATGCCTGCCCCACGTAGGCATTAGTCATTGTGTCTGCACCAGTAGCTAATTGTCATTGTCACAGTGCCACCCCCAGTAGTCACAGGACTACCGCCAATAGTGCTAGTGCTGTCCCCAGTAGCCACATTGGTGCCCCCAGGGGCTATTACTGCATCTAGAAGTCACAGTCCTGCAACAAGTAGTCACAATTCTGTGCCAGTAGACATTGCTTCCCCAGTAGTCACAGTGCTGCCCCAGTAGCCAATTCTGCCCCCAGTTGCCACAGTATTGCCCCCAGTAGCCAGTGCTGCACCCAGTAGTCCCAGTGCTGTCTCCAGTAGCCAATGCTGCCCCCAGTAGTGAGTGCTACCCCTAGTAGCCAGGGCTGCCCCCAGTGGCCAGTGCTGCCCTTAATATCCAGTGCTGCCCCCTGTAGCCAATGTTGCCTTTAGTAGTCAGTGCTGAGCTCCTAACTCTACAAACTCATCAAGATGAATGAATGAATGATGAATGTCCCCCTATGTGTATTTTTCTTAATTTTTTTTCTTACAGGATATCAGCACAACGGTTCTGTAATATATTACATTATCTTAAATATTTTTAGATCTAAATTGAAGCGTCTGTTTTCCTACATATTAACACTGTGTTCTAATTTTACTGAAAAGTTTTCTAAGGACGGTATTCATCTGATGCCATCTGTCATAGGATATAACAAAACATACCTTGATGTCTTACATTGGCTGACATCAGGGTATTGCCAAGCTTAGATTGCATTTTTGAACAGGTCATGTCTTGTAGACAAATTACTATACTTTCTTGAGACTATACATTATTTACAAAGCTCCACATTGTCAGCTTAATCCTTCCCTATTATAATTATATTTGATGAGTTTCTTGCATATAGGAATCTCACATTTACTGATTAGTAAAGACACATTAGGGAACAGCATGGTATAACTCTATTATTTAAATTACAATGGAAGCTTTTTGTCAATCACTGTCATGTAATGACCAGAAGAAATTATATAAATTCTAATTATAAAATACGTTTTCACTTTTCAATTTTGTTACTGGAAATGATAATCACTCCATTATGTAAATAGGGAAATGATAGGTTCTTTATTTGACAATGGAACATCTTTGTTCAAAGATTTAATAATCAGTAACTGCTATAATTTAAAAACTTTGAAACATACGGTATTATGGAATGTAATATCTAAGCAAGAAATGCATACAAGCAATATATGATTCCCATATTTTTCATATTTAGCTGGAATTTTTCCTTTTAGCTTTGGGTATGACTTTTTAAACCCAAAGAGGATGCAGCATTTTTGGCCTTCTGGTTGCAGCCACTTTATCCTTTTTTTCTTGATGAGTTCTAAAACTTCTAAAAGCCTAGCCTTCCAGCGGAGCATACCGCTTTTCTTTGATTTTTCCTCTCTCTCCTCCAAATACATGTCTGAGGAAGATCCTACAGTGGATATAAAGTTACATTAATGTTGGATTGCAAAAACAGGTGTCAATAAATCTCTTCATAATGCATTACACAAAAAGGAGGGCCGGCTCTCTTTCATCTGCTTTGCAGGTAGATGAACAAAGCACCTTGCAGCCAAAGAGTCAATTATTCTCACAATGTAACATGATTATTTGAAATGCTACCCAAGTTGTTTCTACAAGATTCAAGATACACGTGTACAGGCAGTCCCGGGCTAGTTACGTACGAGATAGGTTCTTTCTATTTCTTCTATAGTTGAATTTGTATTTAAGTCAGAACTAGTATAGCTCCATTATATTGTAGCTCCATGCAAAAAAAAAAAATCCCAATGACAATTGGATTTTCTACATTTTGGACTCTCATGGGAACAAGGATTATCAATAACACTTCATTACAGACACCTTACAGCTGATCACTGCAGCCTGCGACTAAAGTATAGCATCCAGAGAGCTTCACCATAGGTCACAGTGGTCAGAGAGGTCCATCTCTAATTTGGGTGTCCTTAAGGTGGGGGCCTCCTGTACTTAGTTTTCATAAATTAGTTTTTTAAAAAAAATAGTACAAATTATATTTTGGGGAAGGTTTAAATAGCCATTTTATATTGTGATTGGTAATTGTGTTTATAACGGAGCTAAACTTCAGAGCTTCTTAGGAATTCTGTAATGTTAACAATTTACATGTCGAGTATTAGAAAAAATGGGGATTTTCAACCAAAATGGCACTTTCCACTCAGTTCCTAACCACATCTAGTCAGGAGTTACCGAACAACCATATGTTTTAAATGTCATGATTGCTTTATTTAAAATAACACTTTTTTGTGGTAACTATTTTGTGGTAATATCACTTTTCACTTAGAATAGTTGAGCACTTATATTAGCTATATATGCTAAGCTTGTCTGTATTGCATAGTCTTCCCTATTATTTGCTATGGTTGAAAGGGTCTTTAGACTATAGCAGTTTCATACTTCATACTCTGAAATTAAAATATTCTATCTTGCCTTTTTAAGGCTACCATAATCTTATTCTAAAATACTATATCCCCGAGTTATGTATGTAATCTAAAGAAAATGCATATAAAAGTAAATTAGATTTTCTACTAAAAGCAAATGCAGCCATCAAGTACTTTAACAAAAATGTAAGCTATGAGTATGCATGTTTATGGAGCTACACACAGGGAAGTCTTAAAGATAACTAAGCATAAAATATTTGACAATTAAAATTCAAAATCCAAGTGCTGAGAAACCAATTGCTTAAAGGGATTTTCCCCCTATACAAGTTAGGCCCCATACTGTGAAAAGGGCCTAACTTGCTGATTGGTGGGTTTCCCAGTGATGAGACCCTCACATATCATGAGAACGAGGGGTCCAATGGGGTCCGAGGTACCTCCGTCAGACCCCTTGTTGCTATGTGAGATGAGCAGAGCAAATATTCTGCTATATTTATCTCTATAGACCAGTGATGGCGAACCTTTTAGAGACCGAGTGCCCAAACTACAACAAAGACCCGCCTATTTATCGCAAAGTGCCAACACAATAATGTAATTTGTGATTTATACTCCCTTCTCTGTCACAGTTTTCATTGATAGCAGCACTCTGAGGACACCAATAAAGCAGAAAATAGTCCCAGGTAGAGCTGTCACTTTAAAATAGCTCTGTGCACAGCAAGTCCTGGGCTGTCTGGGACTGTAGGAAGATACCTGGAGTCATCTCTGGTGATGGCCTGAGTGCCCACAGAAAGGGCTCTGAGTGCCACCTCTGGCACCAGTGCCATAGGTTAGCCATCACTGCTATAGACCTTACGGAGATTGCTGAGTGCAATCGGACCCCCCTTTCTCGTGATCACTGACACCCCCAACGATAAGCAAGCTTACTTGTTTCATGGGAAACCCCCTTTAATTTCAACTATTCAAATTAGTATTGCAGTAAATCCCACGTGAATATAAGGCTTACAATTAACAGCCCAATATATGAGCTTGTAGAGATCTGTAAGACACACAGGATCATTGTGGCGTACAAGAAAAAGGATCATTGTGGTGTACATGAAGAAGGCTCACAAAGAACATTTTGATGATTTTCCGCCCCTCATGGCACGTTTTCAAAAATGTGCATGGAAGGAAACAGACCTAATTTATTATAGCCTGCTGTAGATTTAATTCTGGCACATGAGTGCTATGCCTGATTTACTAAGATGCAGAAACTTCTAAATTCAGTGGGGGAGATTCCTTATACCTTCTCTGTCAGTTTTCTGGTGGAGAAGGCACATAAATCTTCCTGTTCCAACCAGTTTTGGCTTTCTCCGATCCACATGCCACTATGGGTGTGTTGGAGAGCATATGGGGAGTGGGTGGGCAGAGGGCGGGCTGTGGAGTTACTATAGTCTCTGCCTGAAAAGCATCAGAGACTATAGCAAAATACTCTGCCTGTTCAGATATGGTCTACAGATGCAAACTGGCAGAGTTTGCACTCACATTTACTAAGAGGCCAGATAATTTTTTGTTGCAGGTTTTTAAAAAGTATGCAGGCACTAGGTAGGAATGGTGATGGTGATACAGCCGTAGCAGGGACCAGACGGAGGCAACGTTGTGCATAAAATAATATAGAGAAGCAAATGTGGCTATATTAAGACGTAACTTTTAATAATCAAAATTAAAATTAAAAGAATATGACAAAATTACAAAAAAGTCCTAAAATCCATAGTGTTATAGACACTGAATGACGCCACACAGCAAATAGAATTGGTATCACTCAGTTAGGTATAATCAACACAGGGCAGGTGTGTATATCAATAGTATGACAAAGGTATTTGGATGTACAAACCATTAGCACATGTCATAATCATATAACAACTTATAGGGATGCCATTTCTCTCTGGACCTTATGGACATCTAGGGACAGCGTAGCCACCAGGGCAAGTGTGGGACCGCCCTTGTCAGGGCGGCAGCTACTTTTTTCCGGGTGATAGGTCCAGTACATTAGTTGTGTATTAGATAGTTGTGGTATCTGGACAATAGGCTCCCATGCTATCCTATTTCACGAACTGAACTGAGACCAAGCACACTACTGGATTGGGTGAAATTGCTCCAAATTTTCTTTTGTTTGTGCTTTGGTTGTTTATACTAATTACAGTAAGTTATTATATGATTATGACATGTGCTAATGACTTGTACATCCAAATACCTTTGTCATACTATTGATATACACACCTGCCCTGTGTTGATTATACCTAACTGAGTGATACCAATTCTATATGCTGTGTGGCCTCATTCAGTGTCTATAACACTATGGATGTTAGGACTTTTTTGTAATTTGTCATATTCTTTTAATTTTGATTATTAAAAGTTATTTCTTAATATAACCACATCTGTTTCTCTATATAATTTAGATTTGAGTGGTCAGTACTGGTTAATTGTGGTATTTGAGGAAGGGCTTTCTGTAGTCTGATAAGCTTCAATACCGATTGCAATATGAGGCATATTATTGCTAGTTTCAGAACATTCGATGATATTGACCCCGCTGCTTATATTGATTGTGCATAAAATAACAGTTCTTTATTCGAAACCAACAGCAGCAACAGGCCAAATGATTCTGTACAGCGGCAGGTTACTGGGAGTGATCTTGGAGAGTGAACCTCAGAGTTTGGTCACCAGCTTGGTTGCAGATGCAGGCTGGGATGTAGCTGTGTCCAATGCTGGAAGCTGCAGCTCTAATCCTGGTTGTTCTGTGTGAGCTCACTAGAGGTGGTTACTTAGTGTGTGGTTGATATGCTCCTCTCTGAGGAGCTGGGTTCCAAGACCTCGTGCTCAGTAGCAAGGCTCTGGCCTACTCCCATGTCAGGAGCTAGTGGTAAAGAGCTGCTCATGAGGTGAGAGCTCAGCACTAAGACTTCTAACGCCTCCCCTGACTAAGGGTTTTGTTAATCCCTGATCAGATGATCTCACTCTCCAATCACACTCCAGTTACAAAGATGGAACATCATTGGATGATAAACATTAAACAGTCTTAACCCTTGCCTATCCAGGCAGAATCTACAGCTAAATAATAATTACCTCTAAATGGTACAAGGGGCTTATTCGCAACTACTCCTCTGCCATGCGCATTGGCAGGGATGTTGCAATTGCATTCATGTCGGATTGAGTTTTACCATCTTTTCTCCCCTTGTGGTGTTTTTTTCACTTCTTAATTGCAATTTATGGTGCCATACAATATTGAACTTGCCTGTCCTGAAGGTGAAGTGGTTTTTAACTTTTTAAATTAGAGGGACTACCCTTGCCCTTTTATGATCTGACTTTACAGGCTGTTACACTTCCTGCTTACAGCACAAGTACTGATGAAGCAGGAGGAAGGTGAGATAGTGATAGTAGATTTCCTTTAAACCAGTTGTTTAGCTGGCCTTTAAATTACAGGTGGTGGAATCATAAAATGTACATAGCTAAGTAGAAAAAATATAATTACTGTGCAAAAAAACAATTAGTTTTATTAGTTATTTTCATAAATAATTTTATTACATAATGAAAATGGAATGAATCTTCTTTGCAACAGCACTGGAAAAACTTGTAACTGCTGATGGAAATTAGACTTAAATCTCAGATTTGGGAGTGAAACCAAGGCATAAGCAAAAAGGTCACTGTTCCAAATATGGAATCGAGTTAGGAAAAGAAACAAGCAACTAGAGGAAACCACAGTCATGCCAAAGCCAAAAATAAGAAACCCATAAAGTGACAAAAAGCCTGATCTCAAGATGTAACCTCAAGTAAATAATGAAGAACCATCTGTCTTGAAAATATAGAAAATGTGTCTGGCATGTCTTCCATATGTATCCATGCTTGTTTTAAAACTCTTCAAACATGAAAGCACAAGTTGGAAAACTGAACACCATACCAGACTAAAAGAGAAAGGCTCACAAAAGAGTTCATTGGAAAAATCTCTGAAATATTACATATTTCCTGCTATTTATAATAAATAGAAAATGAGTTTTTAAAGAAAATCGTAAGAAAAAGTCTGATTCATATCTTATAAAGTAAAAAAATGCTAATGTGCTGAAAGTGCTCTGGGGGCATTACCAGAGCCCCTCCAGGCTCCTGCTTCAAGGCAATAACAGCCCCCACCCCAAAGTACTTGCTGCTAGTGTTGGATTGACCTAATTTGGAAGCTGCTAGAGTCTATTTCCTGGGCGATAATGAAGAGTGGGTACCCAGACTAATGTTTTTTGGTGGAAGCCCAGTCCAACATTGCTTGCATCACATTAGCATTTTTTTTTAGGAAAAGGAGCCCATAAAAAACTATTACAAGGCTAGATCCTGGTTCAGAATTCAAAGTGGATTCAGTCAGTGATGCTGTTTTATAAGGTATAAATTGTACAGTAGATTTCCTTTAAAGTTTGTTGGTATATTCTTTTTTAACATTAAATCCATATAAATCTTATATTTCATTGACAAACTAGTATTGCAGAAAACAATAAAGCAATATGTCCTAGTGGTTCAATGCCAGTACATTGACATAATAGATAAGCCTAGGTAGCTCTTATGCCATATCCAAAAATATTGGCAAAATATAGATTTTTACCTTTTTTGTGGAGTAATTATTTGCGTTGTTATAAAACTTTCAAATTGATTTTTGTTTTTAATGTTTCTCCAAACCACCACTTTGAAGAAGAATTTTACTCCTTTTGCTCATATGTTGCATTTTTCCCTTACTTTGCTTTTTACCTTACATCTAATTTGGCCCACCAAGCCATGTCTTTGCAGTCTTTCATTTACATGTAATACATTTTAATGTCATTTTTCAATATGTACCTTCGATTGGCCCTTCTTTCTTTCCGGATTCATGTAATTACTTTTTTTGCAATCTGACAGAAAATATTACAATTTAATCTGCAATATAGTTGACACTTTTTGTGCTTTCCACTATCAAAGTTTCCTCACTATTTCAATTTCATATTACATCCTTAAAAAGTCTATAATCCCTAAAACAACTCTTATCTAATGTTTGGTATAGATGTTTTTATTAATTTCTTAAATACTTTTAACCCCTTTTTTGTTTCCGCATTCCGACATATACCTTTCTGATTTAGAGAAGACATTTAACCATCTTTAGCAACCCCAAATCTATGCATCTAAGTGGCACTGTACCACAATAATTTTGTCCTTATCCCCCAGTTGTCCTGAGCAGCAAAGTGAATATTGGATCTCTGTCAGGGGGCTGGGAAAAGCTTCTTGCCCATGGCCAAAAAAGCAGAACAGGACGTAGATAGCTTAATAGCATAGTTTCAGGGATGTTTCAGCAGCCAAAATGCAAACTAAGGGTACATTAACATGCGGTATGCCCTAGACGGCCGTGTGAATGAGCCCTTAGCTGTCTACTGTCCGATGGGCCAGTCCAGAGCTGGGATAGGGAGCTTGGCCCAGCCCTTCTAAAAGTAGAGTGCTGAAAATGCATAGGGCTAAATAGAAAACCCCAAATAAGCCAGAATCTATGGAGCATTAAAATCTGCCATCAAGCATGATAAACCAGGGACACTTACTCATGGATCCAGGCACCGTGATTGCGGTAATCTCAGGCTCATTTGCATGATTATAAAAGTTTATGTTGAAGGAAGGAGGCCATGGATAACAAATATAAGAAGATTACCACAGGCACTGTGGCTGGATCTATGAATAAGTTCCCATGGTTTATCATGCTTGCCTTTGATGGTAAATTTCTTTTAAATAATGCAAGATTTTGAGTTAATGGAGGTTTCTTTGATAAAAACTTATATTCTCTTTAAAGTATATAACTTCCTTGAGCCCTGTAATTTTATTTTATCAGCTTTTAGCCTTTAATAGATCTATAATTTATAAACTTCTGATCCAGACTAAAAGTGAAGGTTGGAACAAAGGGTGTTGATCCAGCAACTTCAGGTCCACCCGAGAAAAGCTCCAACAACTAGAGGCCAAAATGTTGCTGTTGTGGGCACATGGTAAATGAGGTACCTTAAACTACAGCACCCAAAGTATTCCCATGGGTGAGAGTGCCGCTAAGGCAGATGTATGGTTTTCCTGTATATATGGAAACCAGTTAAATATACATCAATTAACCATTAATACCACCAATCTGGACAGGCATGGATGTTTATTTAATAATATAAACAGTGTTTCTTACTGTGGCTCAGGCGGACAAGAAGGTGGGGTCATCAGGTGGTTAACCCCTCAGGAACTTGACCTATTTTGGCCTCAAGAACACAGCCCTATTTTTCAAATCTGCCCAGTGTCACTATAAGTGGTTATAGCTTTGGAACACTTTAACGTATCCAGGGGATTGTGAGATTGTTTTCTTGTGACAAATTCTACTTCAAATTAGATAGAAAATTTAGATGATATCTTTTTTTTGGCAAAATTTTCAAAAGAATCTTCATTTTCAAAGTTCTAAATTATCTACTTTTCAGGCCCATAGACATACTGCCCAAATTAATTTATAATTTAAATGTTCTAAATGTCTGCTTTATGTTGGAATAGTTTTTTAAGTATCCACTTATTTTACTAGAATTTTATAAGGGGATAGAATTTGGGTGCAATTTTTAACATTTTTTGGAAAATCCCCACTGAGTGCGTTATAATTTAGATATGTTTTATAAATTCTGGAATAGTAAACAATCATCTTTTTAATGTCCAAACCAACCAGTAACATACAGTCTAGCTCCTGCTGCATATCCCCTGAATGGTTAAAGCTTAGTTAATGGCAGTTTGATTCTTAAAGGGAACCTGGCTAGCAGAAAGCTACCTAATAAACCACTATAAGCTTGTTGTAAAGCAACTAAACACCCTCCTGATCATGTTCCTATTAGGGACCTGCTTTGTGGCATTATGCAGAAAATTTACTTTGAAGTTGGATCTAAACTGGCTGTATAAAATTAATGAAGCTAAGAATTTAGCACTTAAGTCAAACCCTCCCTGCTTCAGAATTCCCTCTTTGGGGTAATTTATGCACCTACATTCATGAACATTAGTAAATGGTACTTCTTAAGTCTAGTTTATGGTGTCAATTATAGCAGAGGGGATGTTCTGAGGTGTGGAGAGCTTGACTTCAGTGCTGAACTCTTCACCTCCCGGACTTAATTCAACCAGTTTACATCTCACTTCAAAGTTGGTTTTCTTGATAATGCCACCTTGCTGGACTAATAAGTCCCCTACAAACACCATGGTAAATTGTTACTGCCATGTCTAAGTAGAGGGAACAATGTTATTTGTACTTGAAAAATACCTAAATAAAGTACAACATGCCCAGCAAAAAAACAAAGCCTGCATCTGGTAGCAAATAAATGGGATGTTTTTGGATTAAAAACAGCCATGTTTTTCTAACCATGAACAACCATGTAAATCTAAAATATCACCTGTTGGTGAAGTCCATTGCGGCATAAGATTAATATAATCATTGGCTTTCTAGTAAACATTAAACAGGTAGGTACTCCTCACAGAAAGCTAGCCAAAAAAAATCTTGCCAATGATAGCTGCTATTCTTGGTGAGAGGATGAAGGTTATATTTATTTAACTAAGACATACAGGCGAATAGACAGCAAGTGGCACAGTGCCACAAAGCATGCTATTCTTGGAAAAAGGATTAGGCTTATATTTATTTATATAAATTAATTGTGGGCTAGAGAAAGAACAGAACTTTGCCTTAGCAAAGCTTGAGCAAAGAGAGAAATGGGAGATGCGGACACTGCTGTAACATAAAGTGTATTAAATAAATAGTCCTTGTTAAAGATAAAGCCGCTATTTTTAAGAGTTCCAAACATTTCCATGGTGAAGATGGTTTCATGAAGCACTGAAATTCTTTCCCAAGAAATAAGATGAATTCATTTATTTGTGTAAAAGGCAGACTCAACCTGCTATAAAAAAAAGTTTGAAAAAACTGCTGAGGTAGAACAATTTTATAGCTATGTTGTAAAGAACATATTTATTTTTGTGGGATTACATTGCAAAGTATTTCCTAACATGAATGTATCCAATTAAGCAAACTGCTTACGTACTGTAGGTCTACATTATGCACATTTTGTCCAAAAAGTTCCATACACCCTTAATGTATTTAGTGTCATTGTTATCCTACCTTAACCACATTTTGACCAAAATAACAAACATAGATGATTGATTGTCTATACAGAGACACAAACTCATCAAATAGCTTCAAAGAGTGCTCCAAAAAGGATCTTCTTTTCCTAGAGAGAAATAATTCAGTGATATATTGTGCCCACATAGAACAAAATAAACCAAGTCAAAAATATTATTAGACACCCCTGGACAACTTGGCCCTTTTTCGATTTTCTCTTCCAGCATTTTGTTCCACACCTCCAAAAATCCATCATTTTTAATTCTATTTACAGAGCAGTATGAGGGCTTGTTTTCTGTGTATCCAATTGTACTTTCCAGTGATGATATTTAACATTCTATATTTACTGGCACGTGGGAAAAAAAATCTAAATGTGAGATTGGTGAAAAAAACACATTTTTTTGCAGGCTCTGTGACTGTCACAGTTTGTGAGGGTAGGACTGTCTGAGAGTCTCTTTGGGAAGAATCTGAGGACCTTCTGGACCACCGCGGCGGTTGGTATGAGACCCGCGGTGGCAGCCAAGGTAACAAATGCAGGAAACAGTCACAGCCTGAGATAACAGCAGGAACACAGAGGAACGCTGGTGCAGACTGAAGACACCGGTGGGCTGGAACCCTGGACAGCACCGCAGGAGCACAGTAGTACAGGAACGGACCACAGGATATGGACCACCGGACACGGACCACAGGATACAGACCACCAGACATGGACCACAGGAAACGGACCACAGGATATGAATCACCAGACACGGACCACTGGATACGGACTACCAGACACGGACCACTGGATACGGACCACAGGATCCTAGCCAACGGACCACAGGATATGGACCACCGGACACAGACCACAGGATACAGACCACCAGACACGGACCACAGGATACGGACCACCGGACACAGACCACAGGATACAGACCACCAGACACGGACCACAGGATACGTACCAACTGACATGGACCACCAGACATGGACCACAGGACACGGACCACAGGATAGCAACCACCGGACATGGACCACCAGACACGGACCACAGCATACAGACCACCAGACTCAGATGACAGGATACACACAAGAACGGGACCTCGGAATACACACATGAACGGGCCCACGGGATACACACAGGAATGGGACCTCGTGATACACCCAGGAGGCTTTCACTTCAATGGGAAGACTTGAAGATCCGGCGAGGGAGCCAGGAGAAATAAGTCCGGGTCCGGGGAAGACACGCCGCCGCAGAGTGGATTTTGTATGATCACAGGTAGACCAAATGTATGTAGGTATTAAAGTGAACATTCTGAATCATTTCAGTACTTTATAATAGCTTGAATTACATAACCTGGCTCCCTGCTAGGGGCAGTTACAAACTGTGTGTGTCTGTGCCTCCTCATGCTTTCTTCCTCTCCTCCGCACCATTCTCCTTCCCTGCCTTCTCAATGCGCTGGAAGCTGCATGAGTTTGGGGGAGAGAAGACTGACACAGTCACACACAGACTGTAGCTGCATACAATCTGTTACAATGTGCAACTGGCCCATTGTAACAGATCTGCATACATTTAAAAAAACCTTGAGTTGAGTCTCCATCCGTCACATGCCACCAGCACCTTTGCGGCAAGTAAAGGGTTAGCACCCACCCTATATGGAGAGGGCTCTATCCCTGAACCCTCTCCATACATCTATCCCAAAGATATGCAGTAATAGTACTCGGGAAGGGGATAACAAACTATCACCAATGAATTTCATGATATTCGAAAATCTGAAAATATAGCATATTTTTATGTGATAGAATATCATTAAACTATGTTGTCTTGAAAAGTTAAAGCACACCTTTTAGTAAGCACGCAGTCATGGTGCAAAGGAATCTCACAAAGACATCAGACACTCTATAAACCACTAAATGGGAAAAATGGATAGCAATGCACACCAGAGTCAAACAGCTATTATTTCAAATTAAAAATGTTTTTTTTTTTAAAAAAAGTCTGCAAACAAAACATTCAAAGGAAATCTACCACCAGGATCAGGGATTATAAACCAAGCACACTTACACGCTGGTGTGTGCCCCGTCTGGCGAGAACCACTCTTTTTTTAGGTCTTCTTACCCTTGTTTTTACAAAACAAGGTTTTAAAAATTATGCAAATGAACCGGAGGGGCTCCAGGCTCCATAGATGTTAATGGATCCAGGAGCCCCTCAGGTTCATTTGCCCAATTTTTAAAGTCTTCTTTTCTTAAAAACAGGGGCATAAGAAGCTAAAATAAGTGTGGATCCTGCCAGAGCAAGCACGCACCAACATGTAAGTGTGCTTGGTTTACAATATTTGATCCCAGGGGTAGATTTCCTTTAAAAAAAATATACATGTAGTATACAAAACCAGGTAGTGGTCTATGATACGACTTATATACCAGCAGTGATACCCCATCAGATAGTAACACATAGAAAATAATATGCAGCTATTCACAACAGAGCACAAAATAAAAATAACTACACAAAGTATATACACAAAACGTCACTATATGTAAACGATGAACAAATCATAGTTATACAGACTAATATAGTGAAGTTGCCTAGGTGTGGGGGGCCCTTTGCTCATATTTGCTGGAGCAACTAGGTTACAAACAGGTGTAATCATATCAAACAACAGTGATTATGAAAAACTCTGGTCTGTGCATCCCAATGAGGACAATGGGGGTCATTTACAAAGGGTCCGATTCACGCATTTTCATCGGGTTTCCCGTATTTTTCCGATTCGCCATTTTTCTCTGAATTGCCCCTGGATTTTGGCGCATGCGATCGGATTGTGGCGCATCGGCGCCGGCTTTCACGCAATGGAAATCGGGGGGCATGGCCGTCGGAAAACCGTGGAATTAAAAAAAAATAAAGTGTCGTTTGACGCGCGCTTACCTGCACCATGAATAGGTTAGTGAACTCCGACGGACTTCAGTGCAGCAGCGACACCTGGTGGACATCGAGCGCACTACCTTAGTGAATCGCCGGAAGACCCGAATCCTCGTCTGAGAACGCGCCACTGGACCGCGACAGGAACGGGTAAGTAAATGTGCCCCATTATATCACGTGGTCCTTACATTGTACACGTTATGTTTCCTTGTAACAGAAATGTATATACACTGTTACATGGAAACACAGATAATATGAGTAAGGAGAATGACAAATGGTATCTGACATCTTTATATAAAAATAATGTAGGATTGTACTAATGTAAAAAAGGCTTGGTGCCACAGGCATTTTTGGACCCTAAACAAAAGTACATTAAAAAAATAACTGGGGTTAGAGATGGATTCGAGTTTAGAATTGCGTGCTGCAACCAAATTGATTCAGAAGCATCTGGAATGACATCAGCATCTTCCTGACCCCGAAGCTGCAAGGGAAAGGATTATTTTTCTATTTTCTATCTTACTGTACTATATAAAACAAAAGTTTGAAGAGAAAGTCCCCACAAAGCTGGTAGTTCTGGAAAAGTTTATCTGACGTAGTATGCAGTAAATCAATGTGATTAACTTACAGTATATATATGTCCTTATAGCAATATGTATTGGCAGTGCATCCAGCAGTGAAATTATACGCCACATGGCTATACACATATAGGGGGCCATTTATCATAGTGCATATGATAAAGGCCCCCTGCCCCGTGGCAGATACATCAGGAGGCTTAGAGTCACTGATGTACCCTTCAGGCAGCTGCGTTGCTGAGCATTAAAACCTACAAACATTCAATGGTGAATATTTGCAGACTATAGCCAATGCCCAGGCCTGGGTCAGGAACACCACACTCCAGCCCATTACAACAAAGCCACACCACCTTCATGCCCCGCCCACACCCACATGGCAAGGAGCATAGTCACTTATTTCAGTGCTTCTGAAATAAGTGACAATGCCAACTCCTTGCCATGTGGGTGGCAAGGAGTTGACATAGACACAGATATATGATATACATAGATCGATCTTCTTATCATACAAATCTATATGTCACAGAACCAATTCTCTCTTCTTGAGAATCACTTGGATGTGATTTTTGTGCTTTTCTGGTTACAGGTGTGTCCTCTTTCTTGTCTTTCATCTTAGCCGGACAGACACATGTCATTAATGAATAGGTTTTTTTTAATTTTACAATATTGTGTCGCTAAAGGATATGTTGACATGTGTCTATGTGAGGTCATCCAGTGGTTGTTTTGTTAACTGCAGCACATTTTGCTACAATTGAAATAGATTCAAAAGTCCTAAGCTGTACTCAAAATATATTTGTATTTTTTTAAGGCTATTTCAGATGACAGCAAGAGTCATCCTGGGTCGGCTTCAGGTTTCAGTAGGCCCCTGGGCAACAGCATCAGTGGGCCCCTTTGCAGTGAACTCACTTTGCAGCATTAAAAATTCAAAAACTAAAGCTCCTGTTCCTTTCTCCTGTTTCCTAAATTATTTCCTAGTTTTTCATACCAAACAGCCCAGTCATTGTTATTTTATAATACCCCCTCATGTATTTTTTATAACAAAAAACCCTCACCCTCTATGGATTCATTGGATACAGCCCCCTTCAACCTCATGGATTCCTTATTTACACACTTATGCCCCCCCCCCCCCCCAACAGCTCTGGGCCCCGGCACTTGTCTGCACAGTGCTTGCACCGGCCCTGGATTCCTACACTTCTTTTTTCTTTTTGCAATACAGGTAAATCTGGTAAACTCTGACAATTCTATATTGCGGTGAATATGATTGGAATATGGTTAGAGTATTCTGAGACAAATTGGTAACTTTGTGTGCCCTTAATGAATAGAGTTGAAGTTGGTGGGCATGCTGAAGGTCCCCTTTAACGATAATTTAAGCTTTTGTTTTTTTCGTACACAGAACTTCAAGTCCCTAAGAATAAAACTTATATAACTTTAAAACTTATTGACTACATCCATCAAAAGAAGCGTTTCAGTGTATCTTTGAGAAGATAACTTCCATAGATGTTGATTCGATGTAATTTGTCACAGCCTCTTTTAGAGTTTGTCCTTTCATTAGTTCTGTGGTGTTTCAATGATATTATACCATAAAATCTAAAATAACATCAAAATTATTGATCTTCAATATTCAATCAGCTTTTGGTAGAGGATGAAGTGTTCAGTATAAAGTAAATGGCTTCCTCACAGGAGCAATTGGAAACAGAACCAGATCATAAGAAGGTCATAAGAAGAAATTTGCCTAAGTAAGCAAGGAGCCAAAGTTATTATGAAATAATTGGAAATGCCTACAGCACTGCTCATATGCCCATGCCCAAAACCTGGAAACTCTATAGCCATTATACAGACATTACATATTGCATATACATTATTACTCAACTAAGCATATTAACTTCAAAAGTGCAAACACCGCACTTAGAGAAAAATTGATCCACTGAACAAAATAGAGTTTAATTTAAATACTACAAGCAGTTCCCGGGTTACACACAAGATAGGTTCCGCAGGTTTGTTTTTAAGTTATATTTGTATGTAAGTCGGAAACATATACAGTACTTTATATCCCAGCCAAATTATTTTTGGTCAATTGTGACAATTTGATTTTAAAAATATTGGATTGTCATTATTGTTAATCAGGATTAACAATAAAACTTTTTTGCAGACACCTTCAATAACTGTCATAGCTGTTTATTGTAACCTAGGCCTAAAGTACAGTAAATTACCAACATCCAGAGGTCCGTTTGTAACTAGGGTTCTTAAGTAGGGGATCACTTGTATTTACATTTTCAAGATCTATATAAAAAATACATTTCTGGCTGCATCACCCTTAGGCTGGGTTCACACTTTCTTTTTTGCTATATGTTGTGAGGACGTGTGCGGATTCCCAATGTGTCCTACCAACATATGGCATAGACGTATCCTATCATATGTACATTGCATAGTAACTCCTCTTCCCTCCAAATTTATGGGGGGGGGGTGAACAGCGGGCGTTTCCCCAGTGATATCACTGTCCTTGTATGGACTGTAACACATTCCTCCTACTGAACGACCTATCCACTCAGCAGAGGCTAGGGGAAATTGCATTCTCTCTCCATAGGCTTCTGTTGCCTCTGTAATATGTCGCTCAGCCGAGGGGAGCAGCATGGGAAGATTTATCTTGCTACACCTTTTTCACAGGAGCAAATGGAGGCAACAACTGCCTCTGTGTCAGCTTTCACAACTTAACACTGAGCATATACTAAAAACAAGGATAAAGCAGACCCCAATTGACACACTGCAGCTACAGTTCTAATAAAATTCTAAGAAAGATGAGGATGTAGTGTACTGCAGTCATAGCTCTCATAGAATTGCATTAGAACTGAACCTGCAGTGGGGTTTTTTGTTTTTTTTTCTAATAACACTCTGGTTAAGTATGATGCTGATGCTGCAGATGCCAAGTGTCACACTTGTACCAATTGCTAAAGAAATATTTTATGAATAGGTCATTAGTAGTATAAGGGACCAAAACCCCCTTACTTTTTTTTTAATTAAAATAGCCTTCACTTTTATTCCAGTTCTTGTAGTCCAATGCCAGGTATGGCACCTCCTTTTTTGTTGTTGCCAATTTGGTTGTTGGTTGTTTCCATTCCCATTCACTGCTTTTAAGCATGAATGCAGCTCTGTGTTTAAACTGGACAATCCCTATAGAAACTATGAAGACAATGGGACCCCAGCTGCCATGCCTGGTTTAGTAGGGCTAATGGCCACTACAAACAAATCTCACTAGATTATGTGCTCCTCTACTCCCTACTAGACTATGCTACTTCTACAGCATCCCTGACTAAGTGGCAATAGGAAGATCTGCTTATTACCCCATCACAGCTCCAGAAGGCCATGATAAATGTGTAAAGATCTTTTCCTCCGTCACACTTCGAGGAGATGTAGCTTCAGCTGTGGCACTGGTCTTAAATCACTTCTGTCAGAAGGTTTCACATGGGCATATATGAAGCAACCGCACGCTGGTATCACTGCATGTGGCAATGTCCGGTCATCCAACCCTTCTGGTACTTAATCATGGCCTTTAACCCCTTCCCGACGCACACCGCCGGGTCCCAGCGCACGCCGGGTCCCAGTGCATGGAGAGGGCTCGCGGGCTGAGCCCTCTCCATAGCCGTTAAGCCTTTGCTGCATATTGCAGCAAAGGCTTACCGGTAACACCCGCGATGGGCGCCGCCATCTTGCTGTGGATCGTCGCTCCCCGATGACGTCACAGGGAGCGGCGATCCGTCGCCATGGTAGCCTCAGGTGTTCCGAATACCCGAGGCTACTTCGTTTTAACCCATTCATTACAATGTGCTATCAGCACATTGTAATGAATGAGGAGTAAAATCCCCATATACTGCCATATTGCAGTATGGCAGTATATGGTAGGATCAATCAGACAACCTAGGGTTAAAGTACCCTAGGGAGTCTGAAAAAGTAAAAGTAAAAATTAAAAAAAGTTAAAAAAAAAATTATAATAAAAAAAACCCTAAAAATTCAAATCACCCTCCTTTCCCTAGAACTGATATAAATATAAATAAACAGTAAAAATCATAAACACATTAGGTATCACCGGATCTGAAAATCTCCGATCTATCAAAATATAATAACGGTTTTTCACTGCGTTTAACCCTGTAACGGAAAATAGCGTCCAAAGTCGAAAATGGCATTTTTTTGCCATTTTGAAAAATATTAAAAAAATAATAAAAAGTGATGAAAAGGTCGCAGCGTCCCAACAATTATAGCAATGAAAACGCCATCAAAATTTGCAAAAAATTACACTACCCACAGCTCCGTACACCAAAGTATGAAAAAGTTATTGGCGCCAGAAGATAAAATAAAATAATTTTTTTTTTTAAATGTATGAAAACATTATAAAACCTATACAAATTTGGTATCCACATGATCGCACCGACCCAAAGAATAAAGTAGACATGTCATTTGGGATGCAGAGTGACAGCTGTAAAATCCAAGCCCACAAGAAAACGTCACAAATGTGTTTTTTCACCATTTTCACTGCATTTGAAATTTTTTTCCCGCTTCCCAGTACACGCCATGGAATATTAAATACTGTAACTATAAAGTCACACAGCTCCTTATGTGGAAAAATAAAAAAGTTATAGATTTTTGAAGGTGGTGAGTGAAAAATGGAAGTGAAAAAAAAAAAGGCCAAGTCGTTAAGGGGTTAATACCAAACTTCTAATGAATTACGTCCTTAGAGGCCTGTTGTGGGCAATCTTTGGGTTTGTGGACACAGAAACTCAGCATGGCACCAAAGGTTGTCTGCAGTTGATGGCAGAGCAAAACCATTCTCCAGACCTGGCTCAGCCCCAGAGCGCCCCCCTTTAAAATGTTTCTGGCTTCCACCCACCCACCTTCATTTAGATCTTTGACCTATTGTGATGTTGTTGGGATCTTTTTTCTTAATTCGGTAAAGCTAATAAACATAGTTTATAAAAAAAAACCTATGAAGACACACAAAAACCTTATTTTAAATGTACATAGCCTAACTTGATTCAACAATAAAAGTGATTGCAACTAATATGACATATTTTTCTTAATAAAACATAATATTTAAATGCATGAAGTAACATACCCCAAATCCCATAACATATAGTCATAAATCTCTGAGATCAAAAATCCCTTGCCAAAATTATGGTTCTTAACTCCCATGGCACATATCAACAATCTTATGTAACATTGTCAACCATTCGCCAAGAATTTATTCTACAGATTTTCCTATAAAGAAAACCCATCCATAGCGAGATACCAAGACCAAAGTGTAATCACAGACATGGTGTAACATTACAAGATTCATTGCTGCGCTTTTGCATGCATACAAGCTCCATTACTAGAAAGGGCTGATTATACAGTTTTTGCTTCATATCCATACACTACACTTGCAGCAGTACTGTATTATTTTCTCAATCCTCCTGCAGTTGTCCTGCCCTGTTATATCTTGACAAGCAAAACTTTGCAACTAAATAATTTTGACAGATTCAATTTAAGATTCTTATGGTAACAAGAATGACATGGAGACAAGCTGATCCTATGCCAAATGCAGGATGCCGATTGTGTTTCCAGATATTGGATGTGATCCAGTTCTATTTTGTTATTAAAGATGCTCAAATTACCTTTACTTGGCAAACATACAACTGCTGTCTTCAGTTTACGTGTTTGTGGGTCAGAAGTTTTCCATGTCTCCATTGCTTCACTATTCATGCATCCCATATGTTACTGTTTAGGAAAAAGTGATGTTAAATAAAGTTTAACATGTTCTTTACTTGACTATTTTTTTCAGGCATTGATTAAAATGATAAAGTAAAGGCTGTACTGTTTGTGCTTATAATGCTACACATTCATCATGCAGTTTATCCTTGGCAAAAATAACAGATTGAAAAGTCCCATATAAGATTGGTTCTAAACTGCACAAAATTTGGTGACATTGTAAAAACAGATTAGAAAAGTGCCCACAGCCCTACGCCCTTAGCCCTATTTATGAAAGACAAATGTTAAAAAACAGCACATTTTTGCTGCAAACATATGGTTGCTCCTGGCAAACATTAGAAAGAATTTCAATTGGCCAGAAATTTCCAAATTCACAAGATTTGTTATGAAGCATTTGAAAAAATATCTGTTCACTGATATTTCCATAAATCCAGCAGACCAGCAACAGCCCTGTTCACGAGTATTTCCCACACCACACCAAAAGTACTGGAAAGTGACTAAACAATGCCTGTTTGAGTGGCTCCTTATAACAGTCCTATGCCTGTCTTTGGAGATCCTCTTATTTCACATTCATTAAGCTGCATCAAAAGTCATAGCACATAGGCCAGGATGGGACTGGAGTTTATTTGCACCAAAACTTGTGCCTAAATGGAAAGTTGCAAAGATGAATTCAGTCCTGTTGTGAAAACTTGGATATGCAAGTTTATAGAAATGAGTGAAACCAGTGTCTATGACATCAATGAAAGATTCTGAGAGATAATTTTCAACAAAAGTGTTACCCCTCATAAGTATTGAAATGTGCCTATGCTAGAACAAATAAATTAACCCACAAAGAAACCTAGTATTGAGACAAAAAGAAAGATTAAATTCATTACCACCTACACTTTAGATCCATACTGAATAAACACTGGTCCATTCTCCTTAATCCCGTACCAATGTGTGAATCTCTTTCAAGTATCTAATAATCTGAAAGTCAAATACTCAACGCCACTCCTCTTCGTCTTAATCCTGGCACTGTCCCCTGCTACTCTTGACATGCCAGGATCACCTAGAAAACAAACTTTTATAATTAGTAGGGCGGAGCGCGGGGACAGCGCTGCTAATTATGCACGGGCCCCACTCCTCACAATCCCATGCTGGGAGAGAGAGATGACGTCACACAAAAGGTCTGAATTGATGCATTTCGCATGACATCACCTCGCTATCCCATTCTCCCAGCATGGGAAAGGGAGGTAAGGGGGCATTCATATTTAGCAGCCCAGAGTGCCGGACATCTAGTTGGTTTTTTAGGTGGTCCCGGCGTGTCAAGGCTCATGAAGGACGATGCCAGGATCAAGATGAAGAGATGTGCAGATGTGTATTTGTAAGGGTTTTTTTTATGTTTGTTTGTGTGTTTTTTTAAGGTTCAGTCTTCATTCCCAACCCAAATCTGGCCATTCATTTCCTGCTGTTACTTAACCTGTCTTAGCATAACCAACCATGATGGACCACTCCAGATCTGCCTCATATGTTACGCCTCCCTACCATTTTAAAATCATATAATCCAATAAAGTATTATAATATCTATTCACCAACAGCATTAAGATCCATCCTCCGTACTTCACAATCCGCAATATCGTCTAGCCCAGTGATGGAGAACCTTTTAGAGATCGAGTGCCCAAAATGAGACCCAAGACACACTAGCTTTTCCCAAAGTGCCAACACAGCAATTTAGGCAGTAACAAACTTATTGCTCCCAGAATGTTTGAGCTCCAATTCCGCCCTGTCCACACCTTCTTACCCTTTGGACAGGACCATTCAGCACAGGATGAGTCACTTTAAAATAGCAGGTCACTACTATTGGACTGCCTGAGACTGCAGGAAGGTGCCTGGTGCAAATTCTGTGCCTGGAAGACAACCAGTGTGCCCACAAAGAGGTCTCCGAGTGCCATCTCTGGCACCAGTGCCATAGGTTCGCCACCACTGGTCTAACCTGTATGTTATATTATTCATATATTTATGTCATGTATATTATTTGTATAATATGTATTTTTTCATACATCTTCTAAGTTTTTATATAACATTTTTTATATTTACTTGCTTTTACTATATGCTTATTGTATTAAGCATGTAATCTATGTATCTCTATTATGTAACTTATCTGCTTATTATATTTTGCATGTAATTTTGTAGTTTACATGTAATTTCCCTCCATTATGCAACAGAGACACACCTAGCGAAACTGTCTTTCCAGAACTCCTGGTTCATATATCCAGTCATCCACATCCATCTCCCTTTCTTTCACTAATCCTTTCTAGCTAGCATTATACTTACCTTTCTTTAGTCCAAGACCCAAGCATCTACACTTCCCGCACACCATGCCTGTGCAACTTCCAGCCACTTCCTGTGCCACATCCCTTTTAAATTCCGAAGGCTGACAGCAGCTCTTAAAGTGAGTATACCCATACTTACTCTTTAGTATGGTTCCGGTAAGAGGATAACACAGCAGACTAATTTTTATTACCTCCATTTCTTTTCCCTCCCAGCCTCGACCTCTACTGAGCGAATTAGCTCATCCCTCTATCTCAACTCCACTGTACCGACAACCCTTGGGTCAGTACCATCTATTTACATCTCACCTGAGATCCAATGAGTATTTCTACATAATAATGTTCAGCTATTTCACTGCTATTCGACTTACAGACTTCCCCTAGTTAAAGACTGACCCCTGTGCCCCTGTGACCTCTGGTGAAGCTCTCTGGATGATTTTATTTAGTTCCAGACTGCAATGAGCAGCTGCAAAGTATATATATATATATGACATTAGGAAACTGTTTACAATTAACCAGTATAAATTTGACAATATTTTATCCCAAAATCCTGGAACAACTCACGTATTTACAGTAAACGAGCAGTCCCTCCATTGGAGGTCCTACCACCAACCTCAACGTAGTTCCAAGGTTCTCCTTTACAAGTTTAGAATTTGTTACATTAATATCTTATACTTATATGACTTTTCTACATACAGAATAGACCTTACTTTGATTTTAAGTCAGTTTAATTTTCTTAAAGGACCTTTTTGTGGACAACAAAACTGTTTTATCTTTCAGCTTTAAATTCTGTAAGATGGTGATCTGCTGGAAAAGCCTCGGGGACTGCAATGCAAGTTTAGTGGTGTAAATGATCGATTAAAGAAAGACAAACAGTTCACTATTAACCGTTGAAATAACTGGAAGAGAATTTGGCTGCTGTTCCATCTTTGTTAATTATTATTCAGCCATTCACAGAACACAATACAAGTATTCATCAGTAGCTGGGCCATATTTGTACAGCATGTTTTTACTGTTTGGGGATTTAGACTAGAGGTTAAGCTTTCCTTATCATGCAAAAGGATTCAAGCCACTAAAAGTAAAAACAAAGTCCCCATAAGGATCATAAAACTGGCAACTGTCCTCAAGAAAAATGTATTATGTGTAATGCAACATTCAGTGTTCGATAAACCATGTAACACTATATCTTGGACTGGAGTTACTTGACAAATTGATGTGTTCTGGTAAATGAATGTCATAGTGTAGAGGAACGTACAAGTTTCTGTGTAATACAGAGGGTTTAGCAAAACATGTGGATTAAATGCAGAGAAACAATATTTAACTAATGGACTTATACAAGGGTCAGGGCCGGTTTTAAGCAATTTGTGACCTCGGACAAAATTAAAAGTGAGATGCTAAAGCCTGAAATGCTGTACCTATGGCACAGTCTTACATTTAGTAAATACAGATAGCTTATCTGTCGGAATCTATGCTTTGTAAAGCTACAGCATCAATTTACATGAATGGGCACATTTATGAAGAACAGGGCAAACTGCACATTGGGGGTCATTTACTAAGGGCCCGAATCACGTTTTTACGTCTGGTTTTGCGCCGATTTTCCCATAATTGTCCCGGGTTTTTGCCGCACGCGATGGGATTGTGACGCATCGGCGCCGGTATACACGTGACGGAAATCGGGGGGCGTGGCCGAACGAAAATCAGACGGATTCAGAGAAATCGCCGCATTTAAAAAAAAAAAAGCGTCGCTGGACACCCGCTTACCTGCACCCGGCCCGGCTTGGTGTACTTCAGTGCATTCCGATGGACAGCATTCCGATGGGTGCAGCAGTGACGCCTGGTGGACGTTGGAGGAACTGCCTTAGTGAATCGCCGGAAGACCCGAATCCTCCACACAGAACGCGCCGCTGGATCGCGAATGGACTGGGTAAGTAACTCTGCCCCTATGTGTGTATAGTGCAGAGTGCGCCAGATTCATGAATTGTGGAGCACGTTCTGCATTAATCTGGCTCCCTCTGCACTGCCTGTACAGAGTGCACTGCTTTTTTTTTGGTGCACCTTTAACATGTGGTGTGACACATTTCTGTCGGACTTTAAATGATAAATCTGACGCACAGTCCGACTGAGCACCGGAACACCCTCTTCAGTGCAGATATTTTTGTTGCATGAAGAATAGTGCAGCCGTGCCACAAAACGGTCTCCTGCGACACATATGTGGCATAGCCAAAAAGGGAGGATGAAGCAGCACTCCTGGAGTAGTGAAAAAATTGAATATTTATTCCACCATATATGCGATGTTTCGCCTTATCTATAAAGGCATTCTCAAGCATAGTGAGAGTCAGTGGTCAGCTGACTTAAATAGGCGGTGCAAACATCGCCGGTACACGTGACCTCACATAAGAGACATAAAGTGTATAAACATAAGTACAATAAGATGAATTAAATGTATGAAAACATTATAAAACCTATACCAATTTGGTATCCACATGATTGTACCGACCCAAAGAATAAAGTAGACATGTCATTTGGGATGCAGAGTGAAAGCTGTAAAATCCAAGCCCACAAGAAAACATCGCAAATGTGGATTTTTACCATTTTCACTGCATTTGGAATTTTTTTCCCGCTTCCCAGTACATGCCATGGAATATTCAATACCATCACTATGAAGTGCAATTTGTTACCCAGAAAATAAGCCATAACACAGCACTTAAGGGGTTAAGCACTCTAGTAACAACCAAGGGAGATGACACACACACATGGGGTTAACGCATGCATTCTCAAATGCATTGCAACAGCTGAGAAGAGGAGATTTGCCTAATTATCTTGCTGTCAACATGGCATTGACAAAATGTATGAGTAAACAAGAAGTTGACACCCCCTTAACATAGCTTTAACCCCTTAACGCTCTGCACCGTAGCTCTACGGCGCAGAGGTATAAGGGATGTATGAAGAGGGCTCACGGGCTGAGTCCTCTTCATACAGAGGTGGTGGTTTTTGCATTTTGCACAAAACCCCCACCGCTAATAACCGCGGTCGGTGCTTGCAGAAACAGAGCCAATCACAAGCCAGGAGACTCTGCACTCCACCCAGCATGACGTGTTACCCTTACACGTTGATAGCAGTGGTTGGCTGGCCTGATCAGGTGGCCCTGGAATAGACTAGCCCCTGCCTGCGCTGCTCGCATCATTCTCTGTCTGGATGCTGTTAGGGAGAGAGCTGCTGCTGCTGCTGCAGGGATAGCGTTAGGGTGTTATATTAGCTTACTGTTAGGCAGGAGTGAGTCTACAAGAACCCAACAGCCCTTGTTAGGGCTAGAATAGCGTTATATATATATTTTTTACTGCATGTGCAACATCCCCCACCGGGGCCTAGCCTTTTCTTGGGGCCTGGAGGCAGCCCTGGCCCAGAATACCGGAGTGGCTGGCGGTTGCGGCCTAGGCACACTGTGGTCACGGTGCTTGGTATGGGGACCGGAGGCCTGTCCTGCAGCCTGGCAGGTCTCCAACAGGTGGTGTGTGCCAGAAATTATGGAGGGAGAGGCTGATGTACTGGTTCTCCCTGGGGCAACCCCTTAATGTCAGTAGTATATGTCCCTGGGTAGTGAATGGGTGAGCCCTTAATGTTACAACCGTATCAGCGACCAGTCAGAGGCAACGTTGTGCAAAAATAACTTACAGTTCTTTATTCAAACAACAGCAGGCAATGCGCCAAACAATCTTGTACAGATATTGGATTATTGGATAACTGGAGTGGTCATAGAGAGTAATCCTCAGGAGTAGTTCACCAGCCTGGTAGCAGGTACAGGCTGGGAGGTAGCTGTGTCCAGATATGGGGAGAGGCTGATGTACTGGTTCTCCCTGGGGCAACCCCTTAATGTCAGTAGTATATGTCCCTGGGTAGTGAATGGGTGAGCCCTTAATGTTACAGCAGGGACCAGACGGAGGCAACTTTGTGCAAAAATAACTTACAGTTCTTTATTCAAACAACAGCAGGCAAGGCGCCAAACGATCTTGTACAGATATTGGATTAGAGTGGTCATGGAGATTGATCCTCAGGGGTAGTTCACCAGCCTGGTAGCAGGTGCAGGCTGGGAGGTAGCTGTGTCCAGATATGGAGGCTGCAGCTTTAATCCTGGGTATTCTGTGTTGTAGCACTAGAGGTGTGCGACACATGCTGTCTCTCTCTATATGCTTGGGTGGATCATCTGCTAGGTGTGCTCTCCTAGAGAGCTGGATCCCAAGAGCTGCTCATGAGGTGAGAGCTCAGCACTAAGACATGCTCCTCAGTCAGGAGCTAGGTTCCAAGAGCCCTTGTCACTTCCTGTCCAGGGGTTTTGTTACTCTCTGGTCAGGTGGTGCTCACTCTCCAATCACACTCCAGCTTACAGATTGGAACATCATTGGATAACAATATTAAATACAGATTTAACCCTTGCCTGTCCAGGCAGTATCTACCACTGCTAATTACATCCATCTGACTATATGACCCTGAAGTGAGTTGTACAGGCTCACCTACTGGGGACACACAGACAAAGGGGCTTATTCGCAACTACTCCTCTGCCTATGCATTGGCAGGGGTGTTGCACATGTATTATCACTGTACTGTGACATCACTGTGTGTATTATTCCTTTTTTCTGACATCACAATGTGAATAATCCAGTACTGTGATTTAACTGTGTGTATTATCCCTCTACTTTGACATCACTATGTGCCTTAAAACTGTACTGTGACATCACTGTGTGTATCTCTGTAGTGTGCCATTACTGTTTATTATCCCTGCACGGTGACTCTGTGTATTATCCCTGTACAGTAATATTATACTGTACTTTCTTTGTACACAGCACCATTACATATTATAATATCCATAAGCGTTTCATGTTGTGAACTTGCTGCTGAATATCATCATGGGGCACAGGGTCCACATCACATGTTTTATTTGGAGTCCATAATTGGTTTTCACACCACTGTCCTTCCCTATTACTTTATTTTTACCCAAACGGCATCCTCCTTGTACAATGTCCTCACTTATGAGGTGACACGTTGTATTGCCATGTCGACAAATTGCACGTAAACTTATGGGCCTCTGGTCTTATGGGTCTCTTTAGTGCCTAATAACCTTGAATGTTCCTTTACTAATGGGACAGGAATAACATCGTGTTATGGCAACACAATTAAGTTTTTAAATTAAGTGAGAGAATCCCTTTTATCTTGGTATTTTAACACCTATTTCACTGACTTTCTCCATGAATGCATTACTTAAAAAAACCCCATAAAGAAGCTACAGCAGCTCCATAGTGTCAGTGTAAGAGGCAGTGGCATAGCTCGGAAAGAAAGGGCCCCCTAGCAGGCTACTGCATGGGGCCCCCCTTCCCACTTAAAAAATATACATACAGGCGGTCCCCTACTTAAGAACACCTGACTTACAGACAACCCCTAGTTACAAACGGACCTCTGGATGTTGGTAATCTGCTGTACTTTAGTCCTAGGCTACAATAATCAGCTGTAACAGTTATCACAAGTGTCTGCAATGAAGCTTTATTGTTAATCCGGGTTCTGATGATAACCCAACATTTTTAAAATCCAATTGTCACAGAGACCAAAAACAAATTTGGCTGCGGTTATAATTATAAAGTATATGGTTCCGACTTACATACAAATTTAACTTAAGAACAAACCTACAGAACCTCACATACAGTGTATACAGACACCATATACACATCACAGATACTGCATACATACATCACAGTATATGTTGTATACATATTATGCTGGACATGTGCAGTACAATATAGATATAATAGTGCACATCCTCCATTCTTTATTGTGTCAGGTCGGATGACGGGGCCCCCTGACACTGCGGGCCCCATAGCGGCTGCTATGGCTGCTACCACTGCAGTTACGCCCCTGGTAAGAGGTATAAGAGAGGTTAAAGAGGCGCTGATATCACTTTGTGTAAATCTTCCGTAGTTTAGTGATGCACATCAATGCTACTCTGAAAGGCCCCTGTTTGACCATTGATTCCTGTGTTACAAATAACCCTAAAGCTCCCAAACAGCGCCTCCGAGTATCTTCTTCTCCGCAGTCTCTCCAAACCGCTCTAATGGCAGGAAATTTTATGTATAGCACAACTTATTTCTGTACCGCAATCAAGCTGTTTCAATCAATTATGCTCCGAGCATCGGTTGCCGAGCAACGGGAGCAGCGACGGCAGAACTCGCTCCTGCCCTTTTCATGGTGCCAGCTCCGAAAAAGTCAAACAGAACAATAACCCTTTACAATGCAGAGAGAAATATTGATTTGCCATTATCGTAATGTCACAGGTGCAGCTGAAAAGACGCTCATTCCATTAAGGGTGTTAATATTCTTCAAAGTAACATTAATGGGGAGGGGGGTGAGAATAATTAATATCCAAATCATTAGCGGGAGGAAAAAATGCAGCAAAAAGTAAATTTTAGATAATAAGAAAAATTGGCTGAACGATTGATTGTAATGTATAGCAAAGACTAATGATTTTCAGCAAAGTGATATATAACGATATCATTCTTAAAATGTCATGGAAGTATTGCAAAAATAATTACATATAAATTAGAAATAGAAAGTTTATGACCAGGAATAATGATAATAATCTTTATTTATATAATTTATGAATATGTTTAGATTTATTTTTATCGCCATCAAAATTCGTATTGCTTTACAAATCATAGTGAAAGATTTATCATCGAGTTTCTAAGGTAAAGCTGTTCTAGTTGCCCATGGAAACCAATCAGAGCTCAGCTTTCATTTTATCAACTGCTGTGGAAAAATGAAAGCTGAACTTTGATTGGTTGTCATGGGCAACTAGATCAGTACAGCATTTACACTTCCTAGTCTTTATCCGTAGTTTCAGTCATTGCAGGACTAATAATTGGAGACGTAGCTGCTGTGACTCCTCCCCCTCCACTATCCATAGAGTTTCTATGTAATCTGACACCTCAGTAAATTAGTATCATAGTTTATACAGTTGAAAAAAGACACATGTCCATCAAGTTCAACCAAGGAAGGGAAGGGATTGGATGAGATTTATGGGAAACAATTCTATATAACATAGCCATCAATGTTATTTAGGAGTAAAATGACATCTAGACCCTTCTTGAAGCTCTCTGCTGTCCCTGCTGTGACCAGCGCCTGAGGCAGGCTATTCCACTGATTGACAGTTCTCATAGTAAAAAAGCCCTGTCACCTCTCTCTCTGGCTCTACGTTGAACCCTCTTAAGCTCCAGGGCTTTTTATGGACTGGTGCCCAGAACTGGACAGCATACTCCAGGTGAGGCCGAACCAATGTCTTATACAGTGGTAATATTAGAGCCCTATCCCGAGAGTCCATACCACTTTTTATACATCACAACATGTTGTTGGCTTTAGAGGCAGCTGATTGACATTGCATGCTGTTATTTAATTTCTGATCTACTAGTACCCCCAGGTCCTTCTCAACAAGGGACTCTCTTCTTCAGCCAGTTCTCTATCCAATTGCAAATGAACTGTGCCAAACCAATAGCCCTAATTTTACCCATCAGGCATCCATGAGGGACAGTATCAAATGTCTTTGCAGCTTGTGGGATTTTCTACAAGCTGCACCATAAAATTATCCTGCAGAAAGTTGATAAAATGTCTCCCCTTCACAGATGCAGACGAGCCCAGACACCAATTTATATTTGGAAAGTTAAAGTCTCCCATTATCACTACGGTCCCCTCCTGTGCTCCATCTGTTTATATAGGTGACCCTCTATTTCCTCAGAGATACTGGCCGGTCTATAAATTACACCAAAAATAATTTTCTCAACGCTCTCCTGGCTGTAAATTTCAACCCACAAAGTTTCATCCTCCTCACACTCTTCTGAGACCACTGTCTCATTCACAATCGCTTTTAGGTCTCTTCTGACATACAGACATACACCACCTCCCCTCCTTTTTGCCGAAAGAGCGTAAAACCTTGAATACTAACACCCCAATCATGTGATGCATCGAGCTATGTCTCCGAAATAACATCTAACTGTTCCTCTAATACAAGAGCCTCAAGCTCGCCCATTTTGCCTGCGATACTTCTGGCATTTGTGAACATACAATTTAATTATCTGATTTATAGTAATTTTACTGGCTCATATATCCTCACTATTGTTTTGTAACTTGTGGATCTCATTATCCACTGCCTTACTCCCCCATACACCGCCCACCTCACCACCCACCAACATAACCTGCCCCCTCTCTGACCTGCCTACCCCTTTTGTGTCTTCTTCCTCCGCCAATCCTAGTTTAAATACTCTGTCACCCCTGCTAGGATCTTCTCCCCGGCACAGCAGACCCCCTTCCATTTAGGTTCAGAAAACTGCTTGTACCCGAATGAAAAGTCAGTCCTGTGCTCTAGGAACCCAAATCCCTCTGCTCTACACCAGAATCTGAGCCATGCATATAGTTCCCTGAGCTCCCGCTATCTTCTCTGTGTAGCGCATGGCACAGGTAGAATTACAGAGAATACTACCATGGAGGTCCTTCCCTTAAGCTTTGAACCTAATTCTTTAAAGCTATTCTTCAGGCTCCTTCACCTACCATCTATTCTGTCATTGGTACCAACATGGACCACGACAGCTGGGTCATCCCTAGCCCCTCCTCGTAATTTATCCACCGTTTCCACCACATGCTGAACCCTGGCACCAGGGAGACAGCAAACCATTCACTTGAGGAGGTCTTGGCGCCAAATTATTCTATCCGTCTTCCTGATTAAAGAGTCCCCTACAGCCACTAGCTGCATTGGCTAACCTGCACTCCCATCCACCCTAATACTAGCTGGCTGTGAGGGAGAGCAGGATCCGCTAGGGCTGCCATTTCTGACACTGAAGTCCTTATATCATTGCACAATTTAGCAATTTTGCTCGGAAGTTCAGAGTCAGAATTGGCCTTCCTTTTGTTGGACCCCTTTCTACCGCCTCTATTTACAGTAACCCAGCTACCCACCTGGTCCTCCTGGCTTTCTTCTCCACCCTCCACTTCCATCCTGGTTATTGCTTGCTCAGTGAGCAGCATACTCCTTTCAAGATTGTCGATTGCTCGCAGCCGTGCAATATCTTCCTCCATATCTTTAACACGAGCTTCCAGTAGAAAAGTATGGGCACATTTGTCGCAGCGGTATTCAACCTGGAAGTCCTGCTCCAGTAGCGTATACATACGGCAGAGTGGGCACTGCAGCATACCACCAATCTTGCTAGCCATATTCTAGTTACAAAACTGTGAGGAGTATATAAATCAAGAGATATAAAATGTAGATTACTTACAGTTGTGTGGACTCATTTGAACTCCACTTATGTTCACAAGCCACTTAGAAGCACAAGCCAAAATGAGCAAACTCAAAACTGAGTTGCTACCCCTTAATTTATCACCTGTGCAAACGAATCCCTCCTCCCAATTAGTAAGTGAGACAAAGAAAGGAAACAAAAACTATATAAATTGTGAAAAGTCTCTTGCTATTACTTATATACTCAATCCACAATCACCCAAACCACAGATTCACTCTTAGCACACACAAAATCTGCTTGTTTTAACTCCACTTATGTTCACACTTAGCCACTTAGAAACACAAGCCAAAATGAGCAAATTTCTGTCTGTTTAGCTAGAAAGATGGATTTCAGTAGGAATGTCAGAGCAAATTATTAGGAAGATGGGCTTGCGCAGAACGCCGGGTACACGGACGAGGGTGCGCAGCTACAAGGAGCTGCGTGCCGCAGATGACATGGTAGGCGGAGAAAAGAGGCTACTGGGGCATGGAGTAGCCGCGACGCGTAGCCTCATGTCCGGCTACTCCACGCCCCAGTAGCCGCTTAAAAAAATTTACATACCCACTTATTATAGTTTACTAAAGGATAGCCCGGACGTGAGGATTAGCCCAAAAAAGGGCTATCCTCACGTCCCATTCATCCACCTACCACCCGTTCTACCTTTATAGGTAGAATCGTGGTGGTAGGTTCCCTTTAATTCTTATGTCCCATGCCTCTTCTTAGCATGTCTAGCGACCAGGGTAATGTCATCTAAGGTTCATTACATTTGAATTGTCTACCTCTTGTATGTATCTGATCACATGAAATCACAGCAGCCTCCATGGACATGATGTAACAGAGCTCCCACTCAATGTTCCACAGCAACATGCCCTAGCAGTGAGACCTGTCAATCAGAAACAAGGAGGCAGGGCAGTGCAGTGAACACCCTATTACTATCATTATTCTCCCCTGAGGTGAGTTGCATATAGGTTTACAAACTGATTTTGTAAACACAAGTGTTAACAGCTGTTTAATTAGGCAAATCAGTCTTCAGATGTTGCAATACGGGTTTTAAATGCGACATGTGACCCCACCCTGAGGGATAAGCGCTGGCTTTGTCTGTTTTTTTCTTTGGCTTTTCTTCTGGTCAGCTGTATCTTAGTAGTTTTTCCTTATTGACACATGTAGCATTTGGTAGCTGTATCTTAGTAGTTTTTCCTTATTGACACATGTAGCATTTGGTATTTGGTGAATTTGCAATGAAAGTTTGTGTCAGCTCTACTCACTCCAATGCTGATGACTAGAGATGAGCGAACATACTCGTCCGAGCTTGATGCTCGTTCGAGCATTAGCGTACTCGAAACTGCTCGTTGCTCGGACGAATACTTCGCCCGCTCGAGAAAATGGCATCTCCCGCCGTTTTGCTTTTTGGCGGCCAGAAACAGAGCCAATCACAAGCCAGGAGACTCTGCACTCCACCCAGCATGACGTGGTACCCTTACACGTCGATAGCAGTGGTTGGCTGGCCAGATCAGGTGACCCTGGGATAGACTAGCCGCTGCCCGCGCTGCTCGGATCATTCTGTGTCTGGATGCCGCTAGGGAGAGAGCTGCTGCTGGTCAGGGAAAGCGTTAGGGTGTTCTATTAGAATAGTGTTAGGCAGGAGTGATTCTACAAGAACCCAACAGCCCTTCTTAGGGCTACAATAACGTTATACTTTTCCCTACAACTACTGGGTTTCAAAGCTGGACATGTGGCACGAACTGGCACTGTACGCTGTACCCCCCCTCTGCCGTAAGGAAACGAAAAATAGGAACATACTTCCATTTAATGTCCCTGAGGCCAGCCTATTGCTATACCGAAACTTTTGCCGACTAGCTATCCTTCCCTAATTCTCGATCTCTATACACCAGATCTTTTTCCACTTATCCAGGTATCCTCCCTTGATTGCCATCAATCTTTCATATTTTTTACACTTCTCCTAAAAATTCTTCCGGGGCTGGGGCCGTCGGACTCCCCCACTTTCGTGCAATAACAAGTCTTGCCAACAAGAGAACCTTGTTGACTACCGCCTTTTTTCCCCTACAGGCCTTTTGCTATAACCGATACTTTAGCCGACTTGCTATCCTTCCCTAATTCTCGATCTCTATACACCAGATCTTTTTCCACTTATCCAGTTATCCTCCCTTGACTGCCATCAATCTTTCATAATTTTTACACTTCTCCAATTCTCCTAGGAATTCTTCCGGGGCCGGGTCGTCGGACTCCCCCACTTTCGTGCGATAACCAGTCTTGCCAACAAGAGAACCTTGTTGACTACCGCCTTTTTTCCCCTTTCCCTAACACTAAACTGCTGAAGACTAAGCAGAGCAACCCGGATAGTACAGGGCAACTTTACTTTAAATGTTTCTTCCATGTACTGGAAAACCCTGGACCAGTAGGCAAAAACTTTATGGCATACGAAGGATACATGTACAAAGTCCGCATTATTATCACATTATATGGACATTTTCTGTATTCATTACTAGTCAGTAAAGTTTATTGTTATATTCAGCACGTTGTCTGCGTCTCCCCCTGCAACATTACACGACGATGAGACACGGTGTTGTAGCCAGTGTGAAGTTGTTGTCAGGGCAGGAAGTCCGAGGGGGGAGAGACTTGGAGGGGATCGGAGGATGATGAGGTGACAGACTCAGCTGGGTTGAATAGGCAGCGGTGAAAACACAGTGATTGTGAGATGGAGGCGAGTCCTATATACCAGAAACAGGTGGAAGAGGCAGAGTGGTGGGGCCAGACGGAGAGGCAGGGCCAGAGCTGGTGCATCAGCGGCAATTGTTTCACGTAGTGAAGCTTCCCTGGCGAGGGCTAGATTTCTGAAGTCTGGAAGTTCTTTAAAGAAAAACACCGGATAACCGACAGATTGTGGTGTGCAACCTGTGCCACACCGGATTCACAGGGGTTCCACCTCACTACTAGCTTAACCACCACCAGTAGTGCACAGGCATATGAATGCAAACACCCCAATCAATGGACCAAGGCCATTCACCTCCGGCCGGGTCCACCACTGCTCCTTCCCCCTGTGTAATTTGCTGTCTTCTGCTAGTTAGCCCCTGCCCGCGGGACCCCGGCACAAAAAACATCTCCCGACAAAGCCACACTTCGCCTCCACGCTCTCACCAGCGTCCACCAATGTCTCCATGCGCAGCGTCCAGCTCTCTATACCCAGACGCTGGGGCGCAAGGAGGGAAATACATGCCACCCACCACACACGCCCAAGCCTCAACATCCATATCTCGAAAATGTACTCAGCCTGCGGATGCTGCCTAGCGGTGTGGTACGAGACACTAGGCCTTTCGCAACTTCATGGCGGCCGCGGCCCCTCGTCGGTATCAGTCCCAGGCCGCAACTACTTTTCGATGTGCAGTCCAGCCCTGACATACAGCAGTTGGGTGTGACGAACACACATCAACCCGTGCCCTGACCAAAGCCGTTTCTGAACATGTTCCACCTGACCACGGACACGTGGACAAGGCGATGCTCGGGCAGGGGCCCACTTATATTTATCGTCGACGAAACATGGGTTAACTTGGTGGAGGCTGGGACCGAGTCTGACCCCTGGGGTGGTCTATATTGTCGACGCTCTGGAGGATTATTCGGCGGGGCCTACACTCGTCCAGGTCTCTTCAGGCCTTCTATCGCCGCCATTCTCCTCCCACCATCCTCCCTCCTCCACAGGAATACCATCCGTGGAGCCATGTGAACATCAGTCGGTGGCTAGCTCTAGGGAAGCAGGCAGTGCCATCGCTAAGCGAACCAGCAGGCCGGTGCTGAAAAATGCTGAGCCTAGGCAGTATAAAAGGCACACTACCACCAAGAACTATTAACAGGGCATCACGGCGCAGATCTGATCTGTGGCTGGGCACCGCAAAAAACCCTGAAAGCAGGCATGGTGTGTGTGACAAAGGCCGTAACCCTGGTGGCGGCTCTTGCAACGCGGCCCAGACTGACAATGGGCCATCCTGCGCCCATGTGTTAAATCTCATAGTTCAGCGGTGTTCCTAAGAAATAACCCCAATACTGTTGATTTGCTCCACCGGAAAGGGTGCGCCACATCTGTGGCATTTCAGGAAGTCCAGGACAGAGCTGCCGCCATCTCAGGGTACGTAGCACAGCGCCGCCTTCAAAACAAACTGCCCGCTCACCGATGTGTGCGACGTGCCCAGAGGTGGAATTCAACAATTTAAACATGTTATCAGGGTCCCTTTACCAGCAGCGCAGAGCAGATTGTAGACTGCACAGATTCGAACATTCCCCAGAACTGGTAGTCAGCCGGTCAGTCAAGCTTCTCTCAAGTTCTACAATGAGGAGTGGCCGTGGAATTGTCTGATATTGTCAGGTGCTGAGTCAACACGGGATGGTCAGGGGGCGATGCTGCATCATCACCTCACCATCCCGCTGTTGGCCTGTTTGAAAAACTCTCTGAACTCAGCATGAAGTCAGGGAAAGCTTTGTGCTGCGCACAAGAGAGGCGGGAAGAGAAGATTCCTTGTTTGATTAGGCCAGAGCCCTCAGGGTCTGGTTGGTCTGAGCGGCGTAGTACCGGAGGAGGTGGAGAGGATAGGAGGAGAGGAGGAACGATGTTGGCATGGTTAGATAGCATAGAGAGGGGCATTGTCAGTCCTAACTGTCAGCGTTTGTATGGGCAGAAGAGAGGGAGGAAGGAGGAGGAAATGGAGGAGTCAGGCATCTTGCTGTGTTGGGACACATGGCCGCATTGGCAAGATTTCATTGCAGGCTTCCAATCCCCGACCCTTGCATTCAAGAATTATTCCAGCACCCGATTACTGGGTATTTCATCTCCTGGACCAATGGTTACAAGCAAAATCTTTCCACTCTCATCCATGTAGAGGGAAGGTGCAGAGTGTGAGATGCATGAATACCAGGCAGGCCTGGTGCACAGCTTGGAAACAGTATTCACTCCACTTCTGAGCGCTAGTGGCCAGGAGGACATAATTTACGGGACCAAGTAGGAGGGAGCGAGAGTAGGACGAGCAAGGCAGCTTGTCAGCACACTGGCAGGGTACGCTTACAGGTCCTTGCCAGTTTATGTACCCCAGCAGTCTGTCACCTGTCCCAGTTCGGACCTGGAGGACGTAGGGCTGATCTTTACAGAAAGATTGGTGATGGGAGTACGTAGACTGAAAAACTACCATCTGTCCTAACTGATTCACATCCTCCCTTATTAACAGACTACAGGGTTTCCAAAAGCTGGACATGTCGGCCCCCGCAACTGGGCTGATGCCTTGGACGGTTCTTGCCCTGCCCGCTAGCGTCAGTTGTTCAGAGCTCGTTTACATGGTGGTAGCTGGTGCATCATCACCGAGAAGGGTTATACACGGCCTGTCGAAACTGAAGGCTGACGCTTATCCAAGAGAATTAAGCCTGGAGATTTATGTACACAGGATTTCCATTCTCGTACCAGGTAAATAAAGCAGCTCACCTGATTTGTATGCATCTCCTTTTCCTCCTCTCTCCTTCTCTCTCTTGTAAATCAAAGCAGGGAAATGGATATTTTTTGCCAGGGCAACTTGGCTCATAGTTCGTATTGCTCTATGTATTTAATTTGTTACTGGGGAGCACCAGGTCTTGTTCTTGAGCACATGAGGTACATAGATTCGGCCTACCTCTCTGGTTTATTAAACTTTTTTGGAACTGCCACACTAACAGGCCACAGGTTACATCGTATTTATTTTTTTCTGGAGGGCCCACCTATCGCTCTTCTGGTTGAAAAACTTATTTGGGAACTGCCAACATACAGGCACTATCTAAATTTAATTGTCTCCATGCAGGCCTCCACACCGTCATCTTATATACGCTGCCTCACCACACGTTGTCCATTGCTACCTCCACCGTCATCTCCATAGCTTGCCTCAAAAAGTCAACACATAGGCTGCCCTCACATAACACCGTCCCCTTAGCACAAAACGAGGCTGTGTCAGGCAGAATGTGGGGTTGTTTTTGCACGGCTTCCACATCAAATTGTTAACTTGTCGCCACCTGCTGTGTTCCACAAATATGACCTCCAATCTTTATCATTTACCCCATATTATTTAAGCGCTAATTGCGCACTGTTACGTACCCCCTCCCTCCATAAAACCGGCATTTCTTTAAGAACAGTACTCCACTTTGCTCTCAAACAAGGTTCTTGCAGTGTTGGTTTGGTAGCCACGCCTGCCTTTGGAATATCTTCATTTTTTCAAAGTAACGCTTCTGGCCCCCAGGCCATTTGGGTGGGGGAGGAGCTTGAGAGACAAGGGGGCATTGGACGGCGAAAGCTCGCCTGGCCCCAAGCGGACGCCAGCTCCATCACAAGATTAGCAGCCTCAGAAGGCATCCATGAGGTCCCCCCATGCTGGCCCCTGCTGTTTTCCTTGTCATTCATTTTGCCTACACGATCCTCCACAGGCGTCCCACTATGTCTACATGCACAACTTCACACTGTCTATACACCAAGAACGCTGGAGCGCGGAGAGGGAAATACAGCAAATCATCCCCTTATCCAGCAAGCTGTGTCAGGCAGAACTTTCGGTGTTTCACCAGATACATAATGGAAACTCGGCCCAATCGTCGCCGCTATGGGTGGAGAACCTGAACTTCAATCATTAGCAGGCGCAATATGGGGAATGCCCCTCATAATGGTCGCTCTTATCATTTGAAAGTCTCTCCTGGTTGCCTTCCACATGGCATCCCCGTAGCAAACGATCTGTTGTCAGGCTCATTTTTCGGGTGTTTCACCAGATAACATTATGGAACTGGTCACTTATGTCACCACCATGATGGTGGTTTATCGGACTCTAAATATACCGTCAACCTTTTGTTCACCATAGGGAAATCATTTTAGAGTTCTTGTTCACCTCCTTGGTTCCTCTCTGCCACCTTAACCAGCCCGCCAAAAAAAAATGAATTACATACAGTGCTACATGTTATCATCGCCAAAAGGAATTTTAAAATTGGTTTGAAGCCTGAGTCCATTTTGGGATTGTCGCCATGGCCACTCTCTAGCCTGCCGCTGCTGCCTCTGACTCTGGCATGGCCATCCCCTTTAGTGTCAGGGTCAATGGTGCGATGGTTAAGGCAGCCTCAGAGGCATCTATGCTGCTGCCACTGCTTTTCTGCCACTTGCTTCCACGATCCTCCACGCAGCATCCACCAATTCTCCATTGTGCAAACGTTTCAACTGGTCTTCTAACCCAGACCGGCTGGAGGGCGCGGGGGGAAAATACAGCAAAATCATCCCTATCAAACGAGGGCTGTGTCAGGCATAATTTCGGGTGTTTCACCAGGATTACAGATGAACTCGGCCCATGCTGTCGCCGCCATGCTGGGAAGCACCTGAAGTTTTCAATCATAGCAGCGGCAATATGGATGCCCCCCATAATGTCGCTCTTAATTCATTTGAAGTCTTCTCCAATTGGCTTCCTACCAACATGTCGTCATCTTAGAAACCGAAAGATTTGTGTCAGGCTTATTTTTCGGGTGTTTCACCAGATACGTTAGGGAACTTGGTCACGTATGTCGCCACCATGCTGTTTATATCGAACTCTCTAAATATACTGTAACATTTTGTTCACATAGGAAATCATTTCAGGCGCTCTGCGCACTCTTGGTCCTCATCTGCCGCCTTAAAACCAGGCAAAATACTGGATACATTATAGTGCAAAACACGTTATCCTCGCCAAAAGGAATTTTTTTTAAATGGTTTGAAGCCTGAGTCAATTTGGGGCTATAATTATGAAGCCATGTCAACTCTCTTAGGGGCCTGCCGCTGCTGCCGCTTGTGCCTCTGCATGCCGTCCCCTATAGTGTCAGGGTCAATTATTGGGATGTTTTAGATTCCTGTCTAGCCTCATTCGGTCACTCTGTTCATGGCCATGCTAGTTGGCCCTAATTTTGCATAAGGTGAGATTAAGCAGCACTCAGAGGCATCCATGCATGATGCCCCTGCTGTTTCCTGTCCACTTTGCCTCACACGATCCTCACCAGTGTCCACCAAGTCTTCATGTGCACGTTGAACTGTCTTATAAAACCCAAGAGCAAGGAGCGCAAGGAGGAAATACAGCACAATTTCATCCCCTTATCAAACGATGCGTTGTCAGGAAATAATATTTTCGGGTGTTTCACCAGATACATTTAATGGAACTCGGCCATCTGCCGCACGCCATTGCTGGAGACATGAAGTTTCACTCATAGTAGCAGAGCAATATGGGATGGGCCCCATACTGCGCTTCTTAGCATGGAAGTCGTCTTAAATGGCTGGCCTCCACAATGTCGTCCTAAGAATCGAGTGGTGTCAGAGCCTCATTTTTCGGGTATTTCACCAGATACGTTTATGGAACTTGTCACTATTGTCGCCACCATGCTGTGTTATCGCATAAATATACCGTCAACTTTTTGTTCAATAGGAAATAATTTCAGCGCTTCTTGCTTCACCTCGTTTGGTTCCTCTCTGCCGCCTTAACCAGGGCAAAAATACTGATACATATAGCTGTACACCGGGTTGTCTCCTCGCCAAAAGGAATTTTTTTTTTTAAATGTTGGAAGGCGCTGAGTCCATTTGGGTTATGTCGCCATGCCACTCTATAAGGCCTGCCGCTTGCTGCCGCTGCACCTTCTGCATGGACGTCTTCTATTAGTGTCAGGGTCAATTATTGGATGGTTTAGATGTATGCTAGCCTCATTCGGCAATCTGTCATCGCCATGCTGTTGCCCAATAATTTTGGCATAATGGTGCGATTAAAGCAGCCTCAGGATGGCAAATCCATTGCATGCTGCCTGCTGTTTCCTGCCATTTCCGTGGTGTTTCCTCATTGTTTCCTGAGGTTTCCCCAGGTGTTTGGCCAAGCTTCCCTGTGCAGAGCCTTGGTCCCCTGAAAAATGCCGAGTCTCCATTGACTTTCCAATGGGGTTCGTTATTCGACACGAGGCCTCGAGCTCGGGCAACACACGTTGACACTCGAAGCAGAGCAACTTAGCTTTTTTTAGTGTCGTCATTCTAGAACAAAAAAAAAAAAAAAAACCACCAACCCCCACGCAAAGACTTACCGAACAATACCTAACGGCTGGGGCCCCCACAGTAAGCAAGGGACCATAATTTCCGCCATGAAGTCCGTTGGGGGCCAACTCCGCGTCCGGTTGTCCCATAGCTTACCTGACACTTACAAACCCACCATTACACGTTACCCGGCTAGGCTTTCTTCAAAGCAACCCTTTTTAACCTATTAAACACATACCGCAACCCAAAATAACCACGGAGACGCCCATACACTGAGGCCCTCATTAAGACTCCGCTCTTTTTAGGGCTACTTTCGGAGGGAGGACACCCCGGTTCAATACAACGCCCGTGATTGTTATTCCAAGACAATTTCAAAGATTATAGGCTAAAACGCACAAAGGAGGAAACAGCATTAGAAAAAAACTCCTCGGAGAAGAGGATTAAGAAACCAAAATAACAAAACGCCTCCTTCCCCCCAGTCTGCCCCCTCCCAGGAAAATGTGGCATTGGAACCGGCATACTCTGAGGAACTGTTTTCTGGACCCTTCCCAGGGTCACAAACCACTTGTCCGGTAGCAGTCTGTTGGTGATGAAGACATTGTTGACGTAGTGAAAGAAGTGTCGGACGATGAGGAGACACGGTTGTCAGACAGTGGTGAAGTTGTTGTCAGGGCATGAAGTCAGAGGGGGGAGCAGACTGAGGGATCGGAGGATGATGAGGTGACAGACTCAAGCTGGGTTGATAGGCCGGGTGAACACAGTGGTTCTGAGATGGAGGCGAGTCCTCGACGAGAACAGGTTGGAAAAGGCAGTGGTGGGGCCAGACGAAGAGGGAGGGCCAGAGCTGGTGCATCAGCGCCAAATGTTTCACGTAGTGAAGCTCCCTTGGAGGAGGATCTTGCCAGTTGTGTTGCTGCCAGACACAGGGCAATTAAGTGTACGGAGGATCCTGCTGCACAGTTATCTTGCAACAAGACCTGTAACAATGATCCTATATGTCAGTGGTGGCGAACCTATGGCACGCGTGCCAGACAGGGCACGCAGAGCCCTCTCTGCTGGCACGCACGCCATCCTCCTCCACAGTGTGTGTTTTACTAATGGAGCTCCAGCCAGACCAGAAGCTGCTGCTACGTGCTGGAGCTCCAGTGCTTCTCTGTGCATCGGAGTGGCAGAGCAGAGAGCACTCTCTGCTCTGCTACACACTGCAGCCCTCCGGAGACCAGCTACACACTGCAGCCCTCCGGAGACCAGCTACACACTGCAGCCCTCCGGAGACCAGCTACACACTGCAGCCCTCCGGAGACCAGCTACACACAGCAGCCCTCCGGAGACCGGCTACACACAGCAGCCCTCCGGAGACCGGCTACACACTGCAGCCCTCCGGAAACCAGCTACACACTGCAGGCTGCAGCTGACTGTTCTGATGGGTCACTGTCTCCCTCTTTGCTCCCTCCTCCAGAATGACCTTTAGCACAGGAAGAAGAGATGGAGCAGACTGCAGGCCAGGAGTGTACAGCACGCAGGCAGCTGTCTGAAGTTAAGAATGAAGATAAGAGGATACAATCCCTCACTATGAGGAGGGGAGGTCAGGTACTCTAGTATAGGCAGCAACTAAAGTGTTAAACAGTTGCCTTTAGTGTTTTAGTGTGCCCTCCACCCCACTACACCCACTTTGCCCCAGAGAGATCTTGCCAAACAGGAGTCCCCAATCCCCTCAGTGCCCTGCTATGGTAGTTTGTTTTATTTTACCAGATGTGACTTAGACCTCATTTAGTCGCCTTTCTTGTCACATCCAGTCCCTGCCCCTGTTTCCCTTTCCCACTGCTCCCCTGCTTTCACCTTCTATATCTCCTAAATTAAACCTAAATTCTTGTGATTGAGAATAATCACCCCATGTTTCACATGTAAACAATGGAAAACATGTGGTGTTCATTCATGGATGTAGTGTTGAGGGTGTGTTCACTTGTAGCAGTAATGCATGTGTTTGTTAATGCTGTGTTAACACATGCATTAATCCATGTGTTTTGTAAACGCATTGTTAACAGCTATGCTAATCTCCACTTCTCAGCTGTTCTGATGCGTTTGAAAACGCATGTGTTATTGCCACAATTGAACACACTCTGAGGTCTAATGGTGCAGTCACATGTACAGCTTTGATTTAGTTTAGAAACAGAATAAAAGTGCCTGGGGAGCGCCACGGCTAGATTGTATATGAGCAGCAGAATTAGTATTGCTCCCAGGCACTTTTGATCGGTGTTCTATAAATAAATCAAAGTGGGTACATGTGAGCTGCAGCATTAGACTCCGAGTTGTCATGTGGCAGTAACAACGGCGTTTTGAAAACGCATCAGAAACAGTGGCAGAGGGAGCTTAGCATAGCTGTTAACAATGCGTTTACAAAAACACAGGAGAGTATGCATGTGTTAACACAGCATTAACAATACACATGCGTTACTGCACAAGTGAAACACCCTCAAACACTACATCCATGATATGAACACACATGTTTTCCATGTGTTTACATGTGAAACACTGTGGGTGAGTATTTCCATCACAAGATTTAGGTTTAATTTAGGAGATATAGAAGGTTGGAACGCAGCGCTGCAGGAAGCAGTGGAAGGAACAGGGGCAGGGACTGAATGTGCCAAGAAAGGTGCCTAATGAGGGTCTAAGTCACATCTGGTAAAAAAACAACACCTACCAGCGGGCACACTGAGGGATTGGGGACTCCTGTTTGGCAAGATCTCTCTGGGGCAAGAGGGTGTTGTCGGGAGAGGAGGCACACTAAAACACTAAAGGCAACTGTTTAACACTTAGTTGCTGCCTATACTAGAGTACCTGACCTCCCATCCTCATAGTGAGGGACATGTATATCTTATCTTCATTTTATCTTCAGGACAGCTGCTCGGGCGTGCTGTACACTCCTGGCCTGCCGTCTGCCAGCTCTTACTTCCTGTGCTAAAGGTCACTCAGGAGGAGGGAAGCAAAGAGGGAGACAGTGACCCCAGTCAGCTGCAGCCTCGCACGTGTGATAGCTGGTCTCCGGGGGCACTGCAGTGTGTAGCTGGTTCTCCGGAGGGCTCAGACAGGTGTAGCAGAGCAGAGAGTGCTCTCTGCTCTGCCCACTCCGATGCAAGAGAAGCACCGGAGCGTCAGACACGCGTAGCAGCGTCTGGTCGAGGCTTGCGAGCTCATTGTTCGAGGCCTAAAACAACTGAACACTTTGGAGGAGGATGGCGTGAGGCCAGCAGAGACGGGCATCGTGCGTGACTGCAAGTGGCACAGCGTGCATAGGTTCCGCACCATGCTTAGGGGCATAGGGTGCTCCTCCTCATCCTGGAACCACATGAATGGTACATTAAGTTTAATTGGCACCAATTGTATTAATTCCACGAACCAGTCTATTAGAATGCAAATTGGAAAGATAATTCTAATGTGTCTGACGTCTTGGTCTACCGGCGAATGTCGGACTTGTACGACTATTCCTTCGTATGGTCATAAAGTTTTATTGCACTAACTGGTCTAGGCGGGTTTCATACAGGGAAGAAAGCAGAAACATTTAAGTAAAGTTGCCCTGTAAAGGCTAACGAGGTTGCTCGGCTTAGTCTTCAGCAGTTTTACGTATTACGGGAAAGGGGAAAAAAGGCCAGGTAGTCACAAGGTTCTCTTGTGGCAAGACTTGTTATGACGCAAAGTGGGGGGAGGTCCGACGGCCCAGCCACGGGGAAGACTTTTTACGAGAAGTGTTAAACAAATATGATAAGATTGATGGAGTCACGGGAGGATTACCGGCATAAGATGGGAAAAGATATGGTTGTACTAGAAGACGAGAATTAGGGAAGGATAGCTGTCGGCAAAGTTTCGGGATAGCATAGGCTGGCTCAGGGACATATTATAATGGAAGTAGTTCCTATGTGTCTTCGATTTCCTTTGTACGGCAGGGGGGGGTTACAGCGTTACAGTGCCAGTTCGTGCCACATGTCCAGCTTTGAAACCAGTAGGTTAGGGAGCGTGTGATATTTAGGACGAGGTATGGTCAGCTACTCACTCCTCACCATCTTTCGTGTAAGACAGCATACTCTGTCTGCAGAGACTGGGGAAAGGTGACAGGTACTTCGCTGGAGGTGACAAAAACTGGCAAGGCCTTGTAAAATGCATACCCTGCACGATTGCGAGAAAGATGCGTGCTCGGCCTATATCTCCCTCGCTAGTATGTCCCGCATGAAGTACGCCTATCTGCCTGAGCGGTCAGAAGGGAATACGTTTCAGCTGGCTGCACAGGGCCTGCTTGGATTATGCATTGTCCACACTCCTTTCCTCTCAGGGATGAGAGTGGAAAGAGTTTGCTTGTCCGTTCGTGGCTCGAGCGAGAGTGAATACCATTAATCGGTGCTGGAAATAAATTCTTTGACGCAGATGGTCACGGGATAGCCCCTAGCTGAAATTCTGCCTATGAACCCAGAAGTCCAAAGTGCAAGGATTCACATCCCGCACTGGCCTGGACGCATTTCCTCCTCCTCCAACTCCTCTTACTTTGCCCATACACGCTCGCACAGTGAGCGATTGGCCGAACAATGGTACATCTCTTCTAGCTGCCACATTCTCAACTCCCCTTCTGCTCATCCTGCTAATCCTCCGACTATGCGCTGAGAACACGACTAAGGTTGCTTGGATTCAACAAGGGATCTTCTTCCCCGTCTCTTGTGACGAGTTGCAGAGCCGCCACCAGGTTACGGAGCCATTGTCACACACAAAACCAGCCTGGCTTCAGGTTCAGCGGTGCCAGCCACAGCATCAGTCTGCGCCGTGATGCCCGGTAAAGCTCTTGGCGGTGTGGCTGCTATTATCACCAGGCTCATGCAGTTCTGAGCACGCTGCTGTCGATAGCGATGGCACTGCTGCTGTGCCTAGAGCTTACCGACTGAGGCGGCTATGCCCACGGATGAGTAATTCGCGAGGAGGAAGGAGGGGAGGAGGGGTGGTTTTGTGTTTTATTTTTTTTCTGAGACTTTTATTAATTATTTGTTTTTGTATTTTTTTTTGTTTTTTTTTCCTTTTTGTTTTAGGAGGCAGGAGGAGCAAGTAGGCCTTTGCGAACCTGGACGAGGTAGACCCCGCAATCTCGGCAGTATATGACAGCCCCTAGGTTCTGGACTCGGTCCCCACGCCTAAGCACCAGTTAACCCAAGTGCCGTCAGCGATATATAGTGTCCATGCCGGCAGCACTCGTCCACGTGTCCGTGGTCAGGTGGACTTGACGCAGAAACGGCGTTGGTCAGGGCACGCGACGGATGCTTCTCTGAACGTGCTTGTGCAGTGGCTGGGACGCAAATCGGGAAATGTTAAGTGGGGCTGTGGGACCGAATACCGAGGGGCGGGCGCCGCCATGCGGTTTCAAAGACTCGGTCTTACCAGCTATAGGGCAGCATCTCCAGCTAAGCAACTTGGAGTGTGGACAGTTGAGGGCTTGGGGTGTGGGGTGGGTGCGCTAACCTCCTTTTCGCTCCACGAGTTGGTGGTATGGAGAAGCTGAACGCTGGTGTGATGCTGTGGCAAGGATCGTGGAGGCGAAGATGGGGGTTTATCAGTGACGGAGAGGGTTTGGGACGGGGTCCTGGGCAGGGGAACTGACTAGCAGCATGACACAGGGGACAGGTAGCAGTGGTGTGCCGGCCGGAGGTGAATGGGTCTTGATGCCATGAGTGGCTTGTTAGCAGTCAGATGCCCTTGCGCATATGGTGTAGATTAGCTAGTGTGGTTGAACCCCTGCTGATCCTGGGTTTGGCAAAGGTTGAACAACACAGTCGTCGGTATCCGGTGTTGTTTCTTAAAGAACCGCACAGACTTCTGAAAATCTAGCCCTCGCCGAAGGGAGCTTGACTATGGGCAACATTTAGGCGCTGTATGCTACCAGCTCTGGCCCTGCCATCATCCGGGACCCCACCACTGCCTCTTCCAAACCTGTTCTGCTATAGGACTTGCCTACCGGTCTCAGAAGCAAACCATAAGAAAAAAGGTGTTTCACCGGCCTATAAACCACCAGCTTGGGTCTGTCACCTCATCATCCTCGATCCTCAGTCTGCTCCCCCCTCGGACTTCAGCCCTGACAACAACTCACCACTGTCTGACAAACCGGGCTCCTCATCGTCCGAAACACTGTACACACTTCTTCCACTCGTGAATAATTGTATCATCACCCACAGACTGCGACTTGTGGAAAACCTTGGGCATCGGAAAATAGCTCAGCAAGATAGCAGGACAAGTGGTTTGTGAATGTGGGAAGGTCCAGAAAACAGTTCCTCAGGTATGGCCGGTTCAAGCCATGCCAAAGTTTGGTGGGAGGGGCAGCTGGGGGGAAGGAGGCTGAGGGGGAGGAGCTGGAGGTAGTGCCGATTTCGGTGCCATGGGTGGATGCGTGGAATGGACATGCTGGTGGACAAATGGCTAGAAGCATTGTCCGCAATCCACGACATATCACCTCTTCGCACTGTTCTGGACCTCAAAGTGCTCTACCACCGAGTCAGTAATTGAGACATGCTGAACTAGGGACGGGTACTCTGCGGCTTCCCCTGCTCACCCAATCACAGGTGGAGTTCTCACCTACCCCGCTCAGGGACCACGGCCCTAGGACCCATGCCGTAGTTGGACGCCCACGTCCACAGGTGCCCAGTCCTACTACGCCTAGCCCTCGGGTTAAACATTCAAAAATAAATTGTAAACTTGAAACACAAAAAAATTTCTGGTTAATTTTTTTTAGTGTTTTATTTTTGAACAAAACGAGCTATCTATTGCTATGGCTAGTTCTAAAACTACACTGACAGCCACACATACTAGGATTTGTGCTTTGCAAGATGAGTTTGAGCTATAAAATGAAATAAAGTAAAAAAAAAATAAAACTCTAGCAGACTCTGCCCTATTCTACTCAAACCCCTAAAAATTGCCCACTGTCCGGTGGTTGAGGGGACTATGCCGTGTCACTAAGAAGCTACACACACGGACTCAGGTCTCCCAGTAAATTCCTCACAGTAATATTGGTCCAGCTGCACTTACTAGTTCGCACAAGCCAAGCCCCGCCACAGCAAACAAAAAAAAGGAAAAATAGATACGCTTTGAGGCATAAGTCAGCCGTTTGGGGTTCTCCGATGGCTTACTTTTGTGCACAATGAGAGCACATCTGCTTTGCAAGATGAGTTTGAGCTACCTATAAAATGAAATACAGCTAAAAAAAACAAGAAAATCAGCAGACCTCTGCCTAATTCTCACCTCCAAACCCCTCATAAAATTGTCCCACTTCCCCCGGTGTTTGAGGTGGACTGGTGTCATAAGAGCTAAACATGCAACGAGAGTAGCAAGTCCCCCTGCAAATTCCTCACAATATGGTACTGAGCCTGCACCTACTAGTGCAGCAAGCCCAGCCACAAGCCAATAAAAAAAAAAATAGTATAACGTTATGTGTAGCAAGAAAGGGCGGTGTTGGGATTCTTGGAGAATCAATCCTTGCCTAACACTATTCTAATAGAACCCTAACGCTTTCCCTGACCAGCAGCAGCTATCTCTCTAGCAGCTCCAGACCGAGAATGATCGAGCAGCGCAGGACAGGGGCTCGTCTTATCCAGGGTGCACCTGATTGGCCAGCCAACCACCGCTATCGACGTGTAAGGGTACCACGTCATGCTGGGTGGAGCAGAGTACTCCTGGCTTGTGATTGGCTCTGTTTCTGGCCGCCAAAAAGCAAAACGGCGGGAGGATGCATTTCTCGAGCGGGCGAAGTATTGTCCCGAGCAACGAGCAGTTTCGAGTACGATATGCTCGAACGAGCATCAAGCTCGGACGAGTATGTTCGCATCATCTATGTATCAGGACATTGGAGTGAGTCGAGCTGCCACAAACTTTCATTGCAAATTCACCAAAATACCAAATGCTACATGTGTCATAAGAAAAATATACTATAGCTAAGCTGACCAGCAGTAAAAGCCACAATGAAAAAAACAGACAAAAGCCAGCGCATTATACCCTCAGGGTGGGGTCACATGGCATTAACCCGTTATTGCAACATCTGAAGACCCTGATTGCTAATTAAACAGTGTTAACCACTGGTGTTTACAAAAATCAGTTTGTAAACCTATTATGCAACCACCTCAGGGAGAATAATGATAGTAATAGGGGTTCATGCACTGCCCCGGCCTCCTGATTTCTGTGATATGGACAGGTCTGCAGCTAGAGGATGTTGCTGTGGAACATTGCGTGGGAGCTTTGTTACATCATGTCCATGGAGGCTGCGTGATTTCATGTGATTATAGATAATACAAGAGGTAGGACAATTCAAATGTAAATGAACCTTAATGACATTACACCCTGGATCAGCAGGAATGCTAATGAAGAGGCATGGGAAACTCAAACGAATTGCAAAGGGAAAACGTTACACCACGATTCTACTATATAGTAGAACGGGTGGTAGCGTGGATGAATCTGGGGAGCGCCACGGCTAGATTGTATATGAGCAGCAGAATTAGTATATTTATAACTATATGGCAATAATGTTCAATATTAGCAATAAAATCAATTACTGTATGGTGGTAATATTAAGCATGATGCTATTTATGTTGTTGTAATAGTGGTGGTAAACATGTGGCAGTATTATTTGGCCCTTATGTAGGTAATACTGGTCTAAATTACCATGTTGGCACTTTGCGGTAGATAAGTGGGTTTTGGCTTGCAGTTTGGGCACTCGATCGCTAAAAGGTTCGCCATCGCTGCCCTATAGCATTTATCCCAGTCCGCCTCAGAGAGAGTGCCCAAATATTCATGCCACCTTCTTTTGGAGGGTTGAGTGACTCCTTTTGAGAGTCCTTGGATCAGATATCTATAAATATGTGCAACCACCTTATTCCGAGTGGAGGAACTCAGTAAAAGTTCTACTCCTGCATCCGTACATAAATTAAACCTACTTTTATCCTCTATCGAATTATATGCGTGCTGCAATTGAAAAAATCTTAAGAAGCATTTCTCCACGCTTCTATCTAGTGCTAAAACATCTAAGAAATTCCGTGGATAATCTAAATTAGTGAGTTGTGTAAGAAATTTTAACCCCCTTATCTCCCAGTATCTACAATCCGGAATGGATCTGAACTCCTTAAAGTGATAATTCCCCCATATTGGAGTGAAACAAAAAATGCCTTGAATACCTCTATTTTTCTTATATGCGACCCAAGTGTTATCCAACAATTTCCCTATATAAGTGCCTCTATATCTATCGTGACCTAGTTCCCCACTATCCAAAAGGCTAAAAATTGAGTCCCTTGTGAACTTGCTTATTTGTAATAGCTTCCCAAAGGCGCTGCACTCCCTCCTTGTAATCAAAAACGCTAGCTGGGCTGCTATAAAATACCCAAAAAGATATGGAACCCCCAACCCCCCTTTGTCTGTCGGACAGCACAGGGAGGGCAGCCCAATCCTGGGGCATTTTTTCCCCCAAATTAAATCTCTGATTAAACCGTCCATCAATCTAAACAGTCTATTAGGTAGCCAGACCGGGGTGACCGAGAGGGGAAAGAGGAGCTGCGGGAGCAAAACCATTTTTACTATCCCTACCCTGTCCGCTCTAGAAAGGGGCATTTTGAGCCAGCCATTGATGCTATATCTGATTTTAGTTATAAGCGGAATGATATTTAATTCAGCAAAGCGTCCCAAATCCGCTGCGACATAAATCCCCAAATATTTAAACGATTCATCTCTCTTAAGGACCTTGACCACGTCTGCGCCCACCTGCCTCGCACAGTCCAAAGGGAGAAGAATGGATTTTTCCCAATTAATGCTGAGGCCTGAAAAAGTGCCAAATTCATTCACCAAGTGGATCACGTCATGTATGGAGCTACCTGTATTCTGAATAGTCAGGAGGATATCATCCGCATAAAGTGAAATTTTTTCTGCTTCCCCCCCCGCACCCCCATCCCTTAATCCATTGAGCATCACGAATTTTGATAGCTAACGGCTCTATAAAGAGCGCAAATAGGAGGGGGTCTCGAATAACGAGTACCCGAGCATTTTAGTGTTCGCTCATCTCTAGTTATAAGCGGAATGATGTTTAATTCAGCAAAGCGTCCCAAATCCGCTGCGACATAAATCCCCAAATATTTAAACGATTCATCTCTCTTAAGGACCTTGACCACGTCTGCACCCGCCTGCCCCGCACCGTCCAAAGGGAGAAGAATGGATTTTTCCCAATTAATGCTGAGGCCTGAAAAAGTGCCATATTCATTCACCATGTGGATCACGTCATGTATGGAGCTACCTGTATTCTGAATAGTCAGGAGGATATCATCCGCATAAAGTGAAATTTTTTCTGCTTCCCCCCCACACCCCCATCCCTTAATCCATTGAGCATCACGAATTTTGATAGCTAACGGCTCTATAAAGAGCGCAAATAGGAGGGGGGAGAGGGGGCAACCCTGTCTGGTTCCTCTATGCAGACGAAATGGCTCAGAGTATAATCCATTTATACAGATTCGTGCTCTAGGGGAGTGGTACATTGTTTTTATCCAATCAATAAACTCCCTGCCTATCCCGAATCTCTCTAATACTTTCCATAGGAAGGGCCACTCCACCCTGTTGAACGCTTTTGTCGCGTCCAGAGACAGGATGGAGCGGTCCCCCCCCCGTCCCTAACTGCATATCGGAAAACAGTCTATGAAGGTTATAAGCTGTACCCCTGGCCGGAATAAATCCATTTTGATCAGGATGGATAATATGAGAGATTACCTTCTTAAGCCGCATCGCAAGGATCTTAGCCAGGATCTTGACATCCGAATTCAGCAATGAGATGGGTCTATAAGAACCCATCTCTGACTCTTTTTTGTCCTTTTTAAGGAACAAAATTATAGAAGCTTCGGTCATTAAACCATAGACTGTCCCCGCGGTCAATGCTGCTGAGTAAACCGTTTCCAGAATTGGAGAAAGCGTCTTACTGTATTGTTTGTAAAAGGCTAGTGGCAACCCATCTAGACCTGGAGCGGAGTCCACCGCAGAGTTATTTATCGCCTCCATTATCTCCTTAGTCCTTATGGGGCGATTCAGAGGGGAACTTTGCTCCGCTGTCAAAGAGGGAAACGACACGGATTCCAAATACTTCTCCAATTGAGTATCTGAGAACTCTATTTCTGAGCCATATAGTGACTGATAAAAAAGCCGAAAGTTCCCTAAGATTGCCCCCTCTCCTTGTACCCTCTCTCCTGCAGAATTTATAATCGAATGAATCCCATTATTACTATTTTTCTTTTTAAGAAGATTGGCGAGTATTTTACCCGGTCTCCCTCTCTCCAAAATAGTATAAATGGGATTCATCGATTATAAATTCGGCAGGAGAAAGAGGGTACACGGAGAGGGGGCAATCTTAGACGATAACTTTCGGCTTTTTATCAGCCATTATATGGTTAGCAGATAGACTCGAGTCTCAGATACTGCAATGGAGAAGTATTGAATCCGTGTTCGTTTCCCTCTTGTGACAGCGGAGCAAAGTTCCCCTCTGAATGCCCTTTAGGGCTACAGAGATAATTGGAAGGCAGACGGATCAAATAAATCTGCGGCGGACCTCTGCTCACAGGCGTCTAGAGGGCCTGCCACTGGCCGTTACAAACATACGTAAGACGCTTTCCAATTCTGAAACGGTTTACTCAAACAGACCGCGGGGACCAGTCTATGGTTCAATGACGCGGAAGCTCTATAATATGTTACCTAAAAAGGCCAAAAATAGATAGTAGAGATGGCGTTCTTATCAGACCCATCTCATTGTTGAATTTGGATGTAGACCAAGATACCTGGCGGTAAGATCCTTGCGATGTGGCTTATAGAAGTAATTCGATCATATATCCATTCCTGTCAAAATGGATTTATACCGGCCAAGGGTACGAAAGCTTATAACCTTCTAGACGGTTCTATATGCAGTAGGGTACGGGGGGGGGGGGGAACCGCTATCATCCGTCTGGGACGGATACTAAATAGCGGTCAACCAGGGTGCGAGTGCGCCCTTCCTATGGACAGTATTTCGAGAGATGGGATAGGAGGGAGTTTATTGATTGGATAAAAGCAATGTACCACTCAACTAGAGCACGAATCTGTATTAAATGAGATTAAAGTACTGAGCATTTCGTAGGGGGGGTGGGAGGGGGGGAACGGCGTGCAGGGGGGGGCGGCTGCATAGAGGAAAAGTTGACAGGGCTTGCCCCTTCCCCCCTCCTATTGTGCGATCTTTATAGAGACGTTAGCTATCAACACTTCGCTGTGCTCAATGATTAAGGGATGGGGGGTGCGGGGGGGAAGCAGAAATTTCACTTTAGTGCGGATGAATCCTCATGCATTCAGAAGACAGTAGCTCCATACATGACGTGTCACTTGGTGAAGAATTTAGGCACATTTTTAGGTCCTCAGCATTATGGGATAAATCCATTCATTTCTCCACTTGGATCTGTGCGAGGCAGGTGGGACTGCAGACGCTGGTCAACGGTCCTTAAGAGACGTGAATCGGACTTAATATGTGGGATTTATGTCAGCAGCGGATTGGGACGCTTGCTGAATAGATACTGTTACACGCTTATAACTAAATCAGAATAGAATCGAATGGCTGGCTCAAACATGCCTTTTAGAGCGGACAGGGTAGGGATAGTAAAAAATAGGTTTTGCTCCCGCAGCTCTCTTTCCACTCTCGACGCACACCCGGTCTGGCTACCAATAGACTGTATTAGATTGATGGGACGGTTAATCAGAGATGTAATTTGGGGACAAATATGCCCAGGATGTGGACTAGCCCCTCCCTGTGCTGTCCGACACGACAAAGGGGGGTTGGGGGTCAAATCTTTTTGGGTATTTTATAGCAGCCCAGCTAGCGTTTTTGATTACAAGGAGGGAGTGAGCGCCTTTGGGAAGGCTCACTTTACCAAATAAGAAGCTCACAAGGGACTTCAATTTTTAGCTTTTGGAAGTGGGAACGAGGTCCCGATAGATATCGAGGCACTTATAGAGGGAAATTGTTGGATAACACGTGCGGTCGCATATAAGGAAAAAGAGGTATTCAAGGCATTTTTGTTTCCTCCATATGGGGAATTATCACTTTAAGGAGTTCAAGATCCATTCCGGATTTAGAAGGTTCACTAGATAAGGGGGTTAAACATTCTTACACAACTCCTAATTTAGATTATCCACGGAATTTACTTAGATGTTTAGCACCAGACTAGACGGTGGAGAAAAGCTTCTTAAGATTTTCAATTGCAGCAGAGCATTAACAACACGATCGCGGATAAAAGTAGGTTTAATTTATGTACGGAGCAGGAGTAGAGCTTTTAACTGGTTCCTCCACCTGGAATAAGGTGGTTGCACATATTTATAGAAATCTGATTCCACGGACTCTCAATAAGGAGTCACTCAACCCTCCAAATAGAAGGTGGTCATGATAATACGTTTGGGCACTCTCGCTGACGGCGGACTGGGATAAATCTATAGCGGCAGCGATGGCGACCTTAGCGATCGAGTGCCCAAACTGCAAGCCAAATCGCCACTTATCTACGCAAAGTGCTACCATGGTAGATTTAGACCGTATTACTACAGAAGGGCCAAGCTAAATGCCACATGGTTTACCCAACCCCTATTACATCACATACATATAGCATACAGATTAATAATACGCACCATACAGTAATTGATTTTATTTGCAATATTGAAACATTATTGCCATATAGTATAAACTATACTAATTCTGCTCGTGCCTCATATACAATCTAGCCGTGGCTGCTCCCAGGCACTTTTATTACGGTGTTCTATAAATAAATCAAAGTGTACATGTGGGCGCAGCATTAGACCTCCGAGTGTGTCAATGTGGCGTAACACAGCGTTTAAAACGCATCAGAAACAGCTGAGAGGGAGCTTAGCATAGCTGTTAACTAATGAACGTTTACAAAACACAGGGAGTATGCATGTGTTAACACAGCATTAACAAACACATCGTTACTGCACAAGTGAAACACATCAAACACTACATCCATGAATGAAAACCAACATGTTTTCCATTGTTTACATGTGTAAACCTGTGGGTGATTATTTCCATACAAGATTTAGGTTTAATTTAGGAGGAATATAGAAGGTGGAACGCAGCGCTGCAGGAAGCAGTGGAAAGGGAACAGGGGCAGGGACTGAATGTGCAAGAAAGGGCCTAATGAGGTCTAAGTCAAATCTGGTAAAAAAACATACACCTACCATGCCGTGGCACACTGAGGGATTGGGGAATCCTGTTTGGCAAGATCTCTCTGGGGCAAGAGGGTCGTTGTGGGCAGAGGAGGCTACACTAAACACTAAAGGCAACTGTTGAACACTTAGTGCTGCACCTCTACTAGAGTAACCATGACCTCCCATCCTCATAGTGAGGGACTGATGTATATCTTATCTTCATTTTATCTTCTAGACAGTGCCGGGCAGTGACTGTACACTCCATGGCCTGCCGTCTGAGCCAGCAATCTGTACTTCCTGTGCTAAGGTCATCAGGAGGAGGGAAGCAAAGAGGGAGACAGTGACCCCAGTCAGCTGCAGACTCGCCGTGTGTAGCTGGTCTCCGGGGGCTGCAGTGTGGTAGCTGGTCTCCGGAGGGTCAGACAGGTGTAGAGAGCAGAGAGTGCTCTCTGCTCTGCACCACTCGATGCAAAGAGAAGCACGGAGCTGTCAGCACGTAGCGCTATCTGGTCTGAGGCTGCGAGTCCTTAGTAAAACACACACTGTGGAGGAGGATAGGCGTGGTGCCAGCAGAGGGGCATCTGTGCGTGCCAAGGTCGGCACAGCGTGACCCTAGGTTCGCGACCAATGCTTAGGGGCTATAGGGTGTACTCCTCATCCTGAACCACATGGAATGGTACATATTTAATTGCCGCACCAATGTATGTACATTCCACGAACCCACAGTCTATTTAGAATGCAAATTGGGAAAGATAATTCTAGCTGTCTGCGCTGGAACCGGAGAATATCGAGACTTTGTAGATTGATCCTTCGTATGTCATAAAGTTTTATTGCCTACTGGTTAGGGATTTCCAGTACATGGAAGAAACAGCTTTAAAGGTAAAGTCGCCCTGTACTAACGAGGTTGCTCGGCTTAGTCTTCAGCCAGTTTCGTAGTCGGGAAAGGGGAAAAAAGGCAGGCTAGTCACAAGGTTCTCTTGTGGCAAGACTTGTTATGCACGCAAAGTGGGGAGTCCGACGGCCAGCCACAGGCAAGCTTTTTCGAGAAGCTGTAACAAATATGATAAGATTGATGGAGTCACGGGAGGATACCTGGCTATAAGTGGGAACAAAGACTGGTGTACTACGAAGACGAGAACTTAGGAAGGATAGCTGTTCGGCAAACGTTTCGGCATAGCAATAGGCTGGCCTCAGGGGACAATTATAATGGCAGTATTTTCCTATTTCTTCGTTTTCCTTACGGCAGGGGGGGGTACAGCTTACAGTGCCAGTTCGTGCCACATGTCCTAGCTTTGAATACCAGTAGTTTAGGGAGCTGTGTGATCATTTAGGACGATGGTATTGGTCAGCTACTCACTCCTCACCATCTTTCTGTAAGATCAGCCCTACTCTGCCGAGACTGGGGACAGGTGACAGGTACTTCGCTGGAAGGTGACAGAAACTGGCAAAGGCCTTGTAAAATGCAATACTGCCCTGCCACGTTGCGAGACAAGATGCCTGCTCGCCTAATCTCCCCGCTATTATGTCCCGCATTGAAGTACGACAGTACTCTGCCTGAGAGCGCTGTCAGAAGGGAATACTTTCAGCTTGTGCACAGGGCACTGCTTGGTATTCATGCATTGGTCACCTCCTTCCTCTCCAGGGATGACGAGTGGAAAGATTTTGCTTGTCCTCGTGGGTCGTAGCGAGAGTGAATACCCAATTAATCGGTGCTGGAAATAAAATTCTTTGAACGCAGAGGGTCACGGATAGCCGCCTAGCTGAAATCTGCACTATGAACCCGAGTCCAACGTGCAAGGAATTCACAGTCCCCTCACTGGCTGGACGTACATTTCCTCCTCCTCAAACTCCTCTTCTTTGCCCATACACGCCGCACAGTGAGCGATCGGAACAAGGGTACCTTCTTCTATCTCGCCACATTCTCCTGCCCTCTTCCTGCTCATCCTCTACACCTCCTCCGACTATGCGCTGAGAAACGCCTAAGGTGCGGATTCAACAAGGGAATCTATCTTCCAACCGTCTCTTGTGACGAGTTGCAGAGCCGCCACCAGGTTACGGAGCCATTGTCACACACAAAACCAGCCTGGCTTCAGGTTCAGCGGTGCCAGCCACAGCATCAGTCTGCGCCGTGATGCCCGGTAAAGCTCTTGGCGGTGTGGCTGCTATTATCACCAGGCTCATGCAGTTCTGAGCACGCTGCTGTCGATAGCGATGGCACTGCTGCTGTGCCTAGAGCTTACCGACTGAGGCGGCTATGCCCACGGATGAGTAATTCGCGAGGAGGAAGGAGGGGAGGAGGGGTGGTTTTGTGTTTTATTTTTTTTCTGAGACTTTTATTAATTATTTGTTTTTGTATTTTTTTTTGTTTTTTTTTCCTTTTTGTTTTAGGAGGCAGGAGGAGCAAGTAGGCCTTTGCGAACCTGGACGAGGTAGACCCCGCAATCTCGGCAGTATATGACAGCCCCTAGGTTCTGGACTCGGTCCCCACGCCTAAGCACCAGTTAACCCAAGTGCCGTCAGCGATATATAGTGTCCATGCCGGCAGCACTCGTCCACGTGTCCGTGGTCAGGTGGACTTGACGCAGAAACGGCGTTGGTCAGGGCACGCGACGGATGCTTCTCTGAACGTGCTTGTGCAGTGGCTGGGACGCAAATCGGGAAATGTTAAGTGGGGCTGTGGGACCGAATACCGAGGGGCGGGCGCCGCCATGCGGTTTCAAAGACTCGGTCTTACCAGCTATAGGGCAGCATCTCCAGCTAAGCAACTTGGAGTGTGGACAGTTGAGGGCTTGGGGTGTGGGGTGGGTGCGCTAACCTCCTTTTCGCTCCACGAGTTGGTGGTATGGAGAAGCTGAACGCTGGTGTGATGCTGTGGCAAGGATCGTGGAGGCGAAGATGGGGGTTTATCAGTGACGGAGAGGGTTTGGGACGGGGTCCTGGGCAGGGGAACTGACTAGCAGCATGACACAGGGGACAGGTAGCAGTGGTGTGCCGGCCGGAGGTGAATGGGTCTTGATGCCATGAGTGGCTTGTTAGCAGTCAGATGCCCTTGCGCATATGGTGTAGATTAGCTAGTGTGGTTGAACCCCTGCTGATCCTGGGTTTGGCAAAGGTTGAACAACACAGTCGTCGGTATCCGGTGTTGTTTCTTAAAGAACCGCACAGACTTCTGAAAATCTAGCCCTCGCCGAAGGGAGCTTGACTATGGGCAACATTTAGGCGCTGTATGCTACCAGCTCTGGCCCTGCCATCATCCGGGACCCCACCACTGCCTCTTCCAAACCTGTTCTGCTATAGGACTTGCCTACCGGTCTCAGAAGCAAACCATAAGAAAAAAGGTGTTTCACCGGCCTATAAACCACCAGCTTGGGTCTGTCACCTCATCATCCTCGATCCTCAGTCTGCTCCCCCCTCGGACTTCAGCCCTGACAACAACTCACCACTGTCTGACAAACCGGGCTCCTCATCGTCCGAAACACTGTACACACTTCTTCCACTCGTGAATAATTGTATCATCACCCACAGACTGCGACTTGTGGAAAACCTTGGGCATCGGAAAATAGCTCAGCAAGATAGCAGGACAAGTGGTTTGTGAATGTGGGAAGGTCCAGAAAACAGTTCCTCAGGTATGGCCGGTTCAAGCCATGCCAAAGTTTGGTGGGAGGGGCAGCTGGGGGGAAGGAGGCTGAGGGGGAGGAGCTGGAGGTAGTGCCGATTTCGGTGCCATGGGTGGATGCGTGGAATGGACATGCTGGTGGACAAATGGCTAGAAGCATTGTCCGCAATCCACGACATATCACCTCTTCGCACTGTTCTGGACCTCAAAGTGCTCTACCACCGAGTCAGTAATTGAGACATGCTGAACTAGGGACGGGTACTCTGCGGCTTCCCCTGCTCACCCAATCACAGGTGGAGTTCTCACCTACCCCGCTCAGGGACCACGGCCCTAGGACCCATGCCGTAGTTGGACGCCCACGTCCACAGGTGCCCAGTCCTACTACGCCTAGCCCTCGGGTTAAACATTCAAAAATAAATTGTAAACTTGAAACACAAAAAAATTTCTGGTTAATTTTTTTTAGTGTTTTATTTTTGAACAAAACGAGCTATCTATTGCTATGGCTAGTTCTAAAACTACACTGACAGCCACACATACTAGGATTTGTGCTTTGCAAGATGAGTTTGAGCTATAAAATGAAATAAAGTAAAAAAAAAATAAAACTCTAGCAGACTCTGCCCTATTCTACTCAAACCCCTAAAAATTGCCCACTGTCCGGTGGTTGAGGGGACTATGCCGTGTCACTAAGAAGCTACACACACGGACTCAGGTCTCCCAGTAAATTCCTCACAGTAATATTGGTCCAGCTGCACTTACTAGTTCGCACAAGCCAAGCCCCGCCACAGCAAACAAAAAAAAGGAAAAATAGATACGCTTTGAGGCATAAGTCAGCCGTTTGGGGTTCTCCGATGGCTTACTTTTGTGCACAATGAGAGCACATCTGCTTTGCAAGATGAGTTTGAGCTACCTATAAAATGAAATACAGCTAAAAAAAACAAGAAAATCAGCAGACCTCTGCCTAATTCTCACCTCCAAACCCCTCATAAAATTGTCCCACTTCCCCCGGTGTTTGAGGTGGACTGGTGTCATAAGAGCTAAACATGCAACGAGAGTAGCAAGTCCCCCTGCAAATTCCTCACAATATGGTACTGAGCCTGCACCTACTAGTGCAGCAAGCCCAGCCACAAGCCAATAAAAAAAAAAATAGTATAACGTTATGTGTAGCAAGAAAGGGCGGTGTTGGGATTCTTGGAGAATCAATCCTTGCCTAACACTATTCTAATAGAACCCTAACGCTTTCCCTGACCAGCAGCAGCTATCTCTCTAGCAGCTCCAGACCGAGAATGATCGAGCAGCGCAGGACAGGGGCTCGTCTTATCCAGGGTGCACCTGATTGGCCAGCCAACCACCGCTATCGACGTGTAAGGGTACCACGTCATGCTGGGTGGAGCAGAGTACTCCTGGCTTGTGATTGGCTCTGTTTCTGGCCGCCAAAAAGCAAAACGGCGGGAGGATGCATTTCTCGAGCGGGCGAAGTATTGTCCCGAGCAACGAGCAGTTTCGAGTACGATATGCTCGAACGAGCATCAAGCTCGGACGAGTATGTTCGCATCATCTATGTATCAGGACATTGGAGTGAGTCGAGCTGCCACAAACTTTCATTGCAAATTCACCAAAATACCAAATGCTACATGTGTCATAAGAAAAATATACTATAGCTAAGCTGACCAGCAGTAAAAGCCACAATGAAAAAAACAGACAAAAGCCAGCGCATTATACCCTCAGGGTGGGGTCACATGGCATTAACCCGTTATTGCAACATCTGAAGACCCTGATTGCTAATTAAACAGTGTTAACCACTGGTGTTTACAAAAATCAGTTTGTAAACCTATTATGCAACCACCTCAGGGAGAATAATGATAGTAATAGGGGTTCATGCACTGCCCCGGCCTCCTGATTTCTGTGATATGGACAGGTCTGCAGCTAGAGGATGTTGCTGTGGAACATTGCGTGGGAGCTTTGTTACATCATGTCCATGGAGGCTGCGTGATTTCATGTGATTATAGATAATACAAGAGGTAGGACAATTCAAATGTAAATGAACCTTAATGACATTACACCCTGGATCAGCAGGAATGCTAATGAAGAGGCATGGGAAACTCAAACGAATTGCAAAGGGAAAACGTTACACCACGATTCTACTATATAGTAGAACGGGTGGTAGCGTGGATGAATTTCTTTTTAAGAAGATTGGCGAGTATTTTACCCGGTCTCCCTCTCTCAGCATAATATTTTTGCCCGGCAAAAAAGATTTTGTGTTGCGCCCTCTCGGATGCAAAAGAGTTAAATGCGGCCTGTGCTTCGATATATCTATCCCTGTCTTCCATTGTGGCTGATGCCACCCAAGCCTCTTGTGTGGTGGCTACATTTTTTTTTAAAGTGCTTGCTCTCTGTCTGTACCTCTTTTTTCCCCACTCGATTTCGGAGAAGAACAGGCCTCGGAGGAAGGCCTTAAGCGCATCCCAGGCCAAGTCCGGGTCCCTCTCGAGAACATTATTCCCCCAAAATTCCTCGATCGACTTTATGACCTTTACATCATTGTCCAAAACCAAGAGCCAATGAGGATTAAGCCTAAAAAAGCTCTTCTTGTCAAGGAATGGGCCCCGCTCTGTCCTATTCTGGAGAGAGATGCGTCCATGATCCGAAACTACAATAGTTTCATATTTAATCTTAGCTATAAGGCACAGGAAAGCATCATTGGCCAGACACATATCGATCCTGGACAATGTAGAGTGGGTGCGACTAAAACAAGAAAAGGCAGGTTTGTCCAGATATTTAATCCTCCGGGCATCCCTCAGGCCAAAGTTCTCACAGAAGGTTCTCAGGCCGGAGGATCCCCGTTGATTCTGGGGACCGGCGCCACGCAAGTTACGTCTATCCTGCGAGGGATCCAAAACTGTGTTGAAATCCCCTCAAACTTGTTAACTTTGTCGCCACCCTGCTGTGTAATCCACAAAATATACTGGCAAACTTTTATCATTTACCGATATTATTTCAGCACTTCTTGCACATACATTCCCCTCACCCGCCATAACCCAAACTTATAAGAACACTACTATTGTTGTTAATGTATAAGCAAGATATGATTTTCAGCAACGTGATATATAACGATTACATTTTTTTAAAATGTCTCATGGAAGTTAAGTAGTCAGTATTGCAAAAATAATACCATATAAATTAGAAATTAATAGAAAGGTTTTTTGACCAGGAATATGATAATTAATCTTTATTGATATAATTTTGAATATGTTTTAGATTATTTTTACGCCATCAAGAATTAGTATTGCTGTACAAATCATAGTGTGAATTGAAAGATTTTATCATAGACGGAGTTTCTCAGGGTTAAAGTGTTCTAGTTGCCAATGGAACCCAATCAGAGCTCAGCTTTATTTATCAACAGGCTGTGGGGGAAAATGAAGCTGAGCTATGATTGGTGCCATGGGCCAAAACTAGATCAAGTACAGCATTTACTCTTTCTAGTCTTTTATCTGTCGTTCAGTTAATCTGCAGGACTAATAATTGGAGACGGAGCTGCTGGGACTCTCCCCCTCCACTATCCATAGAGTTTCTATGTAATCTGACACCTCAGTAAATTAAGTATCCTAGTTTATTTATACAGTTGAAAAAAGACAAAGACACATGTCCATCAAGTTCACCAAGGAGAAGGGAAGGGATTGGATGAGATTATGGAAACAATTTTTCTATATAAAACAGCCATCAATGTTATTTAGGAAGTTTGTAAAATGGCATCTAGGACCTCGTGAAGCTGCTTGCTGTCCCTTGCTGTTGACCAGCGATGAGGCAGGATATTCCACCGATTGAAGTTCTCATGTTAAAAAAAGCCATGTCACCTACTCTCTCTTGGCTCTACGTTTGAACCCTCTCTTAGCTCCAGGGGCTTTTTTTATGGATGGTGCCCCGAACTGGAAAGCATATCCAGGTGAGGCGAACCAATATGTTCGTTTATGTACAGTTGGTAATATTAGAGCCCTATCCAGAGGTCCATACCACTTTTTATACATCCAACATGTTGTTGCTTTTAGAGGCAGCTGATGACATCATGCATGCGTTATTTAAAGATTATGATCTACTAGTACCCCAGGTCCTTCTCAAACAAGGGACTCTCTTCTTCAGCCAGTTGCTCTATCCATATTTGCAAATGAATGTGCCAAACCAATAGCCCTAATTTTACAATCAGGCATCCTGAGGGACAGTATCAATCTTTGCAAAGTCCAGAAACACATATCCACGCAGGCTCCTCCATCCAGGCAACCTGCTCACATCTTCATAGAAGCAGATATTAGGGTTAGTCTGACAACTTCTATCCTTAGTAAAAACCCACATTGCTGGGCTGTCAAAAGTATGATACTATTGATGTGACATACCCAGTATGTAGTCTTTTACTAACCCTTCAAATATTTTTAAAATATTGGCTCAACTATTTGCCTTGTGCCCAACAACATGGCCACACTGGTCTTAAGAACTCTGGGGTGTAACCCATCTAGTCAGGTGCCTGTACACATTGACTGTTATTGGCTTAATTGTCATGTCCATTTAGCCAGTGCAGAGTATATTACAGGGTAGCATGACCCCGGCACTGGCACCACCCAAATCAGAAGTTATTTCTTAATAGCATCAAACGGAGCTAAAAAAAGGCCATTTAGTATCTCCGCCTTCTCTTGGTCTCCAGTAACAGAGCCCCATTTTCAGAAATAAAGGGGGGCCCCCTGCTCTGACCCATTTTTTCGCTTGATATCGTAAACAAATTCTTTGAAGTGTTTTGCCATCTTTGGTTAGTTTTGTATGGCTTTGATTTTATTCCTTTTTGCAGATTTTGGTAAGTAATGTATAAGGCATTGTAAGCCTCAGGTGACCCGTCAGATTTATCTTTTTAAAGGCCTCTTTTTCTAATTAATTTCCCTTTGAACTGTTAGCTGTAAGCCACGTGGGTTTGTTTGTAATCTCGCCCCCCCGTATATACTTTTTTACCTATTGAATAAATTTAGAAGTTTTAGAAGTATAATGACCCAGGATAGATTTGAATTTCTCCCATTTTTAAACATTAGTACACCATGGGACGATCTGATCCCAGTTTCCCACAAATATCCTGTAGTGCAGCCCTGAATTTTCTGGAAATTAGCCCCCGCCTTCTTTCTTAAATCAACGTTTTCAATTTTCCCACCTGTTTCTGCTTTTTACAGTTTTGTAATTAAGAGGAAGGAAAAATAATTATATTATGAAACGATGTTCCAAGGGGTTCCCGGACCGGACACGGACATTTTGCGAACTGGACAATATCTCAGTGTTTGACATCACAAGGCCAAACAATTGCGTCCACCTCTTGTGGGATCTTCTACAAGCTGCACCATAAATTATCCTGAAGAAGTTCATTAAAATGTTTACCCTTAAAAGATGAAGAAGAGCCAGACCCCAATTTATATTGGAAAGTTATTAAAAGTCTCAAAGTATACAATACGGTCCCTTCTGTCGCTCCATCTGTTGATAAGGTGACCCTTATTTCATCAGAGATACTGGACCGAGGTACTATAAATTACACCAAAAAAGTATTTTTCTCAACGCCTTCTGGCTGTAAATTTCAAACCACAAAGTTTCAGCCGTCCTCACACTCTTCTGAGACACTGTCTCATTCACAATCGCTTTTAAGTCTTCAAACGGTTATTTCAACCGGAAGTCCTGCTCCTAGTAGCGATACATACGGCAGAGGTGGGCCCCTGCAGCCTACCACCAATCTTGCATAGCCATATTCTAGTTACAAAAATCGTGAGGAGTAGTATAGAAATCATAGAGAGTACTAAAATGTAGATTACTACAGTGTGTGTGGACTCATTTTGAACTCCACTTATGTTCACAAACCACAAGCCACTTAGAAGCAAAAGCCACAAAATGAGCAAAACTCAAACTGAGTTGCTACCCTTAATTTATCACCTGTGTCAAAAGAATCCTCCTACCAATTAGTAAGTGAGACACAAGAAAGGAAAACAAAAATAATAACTGTGAGGAAAAAGTATATTGCTATTAATTATATACTCAATCCACAATCACCCAAAACCACAGATTCACTATTACAAACACAAAAAAAAATCTGCTTGTTTTAATCCACTTCGTTCAAAACTTAGCCACTTAGAAAGAAACACAAGCCAAAATGAGCAAAGTTCTGTGTTTAGTAGAAAGATGGATTTCATGTAGGGAATGGTCAGAGGCAAATTATTAGGAAGATGGGCTGAAAATAGAATAAAAACCCAATTTTGTGATAAATATATATTTACATGTTCTTGTATTTGCGGGTGTTATTGATTTATGCAAAGTTTGTGGAGCATTATGGAAATATTACTAGGTCTTATTGTCATGGCAAGTCTCATTTAGAAAGTTTGCTGAAAAAAGTGACATCCGGCTCAGCAGGTGGCCTGGCATTAATGCAGCTCCACATTGATTAGTCCATTGAGCCATTGAAATGGACAGCACCATAATTTCATAAGGGGTTATGAAGTATATGCTATCCGCATGCCGGTTACAATAGGAAGATCCGGCTCTCAATCTGCCGGAGGACCCTGGGATATTATGCATCTCTGAGCAAGGGTATAAATATATATATATATATATATATATATATATATATAATGTATATATTAAGGTGATAACACTATCCCAACAACCCGTCCCCTACAATATGGCTTTATGTCCAGAATCTAATTCTATTTATAAACGGGGCGAGTATCTAAAGAACACCCGGTGGCAGTCCACTAGCAGCAGGGACTATTTTTTTACACTGAAGGGGGTTCTCCCAGATTTTTTTAGTTAGTGTTGTGTTAAGGCGGTGTTGGTGTGGGCAACACTCTTTCACTGCATTAACCCCTGTGAGCCCATTGGGGAAAGAAACCGATTGCAAGATTTCTGTGCAGCACTGGTAATCACGTGTGCACTATATAAATAAGGAATGATATTAATTTTATATGAGCCCCAGATTTCAGGGGGTTTTGTCCCATTGGAAAACGGTTAGTAGATTGCTTTTAAGGGAAAACCTGTCACCACATTTTCACAATAACAGACTAGAATAGGTTTCCAATTAGAGCCCTATACCACATGGACACCTTCTTTTAGCAAAAAAAATGTTTTCCCTTACTGTACATCCCATAAATCAACTTTATCTTTATTAAACAGCATCCGAGGGCGTGTTTCTGCTCATCCAGCACCCCTCATCTATTAAAGGGAACCTTACCACCACGATTCTACCATAAGGTAGAAACAGTGGTGGTGATGAATGTGACGTTGAGGGTTATCCTTTAGTAACTTTAATAAGGAGGGTAGTAACTTTTTAAGCAGTTTCGGGGGCGTGGAAAGTAACTGGACACATTGGTAAATGTGCGGCTATCCACGCCACCAGTAGCCTCTTTTTTCTGGACCTACCATTAATATTCGCATGCGCAGTAGTAGCGCCGGCTCGGAGCTATGGCCCGCGCACCGCAGGCCTGTGTTTTACAAGGGTTGGTGCCGAAGGATGAAATGGTAGGCGGAGAGAGAAAGAGCGAGAAGAGAAGAGGCTACGGGGCATGGGAGTTAGCGCGACGCGTAGCCTCATGTCCGGATATCACAAGCCCCAGTAGCCGCGTCTTTTTTAAAAAAATTTACATACCACTATTATAGTTACTAAAGGATAGCCCGGCTCCCGGACGTGAGGATAGCCCCCAAAAAAGGGATATCCTAACGTCCCATTCATCCACGCTACCACCCGTTCTACCTTATAGGTTAGAATCGTGGTGGGTGTGGAGACGTTTTCCCTTTAATTCGTTTGGTTTCCCATGCCTCTTCATTAGATGTCTGCGACCGCGGGTAATGTCATTAAGGTTCATTTACATTTGACATGTCCTACCTCTGTATGTATCTAATCACATGAAATCACGCAGCACTCCATGGACATGATGTAACAGAGTCCCACTGCAATGTTCCAACAGCAAACATCCTCAGCTGCAGACCTGTCCATATCACAGAAATCAGGAGGACGGGCAGTGCAGTGAACCAACTATTACTATCATATTCTCCCTGAGGTGGTTGCATATAGGTTTACAAACTGATTTTGTAAACAAGTGTTAACAGCTGTTTATATTAGCAAATCAGTCTTCAGATGGTTGCAATAACGGGTTTTAAGCGGACATGTGACCCCACCTCGAGGGTATAACGCTGGCTTTTGTCTGTTTTTTTCATTGTGGCTTTTTCTGGTCAGCTGCTATCGTATAGTTGTTCTTATGACACATGTAGCATTTGGTATTTGGTGAATTTGCAATGAAAAGTTGGGTCAGCTCTGACTACACTCCAATGTCTGATACAGAGATGAGCGAACATTCTCGTCCGAGCTTGATGCTCGTTCGAGCATACGTACTCGAACACTGCGGCTCGGAAGACAATACTTCGCCCGCTCGAAGAAGAGAAAATGCATCCTCCCGCCGTTTGTGCTTTTTGGCGGCCAGAAACGAGCCAAATCCAAGCCAGGAGTACTCTGCCTCCACCAGCAGACGTGTACCCTACACGTCGATAGCAGGTGGTTGGATGGCCAATCAGGTGCACCCTGGATAGGGGGAACTAGACCCTGCCTGCGCTGCTCGGATCATCTCTCGGTCTGAGCTGATATAGGAGAGAAGCTGCTGCTGCGTCAGGGAAAGCGTTAGGGTTCTAGTTAGAATAGTGTTAGGCAGGAGTTGATACTCAAGAATCCACACGCCCTTCTTGGCTACACATAACGTTATACTATTTTTTTTTTTATTTGCTTGTGGGCTGGGCTTGCTGGCACTAGTAGTGCAGGCTCAGTCACCAATTGTGAGGAATTTGCAGGGGGACTTGTCTCTCGTTGATGTTTAAGCTCTGAGTGACACCAAGTCCACCTCAAACCCGGGGACAGTGGGACAATTTATTAGGGGTTTTGAGGTAGAATTAGGCCAGAGGTCTGCTGATTTTGCTTGTTTTTTAGCTGTATTTCATTTGTATAAGCTCAAAACTATCTTGCAAAGCAGTGTGCTCTCATTGTAGCTACAAAAATAAGCCATAGGAGAACCCCACGGCTGACTTAGCCTCATAGCGTTATATTTTCCTTTTTTTTGTTTGATGTGGCGGGGCTGGTGTGCGAATAGTAAGTGCAGCTGTGAACCAATTACTGTGGAGGGAATTTCTGGGGAGGACCTGAGTCCGTGTTGTGTAGCTTCTTAGTGACACGCATAGTCCCCTCAAACCACCGGAAGTGGGCAATTTTTAGGGGTTTGAGTAGAATTAGCGGCAGAGTCTGCTGAGTTTTATTTTTTTTTTTTTACTATTCATTTTATAGCTCAAACTCATCTGCAAAGCAAAATCCAGTTGTGTGGCTGTCGAGGTAGTTTTAGAAACTAGCCATAGCAAATAGATAGCTCGTTTTGTTAAAAAAATAAAAACTAAAAAAAATTACCAAAATTTTTTTGTGTTTCAAGTTTACATTATATTTTGAAATGTTAACCCGAGGGCTAGGCGGGTTAGAGGACGATGGGCGTGGACGTGGGAGTCCAACTACTGGAGGGTCCAGAGGCCGTGGTCCCTGAGCGGGGTGAGGGAAACCACACCTGTGATGGGTGGGGAGCAGGGGAACGCCGCAGAGTACCTATCGTCCTAGTCATATGTCTCAAGTTATGGGACTCGGTGGTGATGAGCACTGTGAGGCAAGAAACAGTGCGAAGAGGTGATGTCGTGGATTGAGGACAAATGCTGTCTAGCCATTTGTCCACCAGCAGTCATTCCAGCAGCCCCCATGAACCGAAATCGGCATCCTCCAGATCCTCCACCTCAGCCTCTTCCCCCCAGTGCCCCTCCACCAAAACTTGGCATGCTTGAACGGCCATACCTGAGGAACTGTTTTCTGGACCTTCCCAAGTTCACAAACACTCTGTCACTGCTGATCTTGCTGAGCTATTTTCGATGCCCAAGGTTTTCCACAAGTCGCAGTATGTGGGTGATGATACAATATTCACGTAGTAGGGAAGAAGTATGTACAAAGTGTTCGGACGATGAGGAGCCCGGTTGTCAGACAGTGGTGAAGTTGTTGTCAGGGCATGAAAGTCACGAGGGGGGAGCAGACTGAGGATCGAGGGATGATGAGGTGTGACAGACCCAAGCTGTGGTTGTATGGCCGGTGAACACCTTTCTAGGTTTGCTCTGAGCCGGTAGGCAAGTCCTATAGCAGAAAGGTTTGGAAGAGGCAGGTGGTGGGGTCAACGGATGAGGCGGGCCAGGCTGGTATGCATACAGCCGCCAAATGTTGCCCATAGTCAAGCTCCCGTTGGCGAGGGCTAGATTTTACAGAAGTACTGGCGGTTCTTTAAAGAAACACACCGGATGACCGACGGACTGTGGTGTGTCAACTTTGCCAAACCCAGGATCAGCAGGGGTTCAACCAACTAGCTAACTACACCATATGCGCAAGGCATCTGAATGCTAGACAGCCATCATGGGCACTCAAGCCCCATTCACCTCGGCCGGCACACCACTGCTCCTTCCCCTGTGTCATCTGCTAGTCGTTCCCCCTGCCCAAGGACCCCGGTCCACAAACACCTCCCGTCGACGAAAACCCCCATCTTCGCCTCCACGATCATTGCCACAGCATCACACCAGCGTAGCTCTCCATACCCCAGAACTCGTGGAGCCAAAAGAGGAGGTTAGCGCACCACCCACACGCCACAAGCCCTCAACGTCCACACTCCAGTGCTTAGCCTGGAGATGCTGCCCTAAGGCTGGTAGAGACCGAGGCCTTTGAAACCTGCATGGCGGCGCCCGCCCCTCGGTATTCGGTCCCACAGCCGCCACTAACATTTCCCGATTTGCGTCCCAGCCTGACAAGCAGTTCAGAGAAGCATCCTCCGTGCCCTGACCAACGCCGTTTCTGCGTCAAGTCCAACCTGACACGGACACGTGGACGAGTGGCTGCCGGCATGGCACTATATATCGCTGACGGAACACTTGGGTAACTTGGTGTTAGGCGTGGACCGAGTATGACCTAGGGGATGGGTCATATATGCGAGATTGCGGGGTCTACTCGGTCCAGGTCTCAAAGGCCTACTTGCCTCCTCCTCCTAACAAAGAAAAACATCACAATAATATAGTCCGAAATAACAAAACCCTCCTACTCCTTCCTCCTCGAATTACTCATCCGTGAGGCACCATAGCCGCCTCAGTCGGTAGCTACTAGGCACAGCAGCAGTGCCATCGCTAATCGACAGCAACGCGTGCTCAGAACTGATGAGCCTAGGTGATAAAGGCACACCGCCAGAGCTATTACCGGGCATCACGGCGCGACTGATCTGTGGCTGGCACCGGCTGAACCTGAAGACCAGGCATGGTTTGTGTGTGACAATGCGCTCCGTAACCTTGGTGGCGGCTCTGCAACTCGTCACAAGAGACGGGTGGAAGATAGATTCCCCTTGTTGATAGCCAAGCACCTTAGGTCGTTTCTCAGCGCATACGGAGGAGGTGAGCAGGATGAGGCAGGAAGCAGGAGGAGGAGAATGTGGCGAGATTAGAAGAGAGGTACCACTTGTTCACGATCCTCACTGTGCGGCGTGTATGGGCAAAGAAGAGGAGTGTGAGGAGGAGGAAATGGTTAAGTCAGCCAGTGAGGGGACTTGAATCTTGCACGTTGGACCTCTGGGAATCATAGTGCAGTGATTGTCATGCTAGGGCGCATCCTGACCCTCGCGTTCAAAGAATTTTATTTCCAAGCACACGATTAATGGGTATTACTCTCCTGACACACGGTACAAGCAAAGATCTTTCCACTCTCATCCCTGGGAGAAGGAAGGAGTGTGACCAATGCATGAATACCAAGCAGTGCACTGGTGGCACAAAGCGATTGAAAAGTATTTCCTTTGAAAGCGACTACTCAGGCAGAGCGCGTACTTCAATGCGGGACAAAGCGAGGGAGATAGGAGAGCAGGGCACTTGTCTCAGCACTGGCAGGGGTATGCTGTACAAGGCCTTTGCCAGTTTTAGTCCCCACAGAAGTACACTGTCACCTGTCCCCAGTCTCGCAGAGTAGGGCTGATCTTTACAGAAAGATGGTGAGGAGTGAGTAGCTGACCATACCATCGGCCTAAATGATCACACAGCTCCCTCAAACGATGGTATTCAAAGCTAGGAAATGTGGCACGAACTGGCACTGTACAGCTGTTACCCCCCCTCTGCCGTAAGGAAACGAAAGAAATAGGAAATACTTCCATTTAATGTCCCTGAGGCCAGCCTATTGCTAATCCGAAATCTTTGCCGGACTAGCTATCCTTCCCTAAGTTCTCGTCTTCGTATACACCGATCTTTTTCCCACTGATGCCGGTATCCTCCCGTGATGCCATAATCTTTCATATTTGTTACACTTTCTCTGAAAAAGCTTCGCTGTGGCTGGCCGTCGGACTCCCCACTTTCGTGCATGAACAAGTCTTGCCAACAAGAGAACCTTGTGACTACCTGCCTTTTTCCCCTTTCCTCACTAAAAACTGGCTGAAGCACTAAGCACGAGCAACCCGTAGTACAGGAAGGACTTTACCTTTAAAGCGTTTATTCCATGTACTGGAAACCCTTAGACCAGTAGGCAAAAACTTTATGACATACAGAAGGATCATCTACAAAGTCCAATTCTCCAGGTTACAGCGCAGACAGACTAGAATTATCTTCCCAATTTCATTTCAAATAGACGTGTGGGGGGAATGTACATTACATTGGGGGCACAATTAAATGTGTACCATTCCATGTGGTTCAGGATGAGGAGTACAGCCCTATGCCCTATAGCATTGGTCGACGAACCTAGGTCAAGCGTGCCGACGGGACCTGAGCGCACGATCCCCTATGCTGCACGCACGCGATCCTCCTCCACAGTGTGGTGTTTTACTAAGGAGCTCCAGCCCAGACAAGATAGCTGCTACGTGCTGGCAGCTCCGGCTTTCTGGGTGCATCGAGTGGTGCAGAGCAGAGAGCACTCTATGCGTGCTCTCTACACCATGTCGCCCTCCGGAGACCAGCTACCACACTGCAGCCCTCCGGAGACCAGCTACACACGGCAGCTTGCAAGCTGAATGGGGTCACTGTCTCACTCTTTGCTTCCTCTCCTCCTGAGTGACCTTAGCACAGGAAGTACAGAGATGGGCCAGACTGGCAGGCCAGGAGTGTACAGCACGCCGGCACGTCTAGAAGATAAGAATGAAGATAAGAGATACATCAGTCTCACTATGAGGATGGGAGCGTTCATGGTGACTCTAGTAGAGGGCAGCACTAAAGTGTTCAACAGTTGCCTTTAGTGTTTAGGGTGCCTCCTCTCCCACAAACGACCACTTTGCCCCAGAGAGATCTTGCCAAACGGATTCCCCAAATCCCTCATGTGCACTGTGCCAGGTAGTGTGTATGTTTTTTTACCAGAGTTTGATTCTTTTAGACCTCATTTAGGCACCTTTCGTCACAGTTCAGTCAACTGCCCATGTTTCCCTTTCCACTGCTCCCTGCAGCGACTCGTTCACCTTTCTATATTCCTCCTAAATTAAACCTAATCTTGTATGGAAATAATCACCCACAGTTTCACATGTAAACAATGGAAACATGGTGGTTTCATTCATGGATGTAGTGTTTGAGGTGGTGTTTCACTTGTAGCAGTAACGATGTGGTGTTTTAATGTGTGTTAACAACATGCATACTCACCTGTGTTTTGTAAAACGACATTAGTTAACAGCTATGCTAATGCTCCCTCTCAGCTGTTTGATGCGTTTGAAAAACGCATGTGTTAGCCACAATTGAAACACTCGAGGTCTAATGGTGCAGCCACTGTACAGCTTTGATATTGATTTATAGAACACGAATAAAAGGTGCCTGGGGAGCAGCCACGGCTAGATTGTATATGAGGCGAGCAGAATTAGTATAGTTTAACTTATGGCAATAATGTTTAATATTGCAAATAAAATCCAAATTACTGTTATGGTGCGTAATTATTAGACTGTATGCTATATGTTGATGTAATAGTGGGTTGGTAAAACATGTGGCATATTATGCTTGGCCCTTACTGTAGGTAATACGGTCTAAATTACCCATGTGTAGCAACTTTGCGGATGTAGATAAGTGGGTATTTGGACTTTGCAGTTTGGGCACTCGATCGCTAAAGGTTCGCCATCGCGCCTATAGATTTATCCCAGTCCGCTCAGAGGAGAGTGCCCAAATATCATGACCACCTTCTATTTGGAGGGTTGAGTGACTCCTTATTGAGAGTCCGTGGATCAGATATTCTATAAATATGTGCACCACTTATGTCCGAGGTGGAGGAACCAGTAAAAAGCTTCTCCTGCATCCGTACATCAAATTAAAACCTACTTTTATCCCTGATCGAATGTGTTAATGCGCTGCTGCAATTGAAAAAAATCTTAAGAAGCATTTCTCCACCTTCTAGTCTGTGACTAAAAATCTAAGAAATTCCGTGGATAATCTAAATTAGTGAGTTGTGTAAGAAACTTTTAACCCCTTTTATCTAGTGAACCTTCTAAATCCGGAATGGATTCTGAACTCCTTAAAGTATAATTCCCCATATGGAGGGAAAATAAAAAATTGCCTTGAATACCTCTATTTTTCCTTATATGCGACCCACGTGTTATCCAACAATTTCCCTTATAAGGCTCTATATCTATCGTGGACCTAGTTCCCCACTATCCAAAAGGCTAAAAATTGCCAAGTCCCTTGTGAAGCTTCTATTTGTAATGAGCTTCCCAAAGGCGCTCTACTCCCTCCTTGTAATCAAAAACGCTAGCTGGGCTGCTTAAAATACCCAAAAAGATTTGACCCCCAACCCCCCTTTGTCGTTCGGACAGCACAGGGAGGGGCAGTCCAATCCTGGGGCATATTTGTCCCCAAATTAACATCTCTGATTAAACCGTCCCATCTCTAAACAGTCTATTAGGTAGCCAGACCGGGGTGCTCGAGATGGTGGAAAGGAGCTGCGGGAGCAAAACCATTTTTTACTATCCCTACCTGTCCGCTCTAAAAAGGGCATGTTTGAGCCAGCCATTGATTCATATCTGATTTAGTTATAAGCGTGTAAGCATATCTACTTCAGCAAGCGTCCCAATCCGCATGCTGACTAAATCCCCACATATTTTAAGCGATTCACTCTCTTAAGGACCTGTGACCACGTCTGCAGTCCCACCTGCCTCGCACAGATCCAAGTGGAGAAGAATGGATTTTCCCAAAATGCTGAGACCTGAAAAAGTGCCTAAATTACTTCACCAAGTGATCACGTCTGTTGGAGCTACCTGTCTTCTGAATCAGAGGATAGTCATTCCGCATATAAGTGCAATGTTCTGCTTCCCCCCCGCACCCCCATCCCTTAATCATGGCATCAGCGAATGTGTGATAGTAACGGTCTCTATTAAGAGTCGCACAATAGGAGGGGGGAGATGCGGGGCAAAACCCTGTCCTTTTCCTCTGAGCCCCCCCTGCACGCCGCCTCACCCTACGAAATGCTCTATATAATCCATTTATAAGATTCGTGCTCTAGGTGAGTGGTACAGTTGCTTTTATCCAATCAATAAACTCCCTCCTATCCCGATATCTCTGAAATACTTTCCATAGGAAAGGGCGCACCTTCGCACCACTGTTGACGCTTTTAGTCGCGTCCCGACGGATGTAGCGGTTCCCCCCCCCCCCCGTCCCAATACTGCATATGGAAAACACGTCTATGAAGGTTATAAGCTTCGTACCCTTGGCGGGTATAAATCCATTTGGGACAGGATGGATATATGACGAGATTACCTTCTATAAGCCACATCGCAAGGATCTTACGCCAGGTTCTTGTCTACATCCGAAATTCAACAATCGAGATGCGTGTCTGTAAGAACAGCATCTCTGACATCTTTTGTCCTTTTTAGGTAACAAATATATAGAGCTTCCGTCATTGAACCATAGACTGTCACGCGGTCAATGTTTGAGTAAACCGTTTCAGAATTGGAGGGGAAAGCGTTCTTATCGTATTGTTTGTAAAAGGCACGTGGCAGGCCCTCTAGAGCCTGTGAGCAGTAGGCCGCGACAGCAGATTATTACGTCTGCCTCATTATTCTGTAAGCCCTATGAAGGGCATTACAGAGGGGAACTTTGCTCGCTTGTCAGAGAGGGAACGACACGGATTCCAATACTTCTCCAATTGCGTATCTGAGACTCGATTTCTGCAACATATAATGGCTGATAAAAAAGCCGAAAGTATCGTCTAAGATTGCCCCCTCATCTGTACCCTCTTCTCCTGCCGAATTATAATCGAAGTGAATGCACCATTATTACTATTTTGTTTTTTTAAGCAAGATGGCGAGTATTATATTACCCGTCTCCCTCTCTCCAGCATAATTTTTGCACCGGCAAAAAAGGATTTTGTTGTGATTGCGCCCTCCTCGATGCAAAAGAGTTAAATGACGGCCGTGTTGCTTCGATATAACTATCCCTGTCTTCATTGTGGCTGATGCAACCCGTAACAACTCATTTGTGGTGGCTAATTTTTTTTAAAGTGCGTGGCTCTCTGTCTGTCCTAGCTTTTTTTCCCCCTGGTTCAGGAGAAAACAAAGGCCCCGGAGGAAGGCTTAAGCGCATCCCAGCCAAGGTCCGGTCCCTCGAAGAACATTATTCCCCCAAAATCAACAACTTTTACCTGCACCCCTCTCTCCCCCCACTCTCTTATCTCCGCTTCGACCCCCCCCCAATCCCTACGACCGCATGGTCCTTTCGTCCTGGGCATATTCATGCTCTATCTCTACTATTTCATTCCACCTGTCCTCCTTCTTATCACCATAATCCTCTTTTCTTTATTCTGCTCGGTCCCCATTTCTTACTCTTTCCCTCTCCATACCCTCAAGTGTTACGTGCACTATTTCCCAATCCTAAGGTCTTTTTTACTTTCCAATTGCCCTCTCGTCCTTCATGGTACTCTCCACCATTGCTTTGACGCAACTCCCGCTCTATTTCTTACCCCTCCCACCTTCCTTCGTTGATTACAGATCGATCGACTTTATGAACTTAATCCTTGTCCAAAACCAGAGCCAATGAGGATTAAGCCTTAAAAAAGCTATTTTGTCAAGGAATGGGCCCCGCTTGTCTATTATGGAGAGAGATGCGTCCATGTCCGAAACTTACAATAGTTTCATATATTATCTTAGCTATAAGGCAAAGGAAAGCATCATTGGCCAGACACATATCGTTTGGATCCTGGACAATGTATGAGGGGGCTGACGACTAAAAAAAGAAAGGCGGTTTGTCCAGATATGTAATCCTCAGGGCATCCCTCAGGCCAAAGAGTTCTCACAGGAAGGTTCTCAGCGGAGGATTCCCCGTGATTTGTGGACCGGCGCACACAAAGCAAGTACGCTCTCTGTGAGGGATGCAAAACGGTGTTGAAATCCCCTCAAACTTGTTAAACTTGTCGCCACACTCTGTTGTAATCCACCAAAATATACTGGCAAAAACTTTTATCATTTACCGATATTATTTCAGCACTTTTCTTGCAACCTACATTTCCCCTCACCCGCCATACCCAAATTATAAGAACACTACTACAATTGATCTATTTACCAAAAGGTTCCTTAGAATGTGTGTGGGGATAGCCTAGAGACAGGGGATTGATGGAGAAAAAAAGCTCGCCCTAGAAGAGGAGCGCCAAGTCCATCCCAAGATCCAATAAATAGTTTTTAACTGAAGCACCTTTAATCTACTACTAGTTAATGCTCCATACATGGTCCCCCGTATACAAAACGCGCGTGCAGGCAGAATTGTGGGTTGTTTTTCATGGCTTCCACATCAAAATTGTAACTTTGCGCCCCCTGTGTGGATCACAAATATACTGGAAAACCTTTATCATTTACCGATATTATCAGCGCTTCTTGCGGCATCTTTTACATTAAACGCACCGCCATTAACCCCAAAATTATAAGGAACATAATACACTTGCTTTATACAAAAGGTTCTTAGAAGTCGTTTGGGGAGTTAGCCTAGAGAAAGGGGATTGGATATGGCGAAAGCTCGCTGGCAGGGTAGCGCCAGCTCCATCCCCCCCCACAGATCAAACTAACATAGTTTTAACGGCAGCACCTTTAAGCTACTACTAGTTCATGCCTCCATACAATCGTCCCCCCTTATCAAACGAAGCTGTGACAGGAAGAATTTTCTGGGGTTTCACCAGATAATAGTGGACTCGGCCAATTGTCGCCGCCATGCCTGGAAACCGAAGTTGAATCATAGCAGCGCATAGGATGCCCCATACCTGTTCGCTCTTAATCATGGAACCATTTCAAAAAAAACAATAAAAAATAGAACCCGATAATATTCCATTATTTTCCTAGGTGAAATCTTCAAACGCCGGCACTGATTGAAAATTATAATTTGTTCAAAGGGAAACGCTTATGCCCCCAGGCCCCTTTGGGGTGGGGGGAGCGAGCCGAGGAGGACAGGGGCTTGGACAGGCGGAAAGCTGCCTGGCCGTGGACCGCCAGCTAAATCCAAGTTAGGGCAGCATCGAGGCATCCATGCATGCTGCCCATGCTGTTCCTGTCCCCATTTGGCCTCCACGATCGCCTCCACAGCGTCCAACCAAGTCTCCATGCACAACTTTCAATCTCTATATACCCCAGAAGCTGGAGAACGAGAGGTATGCAACATCATCCCTTATCAAACGAGCTGTGTCAGCCAGAATTTTCAGGTGTTTCACAGATACATAGTGGAACTCGCCCCATCTGTCGCGCCCATGCTGGAGACCTTGAAGTGGCAATCATAGCAGCGCAATATGAATGCCCCATACGTAGCTCTAATCATGGAAAGTCGTTCCCCTTATCAAAAGAGCTGTGTCAGGCTGATTTTCGGGTGTCCAACCAGATACGTTATGGAACTTGGTACTATGCGCCACCATCTGTGTTATCGACAAATATACCGTCAAACTTTTGTTCACATAGGAAATCATTTCAGATCTTCTTGTCACCTCCTATTTGTTTACTAGTACAAATCGAGTACAAATCGAACACTGGTTTTCCTTAAGGAGATTTCAGATTGCCATTTTTGGGATCTGTATTGTTTTTATGAAAATTGAAATATATAAATGAACCCCCCCCCCCCCACCCCATATATCAAACCCCATTATAAAATCTGCACCCCTCACAATTAACAGCTTTTTAGGAACGATTGAAACCCCTTGAAATGTCATAGTAATTAAAGCAAAATGAAGCTGAAAATTTAGAATGGTCCGATTTTGCGGTAATACGTTAATTTAGCGTAAAAATTTAATCATTTGCAACAAAGGTTAAAAGGAAAACACATCTAAAATTTGTTATGCAATTTTCTTCCCGGGTTATGGAGAAACCCCACAGTGTACCGTTACTGTTGTAGGGTGCACAGAGCGAGGTGCAGAAGGGGCCAGTTTGCCATAGAATTTAGTGGTTTTAGTTGTTCATGGTTCTCCTTTTTGCTCTTATAACATATTAGTTTTGCGTTAATGGGCACCAGGCATGATGACCCTGATGTTTCCTGTCCATCTTGCCTCCAAGATCCTCCACAGCGTCCACCAATGGGCTCATGGCACAACTTTCAACTCTCTATACCCCAGACGCTGGGAGCACGAGAGGATATCAAGCACAATCATCCCCTTATCAAACGAGCTTGTGTCAGGCAGAACAGAAGAATTTCAGGTTGTTCACACAATGATACATAGTGGAACTCGGCCCATCTGTCGCCGCCATGCTGGAGACCTGAAGTTGCAATCATAGCAGCGCAATATGAATGCCCCATACTGTCGCTCTTAATCATGGAAGTCGTCCCCTTATCAAAAGAGCTGTGTCAGGCTCATTTTTCGGGTGTGTCACTCTGTCATGGCCATGCTGTTGCCCATAATTTTGGCATAATGGTGCGATTAAGCAGCCTCAGAGGCATCCATGCATGCTGCCCCTGCTGTTTCCTGTCCATTTCCGTGGTGTTTCCATCCTTTTCTGAGGTTCCCAGGTGTTTGGCCAAGCTTCCCTGTGCAGAGCCTTGGTCCCCTTGAAAAATGCTCGAGTCTCCCATTGACTTCAATGGGGTTCGTTATTCGAGACGAGCACTCGAGCATCGGGAAAAGTTCGTCTCGAATAACGAGTACCCGAGCATTTTAGTGCTCGCTCATCTCTAAACACAATCACTATGTCACAATACTAATGTTTTACTGTACACGTAAAGGCTGTGGACACCTGTGCAAACTACTACACCAATAACCATGCATGATGCCAGGTTCCTGTAGTAAAATAACAAGTGCATTACATAGCAAATAATAGATTGGGTAGGAAGTAAAATAGTTACAATAAAACAAAATAATCTGAATAGTTTCTTAGGATATTAGTATCAGGAGGGTGTCTGCTCCTGTTGTACCACTAGTGGGTGCTATAAGTTATCAGTTTTAAAGGTGGAACATCTGTCACATACATGTCTCCCTTACCAGTGGTGTAACTAAAAGCTGATGGGCCCCAGTGCAAAGTCTGTGCCAGGCCCCGACTATAATGTATGGTTTATAGTAATAGTCAACCTCTGCACCCCACCCGCCCTTGTCCCTTACCATACCATTCAAGTGGTTGTGGTATCTCATTTTTGGCTTGCGCACTAATGCGATTTTTATTTATATAAGTCAATCGCCCTTCAAAGTTCACCACGGTCAAGTTTTCTGTAGTGTTTCCTGAGTTTTTACCCAATTCTTTTTTTTGCCATTTAATATTTTTATTGAAGAAAAGTAAAATCTGACATACAGCTGTATATAACGTACAGTTTACTTGTTTTTCACCATTACATATGTAATCTTGCTGGCCAGCAAGAAGTGGAGGTTAGTAATGTTAGAACATGCAGATTGTTGATCATTTAAGTAAACCTCGGCTGGGCAGCACATTATTATTGCCGCTCTGTGGTCTCCGTTATATTGCGTGCTCTGTGGTCTCCAATATGATTGCCTGCTCTGCGGGTATCCATTTATGTGCCTGGCTTGTGGTCTCCATTATATTGCCTGACCCCCTCTTGGTCCCAATATGATTGACTGCTCTGTGGTCTCCTATTATGGCCTCCTCTGGGTCTCCAATATGGATTCATGAAGAAGCCTGATCTGTGGTATCCTTTTTATTGCCTTATGTGGTCTCCCCTTATTATTGCCTGCTATGTGGTCTCCAATATGATTGCCCTGCTCTTGGTTCCTATTTTATTTGCTGCTCGTGTGTTCCTTGTATTTGCCTGCTCTGTGGGTCTCCTTTTATTGCCAACTGCTCTGTCGGTCTCTCAATATGGGATTGCCTGCTTGTGTCTCCATTTATTATTGCCTCATCCTGTGGGTCTCATATTATTGCCTGCTCTGGTGTCTCCTTTTATTATTGCGTGCTCTGTGGTTCCAATATGTTGCACTGCTCTGCGGTTACATTATTATTGCCTGCTCTTGGTCTTCAGTATTATTGACCTGCTTGTGGTCTCCAATAGATTGATGATGCCTGCTCTGTGTCCCATTAGTTATGCCTGCCTGTGTCTCCATATTATTCGCCATGCTCTTGGCTCCTATATCCTGCTTATGTTCTGCCGCCTTTGCCCTATTTGCCTGATACTTGGTCTCCAGATGATTGCCCCTCCTGTTGTCTCCTTTAATTATTACCTGCTCTGTGGTCTCCTTATATTGCCTGCTTGTGGTCTCCAATATGATTGCCTGCTCTGCGTTGGTCCCATTTTTATTGCTCGTCTTGGCTTCTCCATAATTATTGCCTGCTCTATGGTCTCCAATTGATTGCCGTGCCTGTGGTCTCCTTACTTATGCTCTGAGTCTCCATTTGCCGGTCGTGGTGTCTACATTATTATTGCATCTGGCTATTGTGGGCTCCAATTATATTGCTGCTCGACATGGTCTCATTAATATTGCCTGCTCGTGGTCTCCATTATTATTGCCGCCTCGTGGTCCTCCATTATTATGCCTGCTTCTGGGTCTCCATTATTATTGCCTGCTCTGTGGTCTCAACTTATGTATGGTTCCTGGTTTCTGTGGTCTCCATAGATGCGCTGACCTCGTGTGGTCTGCATGATTCTGCTCTGGTCTCGCATTTTATTGCTAGCCTCGGTCCATGTACTTGATGCTGCTCCGGTCTCAAATATGATTGCGTGCTACTGTGTGTTCCATTATTATTGACCTGCTCTGTGGTCTCATTATTATGTGCCGATGCCTTTATTATGGTGCTCTGGTCACATATATTATTCGTGCTCTGTGGTCTCCATTTATTATTGCTCGCTCGTGGTCTCCATTATTGCCGCTAAGTGGTCTATTGCCTGTTTGGTTCCTCATTATTACTTGCATGCGCGTTGGGTACTACTATTATTGATGGTAGACTCTCCTCTGTGGTATCCATTATATTATTGCGGGCTGCTCTGTCAATGGTCTCCAATATGTATTGCCTGCCTGTGGTCTCCATTATTTTGCCTTGCTCTGTGGTTCTCCCATTATTATTGCCTGCTCTGTGGTCTCCTTCTGTGTGCTCTCCAGGGCTCATTATTATTGCCTCCTCTGTGGTATACAAAGACAGATTTATTCTTGCCTGCATATCTGTGATATGGTCAGAAAATGAGATGAGTGAATCGAAATGAATACCCAATGTGGGCTCTACGATCTATATTGCTCCCTGCTCTGTGGTATCACAGAGTATTATTGTATACATGAACTCCTGCGCTCTCCGGTGAGTATTCCAGTTGAGTAGTATAGATGGCATGAATCCGGAGCTTTCGGTGCCCGTTATAGTATTGCCTCCTCGTTGTATCATATTATTGGCAATCTATCTGTGGTCCCAGTATGTTTATTTAGCGCATGTCCTCATGTGGGCTACATTTATTAGTCTGCTCATATGGTCTACATTAATATTGCATGCTCTGTGGTCTCCTTTCTATTGCGTAATCTGATACTGTGTGTAAGGTTCAATTATTATTGCCTGTCTGTGGTTCTCCTTTATGTTATTGCCGATCTGGGGGTCTCCACATATTATTGCCTGCTCTGGGGCTCCAAAGATATTTATGCCTGCTCTTGTGGTCTCAATTATAATTGAATCAGCTCTGTGGTATCATTATCAGTTGCCTAGAGGGTCTGTTAGGTCTAAAAGGATATCGATTGAATGCTTGTGGTACTAAATTATTAGTGATGCTCTTGTGGTCCCCACTTAGTAGTGCCGGTGCTGTGGTCGGCCCATTATTATTGCTCTCTGCTATTGCCTGTTCTGTGGTCTCCATTATTATTGCCTGCTCTGTGGTCTCCATTATTATTGCCTGCTCTGTGGTCTCCAATATGATTGCCTGCTCTGTGGTCTCCATTATTATTGCCTGCTCTGTGGTCTCCATTATTATTGCCTGCTCTGTGGTCTCCATTATTATTGCCTGCTCTGTGGTCTCCATTATTATTGCCTGCTCTGTGGTCTCCTTTATTATTGCCTGCACTGTGGTCTCCATTATTATGGCCTGCTCTACGTTCTCCATTATTATTGCCTGCTCTGTGGTCTCCATAATTATTGCCTGCTCTGTGGTTTCCATTATTATTTCCCCTGTGGTTTCTACTGTTATGTACTGTCTAGTCTGGGGTAGGTGTCTGAATGCAGTATTTGACAGATTTCAGGCGTTATATTTCTTGCTGCACGGTGGTATTTATAATTTATGGGGTGGTATTATGTGCTGTACTGTGGTAGTAAGTGCTTCTTTGTTACTACCTATGAAGTTGAGCAACATGACAATGCAGCCCATAGACCAAAAAAGGTTGTACACCCTGCTCTACATAGAAACTAAATCATTATTAAAGGGGTATTCTCGTCGGGGTATTCACATTCAGTTTCACTAATCTTCCATATATAAACATTTCTTCAATTGGATGTTATTAAATAAAATGTTCCTGTGTGAAGATAATTTCCTATAAACATAGCCATGTTGTCCCTTAGAAATGAGATGGTTTCCTCGGTTACGACCACGTCACACTCTGGCAGAGGTGGCCAGACATGCGCTATAGAGTCCTGCCTGACCACCAGGATTCAGCAATCATGACTACAGGACGGCTGTGCGACATGCAGTAACTCCTGGACATTTCATATACAAAACCTTTTTGTTTATCTGTGCGATCTGTCAGGCAGAGGTGGCCGTATCCGAGGAAGCCATCTCGTTTCTAAGGGATAAAATGACTACATTGATGAGAAATTATCTTCACACAGGAACATTTTTTTTAATAACATCTAATTGAAGAAATGTTTATATATGGCAGATTTATCAAACTGAATGTAAATGCCCAGGCGAGAATACCCCTTTAAGTGTTAAAAAGGAATTAGATGAACATTTCAGATCCTTGACACATGGGAGGAGCCTGTTGACCTTTGTAGGGTCAGTCCACCCTGGCCCTGCACTTCCTTGTACTACTAGCAGGTAAAGTAAGATGTTCGCAGTGATAAAAAGCTAAAAAGATCAAGAGAAGGGTATCCTCATGGTCAGTGCACCTCTGCTGTGTATGACATTATAATAAATTGACCTTCTGATTATCCTATATCTAATTTAATATAGAACTGCCACAGATCAGAACACTAATGTAATATCAGACAAGGAGACCCAGACTACAATTGTTGTTAATGTATAAGCAAGATATGATTTTCAGCAACGTGATATATAACGATTACATTTTTTTAAAATGTCTCATGGAAGTTAAGTAGTCAGTATTGCAAAAATAATACCATATAAATTAGAAATTAATAGAAAGGTTTTTTGACCAGGAATATGATAATTAATCTTTATTGATATAATTTTGAATATGTTTTAGATTATTTTTACGCCATCAAGAATTAGTATTGCTGTACAAATCATAGTGTGAATTGAAAGATTTTATCATAGACGGAGTTTCTCAGGGTTAAAGTGTTCTAGTTGCCAATGGAACCCAATCAGAGCTCAGCTTTATTTATCAACAGGCTGTGGGGGAAAATGAAGCTGAGCTATGATTGGTGCCATGGGCCAAAACTAGATCAAGTACAGCATTTACTCTTTCTAGTCTTTTATCTGTCGTTCAGTTAATCTGCAGGACTAATAATTGGAGACGGAGCTGCTGGGACTCTCCCCCTCCACTATCCATAGAGTTTCTATGTAATCTGACACCTCAGTAAATTAAGTATCCTAGTTTATTTATACAGTTGAAAAAAGACAAAGACACATGTCCATCAAGTTCACCAAGGAGAAGGGAAGGGATTGGATGAGATTATGGAAACAATTTTTCTATATAAAACAGCCATCAATGTTATTTAGGAAGTTTGTAAAATGGCATCTAGGACCTCGTGAAGCTGCTTGCTGTCCCTTGCTGTTGACCAGCGATGAGGCAGGATATTCCACCGATTGAAGTTCTCATGTTAAAAAAAGCCATGTCACCTACTCTCTCTTGGCTCTACGTTTGAACCCTCTCTTAGCTCCAGGGGCTTTTTTTATGGATGGTGCCCCGAACTGGAAAGCATATCCAGGTGAGGCGAACCAATATGTTCGTTTATGTACAGTTGGTAATATTAGAGCCCTATCCAGAGGTCCATACCACTTTTTATACATCCAACATGTTGTTGCTTTTAGAGGCAGCTGATGACATCATGCATGCGTTATTTAAAGATTATGATCTACTAGTACCCCAGGTCCTTCTCAAACAAGGGACTCTCTTCTTCAGCCAGTTGCTCTATCCATATTTGCAAATGAATGTGCCAAACCAATAGCCCTAATTTTACAATCAGGCATCCTGAGGGACAGTATCAATCTTTGCAAAGTCCAGAAACACATATCCACGCAGGCTCCTCCATCCAGGCAACCTGCTCACATCTTCATAGAAGCAGATATTAGGGTTAGTCTGACAACTTCTATCCTTAGTAAAAACCCACATTGCTGGGCTGTCAAAAGTATGATACTATTGATGTGACATACCCAGTATGTAGTCTTTTACTAACCCTTCAAATATTTTTAAAATATTGGCTCAACTATTTGCCTTGTGCCCAACAACATGGCCACACTGGTCTTAAGAACTCTGGGGTGTAACCCATCTAGTCAGGTGCCTGTACACATTGACTGTTATTGGCTTAATTGTCATGTCCATTTAGCCAGTGCAGAGTATATTACAGGGTAGCATGACCCCGGCACTGGCACCACCCAAATCAGAAGTTATTTCTTAATAGCATCAAACGGAGCTAAAAAAAGGCCATTTAGTATCTCCGCCTTCTCTTGGTCTCCAGTAACAGAGCCCCATTTTCAGAAATAAAGGGGGGCCCCCTGCTCTGACCCATTTTTTCGCTTGATATCGTAAACAAATTCTTTGAAGTGTTTTGCCATCTTTGGTTAGTTTTGTATGGCTTTGATTTTATTCCTTTTTGCAGATTTTGGTAAGTAATGTATAAGGCATTGTAAGCCTCAGGTGACCCGTCAGATTTATCTTTTTAAAGGCCTCTTTTTCTAATTAATTTCCCTTTGAACTGTTAGCTGTAAGCCACGTGGGTTTGTTTGTAATCTCGCCCCCCCGTATATACTTTTTTACCTATTGAATAAATTTAGAAGTTTTAGAAGTATAATGACCCAGGATAGATTTGAATTTCTCCCATTTTTAAACATTAGTACACCATGGGACGATCTGATCCCAGTTTCCCACAAATATCCTGTAGTGCAGCCCTGAATTTTCTGGAAATTAGCCCCCGCCTTCTTTCTTAAATCAACGTTTTCAATTTTCCCACCTGTTTCTGCTTTTTACAGTTTTGTAATTAAGAGGAAGGAAAAATAATTATATTATGAAACGATGTTCCAAGGGGTTCCCGGACCGGACACGGACATTTTGCGAACTGGACAATATCTCAGTGTTTGACATCACAAGGCCAAACAATTGCGTCCACCTCTTGTGGGATCTTCTACAAGCTGCACCATAAATTATCCTGAAGAAGTTCATTAAAATGTTTACCCTTAAAAGATGAAGAGAGCCCGACCCAATGTTATATTGCGAAAGTATAAAGTCTCAAAGTATACTACGGTCCCCGCCGTGTCGCTCCATCTGTTGATAGGTGACCCTTATTTCTAAGAGATACTGGCCGAGGTACTATAAATACACCAAATAAAGTATTTTTCTACGCCTTCTGGCTGTCAATTTCAACACCACAAAGTTTCAGCCGTCCTACACTCTTCTGAGACACTGTCTCATTCACAATCGTTTCTTTTAAGTCTTCACACGGGTTATTTCAACCGGAAGTCCTGCTCCAGTAGCATAATACGGCGAGGTGGGCCCCGCAGCATCTACCACCAATTCTTGCATAGCCATATTCTAGTACAAAAATCGTGAGGTAGTATAGAAAATAGAGATACTAAAGTTATGTAGATGTACTTACAGTGTGTGTGGACTCATTTGAACTCCACTTATGTTCAACACAAGCCACTTAGAAGCAAAAGCCCAAAGAGCCAAAACTCAAAACTGAGTTGCTACCCTTAATTTATCACCTGTGCAAAACGAATCCTCCTACCAATTAGTAAGTGAGACAAAGAAAGGAAACAAAATATAATAATCTGTAGGAAAAAGTATATTGCTATTACTAATAACTCAACCACAATCACCCAAAACCGACAGATTCACTCTTAACACACACAAAAAAATCTGCTTGTTTTAATCCACTTCGTTTTCACAACTTAGCCATTAGAAGATACACACAAGCCAAAATGAGCAATGTTCTGTGTTTAGTAGAAGATTGGATTTCATGTAGGACTGTCAGAGGCAAATTATTAGGAAGAGGGCCATGGAAATGAGAATAAAAACCCAATTTTGTGATAAATATATAGTTGACTGTTTTGTATTTGCGGGTGTTATGATTTCATGCACAGAGTTGTGGAGATTATGGAATCTATTCTTATGGTCCGTTATGTCATGGCAAGTCTCATTAGAAGTCTGCTGAAAAAAGTGACATGCCGGCTCAGCAGGTGCCTTGCATTATGCAGCTCCACATTGACTTAGTCCATTGAGCATTGAAATGGACAGCACCATAATTTCATAAGGGGTATGAAGCATATGCTTCCGCATGCGGTACAATGGAAGATCCGGACTCTCAATTGCCGGGAGGACCCTGGGATATTATGCATATCTGAGCAAGGTATATATATATGATATATATATATTATATATATATATATATAATGTTATATTAAGTGTGAATAACACTATCCCACAACCCGTCCCCTACATATATGGCTTCTTGTCCAGATTTATATTCTATTATAATACGGGCAGTTTATACTGAAGAACACCCGGTGTAGTCTCACTAGCAGCAGGGTCATTTTTTAACTGAAGGGGGTTCTCCCAGATTTTTTTAGTGTAGTGTTGTGTTCAAGGGTGGTTGGGTGGGCAACACTCTTTCACTGCATTACACCCTGTGAGCACCATTGGGGACAAGAACCGATTGGCAAGCTTTCTGTGAGCACTGGTTAATCTCGTGTGCATATCTAAAAAGGAATATATAATTTTATTGAGCCCAATTTCAGGGGTGTCCCATGGAAAACGGTGTAGATTGCTTTTAAGGGAACCTGTCACCACATTTCACATAACAGACTAGATAGGTTACCATAGAGCACTATAACATGACATCCTTCTTTGTAGCAAAAAATGTTTCCCTTACTGTACATCCCCATAAATCAACTTATCTTTATTAACTAGCATCACGAGGGCGTGTTTCTTGCTCATCCTAGCACCCCTATCTATTAACGGGAAACTTCCACCCGATTCTACCATAAAGGTAGAACAGTGGTGGGTGAGAATGGACGTGAGGAGTATCTTTAGTTTCAACTTTATAAGAGGGTAGTAACTTTTTAAGCAGTTATCGGGGGCTGGAGTAACTGGACACATTGGTTAAATGTTGCGGCATCCACGCACCAGTAGCCTTTTTTTCTGACCTACCATTAATTTACGCATGCGCAAGTAGCGTCGGCTCGGAGCTATGGCGAGCAACCGCAGGCCTGGTTGACAAGGGTGGTGCGCGAAGGATGACATGGTAGGCGGGAGAGAAAAGGAGAAAGAAGAGGCTACGGGGCATGGAGTTAGCAGGCGACGGTTAGCCTCATGTCCGGCTACTCACAAGCCCCAGTAGCGCGTCTTTTAAAAAAATTTACATACCCAACTATTTATAGTTACTAAAGGATAGCCCAGCGGACGTGAGGATAGCCCCAAAAAAGGGTATCTCTACGTCCCATTCATCCAACTACCACCCGTTCTACCTTTATAGGTTAGAATCGTGTCGGGTGGTGGAGGTTCCTTTAATTCTTATGGTCCAGCTCTATTAGCATGTCTAGGACCAGCGGCATGTCATTAAGGTTTCAATACATTTGATTGTCTACCTCTGTAATGTATCTGATCACATGAAATCACAGCAGCACTCATGGGGACATGATGAACAGAGTCCCACTCCAATGTTCCAGACAGCAAATGCCATAGAGTGAGACTGTCAATCAGAAACTAGGTGGCAGGAAGGGCAGTGCAGTGAACACTAAGAACTATCATATTCTTCCCTGAGGTGAGTTTGGCAATTAGGTTTACAAAACTGATTTTGTAACAAAGGGTTAACAGCTGTTTATATTAGGCAAAATCAGTCTTCAGCTGGTGGCAATACGGGTTTTAATGGCGGACTGTACCCCACAACCTGACGGGATAGCGCTGCTTTTGTCTGTTTTTTTTGGTCTTTCTCTGGTCAGCTGTATCTAGTAGTTTTCCTTTATTGACACATGTGAGCATTTGGTATTGGGAATTTGCAATGAAAAGTTGGGTCAGCTCTACTTACTCCAATGCTGATGACTAGAGATGAGCGAACATTACTCGTCCGAGCTTGTGGCTCGTGGAGCATTAGCGTACTCGAAACTGCGTGCTCGGACGAGAATACTTCGCCCGCTCGAGAAAGAAAATGGCATCCTCCCGCCGATTTGGCTTTTTGGCGGCCAGAAACGAGCCATCACAAGCCAGGGGGACTCTGCACTCACACCAGCAGACGTGTACCTGACACGTCGGATAGCAGTGGTTGGCTGGCCAGATCAGTGACCTGGAATAGGGGTGAACAGACCCATGCCTGGCGTGCTCGGATCAGTCTCTGGCGGACTGATGCATAGGAGAGAGAGCGTGCATGTGGTCAGGGAAGCGTTAGGGGGTTCTAGTTAGAATGTGTTAGGCAGGAGTGATTACGTGACAAGAACCAAAGCCCCTTACTTAGGGCTACAATAACGTATATACTTTTTTTTTTTTTATTTGCTTTGGGTGGGGCTTTGCTGCACTAGTAGTGCGCTAGTACCAATTGTGAGGAATTTGCAGGGGGATTGTCCGTGGTGTTTAAGCTCTAGTGACACACATATACACCTCAAACTCCGACAGTGGGACAATTTATTAGGGGTTTTGAGTAGAATCTAGGCAGAGTACTGCTGATTTTTTTTTGTTGTTTTTTAGGCTGTATTTCATTTTAGATACGCTCAAAACTATCTTGCAAAGCAGTGTGTCCATTGTAGGCTACAAAAATAGCCATAGGAGAACCCACACCGGCTTACTTAGGCCTACAATAGCGTTATATTTTCCTTTTGTTTTGTTTGCTGATGTGGCGGGGCGCGGTGGACAATAGTAGTGCGCAGTCGAACATACTGTGAGAAGGGAATTTGCTGGGGAGAGGACCTGAGTACGTGTTGTGTTAGCTCTTGTGACACGCATATCCACCTCAAACACCGAAGTGGGACAATTGATTAGGGGTTTGAGAGGAATTAGCAAGGCAGGTATCTGCTGATTTTTTCTTTTTTTTTTTACCGTATTCATTTTATAGCTCAAATCATCTGTAAAGCAAAAATCCCAGTTGTGTTGCGTGTCGGTCAGGTTAGAAACTAGCCATAGCAATAGGATTAGCATCGTTTTGTTAAAAAAAAAAAAAAAACTAAAAAAACTAACACCAAAATTTTGTTTTCAAGTTTACACTTATTGGAAAATGTTTAACCCGAGGGCGAGGGGTAGAGGACGAGGGCGTGGCGTGGGAGTCCAACTACGCGGGGTCAGCAGGCCGTGGTCCCTGAGCGGGGATGAGACCCACCTGTGATGGGGGGAGCCAGGGGAACGCCGCCGAGGTACACCTAGTGTCATCATTGTCTCAAGTTACTGGGACTCGTGGTGATGAGACTGTTGAGGACAAGAAAACAGTGCGAAGAGGGGATGTCGTGGATGTGAGGACAAGGCTGCTTAAGCCATTTGTCCACCAGTCCAGTCTTCCACGCAGCCACCCATGTCACGAAATCGGCAATCCTCCAGCTCTCCACCTCGCCTCTTCCCCACAGTTGCCACTCTCCACCAAAATTGGCTTGAACCAGGCATATCTGAGGACTGTTTTCTGGACCCCTTCCCAAGTCAACAAACCACTTGTCTGCGTGCTGTGAGCTATTTTCGATGCCCAGGTTTTCACACAAGTCGCAGTATGTGGGTGATGATGACCATTTCACGCGTGGCAGAAGTTATGTAAAGAGGTCGTCGGACGATGAGGAGACACGGTTGTCGACAGTGGTGACAGTTGTTGTCAGGGCATGAAAGTCCGAGGGGGGAGCAGACTGAGGGAGTCAGACTGAGGGATCGGAGTGAGGTGATGACAGACCCAGCTGGGTTGATAGGCCGGTGTGAACACAGCTGCTTCTGAGCGGGAGGCAAGTCCTTATAGCAGAAGGTTTGAAGAGGCAGTGGTGGGGTCAGACGAGAGGCGGGCCAGTCTGGGATGCATCAGCGCCAATGTTGCCCGTAGTCAAGCTCCCGTGGCGAGCGGGCTAGATTTTAAGAAGTATGGAGGTTCTTTAAAGAAAACACCCGGATGACCGACGGGACGTGGTGTGCAACCATTGCCAAACCAGGCTCGCAGGGTTCAACACCTACTAGCTCTAACTACCACCAGTATGAGCGAGGCATCTGAATGCTAGACACCCATTCATGGACCCCAAGCCATTTACCCGGCGGGCACACCACTGGCTCCTTCCCCTGTGTCATATGCTAGGTCAGCCGCCCTTGCCCAGGACCCCGGCCCCACCAAACACCTCCGTGCGAAAACCCCATCTTTCGCCTCCACTGATCTCCACAGCATACCACCAGCGTTCAAGCTCTCCATACCACAGAACGCTTGAGCCAAAAGGAGGTTAGTATGGCAACCACCCCACGCCACAAGCCCTCATGTCCACATCTCCAAGTGCTTAGCCTGGAAGATGTTGCCCTAAGGCGGTAGAGACGAGGCCTTTAGAAACCTCATGGCGGCGGCCGCCCCGGTATTCGGGTCCCCCAGGCCGCCACTATTCCCGAGGTGCAGTCCCAGCCTGCACAAGCGTGTCAGAGAAACATCCTCCGTGCCCTGACCAACGCCGTTTCTGTCAAGGTCCAACCTGACAACGGACAGTGGACGAGTGCTGCCGGGCATGGCACTGATAATCGCTGACGGACCATTGGGTTAACTTTGGTGGAGGTGGACCGAGTATGACCCTGGGGATGGGTCATATACTGCGAGGATTTGCGGGGGTCTACTCGGTCAGGTCTCAAAGGCCTACTATGCTCCTCCTCCTCCCACCCATCCTCCACCTCCTCTCCGAATTACCTCCGTGGGCACATGGCGCCATCAGTCGGTTAGCTTAGGCACAGCAAGCAGTGCCATGCTTAAGCGACAGCAACGGGTGCTCCAAACTGGGAGCTAGGTGATAAAAGGCACACCGCCCAGAGCTCTTACAGGGAATCACGCGCACGACTGATCTGTGGCTGGCACGCTGCACTGAAGCAGGCATGGTGTGTGTGGACTGGCCGTAACCTTGGCTGGCGGCTCGGCAACTCGTCACAAGAGACGGGGGAAGAAGATTCCCTTGTTGATAGCCAAAGCACCTTAGGTCGTTTCTCAGCGCATAGGAGGATGCGGGGATGAGAGACAGGAGGAGAGAATGTGGCGAGATCTAGAAGAGGGCATGGTACCATTGTTCAGTCCTCTAAGTTCAGCGTGTTATGGGCAGAAGAAGAGGAGTTGGAGGAGGAGGAAATGGTAAGTCAGGCCAGTAGGGGAGTGAATCTTGCACGTTGGGACCTCTGGTGATATGGCAGATTTCATGCTAGGCTGCCTATCCCGGACCCCGCGTTCAAAGAATTTATTCCAGCACGATTACTGGGTATTCACTCTCCTGGACACACGGTACAAGCAAATCTTTCCACTCTCATCCCTGGAGAGGCAGGAAAGGAGTGTGACAAGCATGAATACCGCAGGCATGGTGGACAAGCATTGAAACAGTATTTCCCTTTGAAGCGTAGCGGCAGAGGGCGTACTTCTGCGGGACAAGTAGCGAGGGAGAGTAGGACGAGCAGGAGCAGCTTGTCCAGCACTGGCAGGGTATGCTTACAAGGCCTTTGCCAGTTTTTAGTCCCCAGAAGACACTGTCACCTGTCCCCAGTCTTCGCCAGAGTAGGGCTGATCTTTACAGAAAGATGGTGAGGGAGTGAGTAGCTGACATACCATCGGCCTAAATGATCACACAGCTCCCCTACAAACGGGTTTTCAAAGCTGGAAATGTGGCACGAACTGCACTGTACGCTGTACCCCCCCTCTGCCGTAAGGAAACGAAAAAATAGGAACATACTTCCATTTAAGTGCCCTGAGGCCAGCCTATTGCTAACGAAATTTTGCCGGACAGCTACCTTCCCTAATTCTCGATCTCTATACACCGATCTTTTTCCACTATCCGGTATCCTCCCTGATTGCCATAATCTTTCATATTTTTTACACTTCTCCTAAAAATTCTTCGCGGTGGGGCCGTCGGACTCCCCCCACTTTCGTGCAATAACAAGTCTTGCCAAACAAGAGAACCTTGTTGACTACCGCCTTTTTCCCCTTTCCTAATAATAAATGCTGAGCTAAGCAGAGCAACCCGGATAGTACAGGAACTTTACTTTAAGTTTTCCATGTTACGGAAACCCTAGTAGACCAGTAGGCAAAAAACTTATGACATACGAAGGATACATGTACAAAGTCGCATTCTCCAGGTTACAAGCGCAGACAGCATAGATTATCTTCAATTTCATTTCAAATAGACTGGGGGGGAATAATACAATTGGGGCACAAAATTAAATGTACCATTCTGTGGTTCCAGGAGAGGAGGACAGCCCTATGCCCTATAGCAGTGGTGGAGAACCTATGGCAACGCGTGCCCGACAGGGACGCAGAGCCCTCTATGCTGCACGCAACGCATCCTCCTCCACTAGTGTGTGATTTTACTAATGGAGCTCCAGCCGACAGAGAACGCTGCTACGTGCTGGAGCTCCAGTGCTTATCTGCAGCGAGTGGCAGAGCAGAGAGCACTCTATGCTGCCCTACCCAATGCAGCCCTCCGGAGACAGCTACACACTGCAGCCCTCCGGAGACCAGCTACACACTGCAGGCTTGCAGCTGATGGGGTCACTGTCTCTCTTTGCTCCTCCCTCCTGAGTGACCCTTTAGCACAGGAAGAAGAGATGGAGCAGACTGGCAGGCCAGGAGTGACAGCACGCAGGCAGCTGTCTGAAGATAAGAATGGAAGATAAGAGGATACAGTCCTCCATATGAGGATGGGGAGGTCAGGTACTCAGTATAGGCAGCAACTAAAGTGTTAAACAGTTGCCTTTGTGTTTAGGGTGCCTCACCCCACAAACACCCACTTTGCCCCAGAGAGATCTTGCCAAACAGGAGTCCCCAAACCCTCGTGCTGCCTAGGTAGTTGTTTTTATTTTACCAGATGTGTGACCTTAGACCTCATTTAGGCACCTTTTGTGCACATCAGTCATTGTCCCTGTTCCCTTCCATGCTCCCCTGCAGCGTGCTTAACCTTCTATATCTCCTAAATTAAACCTAATCTTGTGATGGAAATTAATCACCACATGTTTACATGTAACATGGAAACATGTGTGTTCTTCATGGATTAGTGTTGAGGGTGTTTCCTTGTAAGCAGTAACGATGTGGTTGTTATGTGTGTTACCAGTTCTATGTGTTTTGCTAACAATGTTAAAGCTATGAATCTCCCTTCGTCAGCTGTTATGATGCGTTTGAAAAGACAGTGTTATTGCACAATTGAAACACTCTGAGGTCTAATGGTGCAGTCACTGTACAGCTTGATTAGTTAAGATTTGAACAGAATAAAACGGGGCCTGGGGCGCGCCACGGCTAGAGTATATGAGCGAGCAGAATTAGTATAGTTATAACTTATGGCATAATGTTCATATTAGCATAAAATCAATTTACTGTTATGGTGGTAATATTAGCATGATGCTATTATGTTGTTGTAATAGTGGTGGTAAAAACATGTGGCAGTATTATTTTGGCCCTTATGTAGGTAATACTGGTCTAAATTACCATGTTGGCACTTTGCGTGGTAGATAAGTGGGTTTTGGCTTTGCAGTTTGGGCACTCGATCGCTAAAAGGTTCGCATCGCGGCCTATAGCATTTATCCCAGTCCCGCTCAGAGGAGAGTGCCCAAATATCATGCCACCTCTTTGGAGGGTTGAGTGACTCCTTTTGAGAGTCTGGATCAGATATCTATTAATATGTGCACCCATTATGCCGAGTGGAGGAACCAGTAAAAGTTCTACTCGCATCCGTACATAATTAAACCTACTTTTATCCTCTACGTAATTATGCGTGCTGCAAATGAAAAAAAATCTTAAGAGCATTTCTCCCCTTCTATCTAGTGTAAACATCTAAGAAATTCCGTGGATAATCTAAATTAGTGAGTTGTGTAGAAATTTTAACCCATTATTCCCGAGTATCTACAATCCGGAATGGATCTGAATCCCTTAAGTAGTTAATTCCCCCAATTGGAGTGAATAAAAAATTAGCCTTGAATCCTCTATTTTTCTTATATGCGACCCACGTGTTATCCAACAAGTTTCCCTATATAAGGCTCTATATCTATCGTGACCTAGTTCCCCACTATCAAAAGGCTAAAAATTGAGTCCCTTGTGAACTCTGATCTTTGTAATAGCTTCCCAAAGGCGCTGCACTCCCTCCTTGTAATTCAAAAACGCTAGCTGGGTGCTCTAAAATACCCAAAAAGATTATGGACCCCCAACCCCCTTTGTCTTCGGACAGCACAGGGAGGGCAGCCCAATCCTGGGGCATTTTTTTCCCACAAATTAAATCTCTGATTAAACGTCCTCATATCTAAACAGTCCTATTAGGTAGCCAGACCGGGGTGACCGAGATGGGGAAAGCGAGCTGACGGGGAGCAAAACGCATTTTTTAACTATCCCACCCTGTCCCTCTAGAAAGGGGCATTTTGAGCCAGCCATGTGATGCATATCTGATCTTTAGTTATAAGCTGGAATGATATTGTATTCAGCAAAGCGTCCCACAATCCGCATGCGACAAATCCCCAATATTTTAAAACGATCATCTCTCTTAAGGACCTGTGACCACGTCTTGCGCCGCACCTGCCTCGCACAGTCCAAAGGGAGAAGAAATGGATTTTGTCCCAATTAAGTGCTGAGGCCTGAAAAGTGCCAAATTCATTCACCAATGGATCACGTTTCTGTTGGGAGCCTACCTGTATTCTGAATATCAGGAGGATAGTCATTCCGCATTATAAGTTGAATTTTCTTCTGCTTCCCCCCCCGCACCCACCATCCCTTAAGCCATGAGCATCAGAACTTTGATAGTAACGGCTCTATAAGAGCGCAAATAGAGGGGGGAGATGCGGGGCAAACCCGTCTGCGGTTCCTCTATGCAGACGAAATGGCTCAATATAATCCATTTCATACAGATTCGTGGACCTAGGGGAGTGGTAACAGTTTAGTTTTATTCCAATCAATAAAATCCCTGCCTACCCGAATACTCTCTAATACTTTTCCATAGGAAGGGCCACTTCCACCCTTTTGAAGACGCTTAGTCGCGTCCAGGACAGGATGGAGCGGTCTCCCCCCCCCCCCACCTCCCTAAACTGCATATCGTAAAAAGAACTATGAAGGGTTATAAGCTTACCTCTGGCAGGGATAAATCCAGTTTGATCAGGATGGATAATGATGCGAGATACCTTTCTTCAAGCCACATCGCAAGGATCTTACGCCAGGTTCTTAACGTACAATCCGAATTCAACAATGAGAGGGTCTGTAGAACACCTCTCTTACTCTTTTTGTCCTTTTTAAGGAACAAAAATTATGAGCTTCCGTCATTGAAACCATATACTGTCAGCCGGTCAATGTTGAGTAAACCTTTCAGAATTAGGAGGGAAAGCGTTCTTAACTGTATTGTTTGTAAAAGCGCACGTTGCAGGCCCATCTAGACCTGGAGCAGAGTCGCCGCAGACAGTTCAGTTATTTATCGCCTACATTGATATCACTTACCCTTACTGGGGCGATTACAGAGGGGACTTTGCTCGCTTTGTCAGAGTGGCACACGACACGATTTCCAAATACTCTCCTCCAATTGAGTCTACTGAGAACATCGATTTCTGTAACATATAATACTGAAGAAAAAAGCCGAAAGTTCTCTAAGATTGCCCCTCTCATTGACCCTCTCTCCTGACAAATGTATATCGAATGAATGCCATTTTACTATTTTCTTTTTAAGAAAATGGCGAGTATTTTACCGGTCTCCCTCTCTCAGCATATATTTTTGCCCGGCAAAAAGATTGTTGTGTTGCGTCCCTCCTCGGATGCAAAAGATTTAAATGGGCCATGTGCTCGATATATTCTATCCCTTTCTTCATTTGGCTGATGCAACCCACAGCACTCATTTGTGTGTGGCTACTTTTTTTTAAAGTGCTTGCTCTCTGTCTGTACCTCTTTTTTCCCCCTGATGTCGGAGAAGAAGGCGGCCGGAGGAAGCCTTAAGCGCATCCAGCCAGTCCGGGTCCCTTCGAGAACTATTCCAAATCAAATTTTACCCCCCACATTCTCCCCACTCTCTTATTCGCCTTTACCCTCTGCCAATCCTACACCATTTCCCGGTTAGTCTTCCTTCATTCACTGCCCTTCTCACTCTCTATTCTCGGCCCCATACTTTCCCTCATATCATTACACTTCCAATCTAAGTCTTTACTTTCCTTGCCTCTGCTCTGGACACATTTAGCACCCGTTATTCACTCCATCTTCGGATCATCGATCGCTGCTCTCCAACCCCTGGTTAGCAAAAGCTATTTTGTCAAGATGGGCCTTGTCTTTGGAAGAGATGCGTCCATGTCCGAAACTACATAGTTTCATATAGTTATCTTAGCTTATAAGGCAAAGGAAAGCATCATTGGCCAGACACATATCGTTGCTCCTGGACAATGTAGAGTGGGCTGACGACTAAAAAAGAAAGCGGTTTGTCCAGATATTTAATCCTCGGGCAATCCCTCAGGCCAAAGTTCTCACGAGGTTCTCGGCGGAGGATTCCCCCCTTGATCTTGTGGACCGGCGCCCAAAGCAAGTACGCTCTTCCTGGAGGGATCAAAACGGTGTTGAAATCCCCTCAAACTTGTTAACTTTGTCGCCACCACTCTGTGTAATCCACCAAAATTACGGCAAAACTTTTATCATTTACGATATTATTTCAGCACTTCTTGCAACCTACATTTCCCCTCACCGCCATACCCCAATTATAAGAACACTACTACACTTGATCATTATACAAAAGGTTGCTTAAATGTGTGTGGGGTAGCCTAGAGACAGGGGACCTTGATGGCGAAAAAGCTCGCCCTAGAAGGAGCGCCAAGTCCATCCCAAGATCCAATTAACATAGTTTTTAACTGAGCACCTTTAATCCTACTACTAGTTACATGCCTCCATACATGGTACCCCCGTATACAAAACGCCTGTCAGCAGAATTTGGGTTGTTTTCATGGCTTCCACATCAAAACTTGTTAACTTTGCGCCCACCCCCTGTGTGGATCACAAATATACTGGCAAAACTTTATCATTCTACCGATATTATCGCGCTGTCTTTGCGCATCTGTTTACATTCCTCACCGCCATTAACCCCAAAATTATACGACATTACTACACATGCTTATACAAAGGGTTCTTAAGTCGTTTGGGGAGTACCTAGGAAAGGGGACTTGGATGGCGAAAGCTCGCCTTCCATGGAGCCCAGCTGCTCATCCCCCCCCAAGATCAAACTACATAGTTTTAACTGCACCACCTTTAAGCTACTACTAGTTCATGCCTCCATACATCGTCCCCCTTATCAAAGAAGCTGTGACCAGGAGAATTTTCTGGGTTTCACCAGTATCGCTGGAACTCGACGCCACATTGTCGCCGCCATGCCTGGAAACCTGAATTGCAATCATAGCAGCGCATATTGGATGCCCCATACTGTTCGCCTTAATCATGGAACCATTTCACAAAAAAACAATAAAAATAGAACCCGATAATATTCCATTATTTTCCTAGTGAAATCTTCAAACGCCCGGCCTGACTTTGAAAATTATAATTTGTTTCAAAGAAACGCTATGGCCCCCAGTCCCATTTGGTGGGGGGAGGAGCCGGAGACAGGGCTTGGACAGCGCGAAAGCTGCCTGCAGTGGACGCCAGTCTCATCCAAGTTAGCAGCCTCAGAGGCATCCATGCATGCTGCCGCACTGCTGTTTTCCTGTCCCATTTGGCCTCCACGATCGCCTCCCAGCGTCCACCAAGTTCCATGCACAACTTTCAATCTCTTATACCCCAGAGCTGGAGCACGGGCGTATGCAGACATCATCCCTTATCAAACGAGCTGTGTCACCAGAATTTTTCAGGTGTTTCACAGATACATGGGAACTCGCGCCCATCTGTCGCCGCCCATGCTGGAGGACCTTAAGTGTGCAACATAGGCAGCGCAATATGAATGCCCCATACGTGTCCTCTAATCATGGAAAGTCGTTCTCCCATTATCAAAAGAGCTGTGTCAGGCTGCATTTTCGGGTGTGTCCAACCAGATACGTTTATGGCAACTTGGTACTATGCGCCACCATCTGTGTTATCGACAAATATACCGTCAAACTCTTTGTTCACAATAGGAAATCATTTCACGCTCTTCTTGTCACCTCCTCCTTTGTTTCTTTCCAGTTTACAAATCGAGTTACAAATCGAACATGGTTTTCCTTAAGGAGATTTCAGATTGCCATTTTTGGGATCTTATTGTTTTTAATGAAAATTGAAATATATAACATGAACCCCCCCCCCCCCCCCCTATATCAACCCCATTTAAAATCTGCACCCCTCAAATTAACAGCTTTTAGGAAGATTGAAACCCCTTGAAATGTCATAGTAATTAAACAAAATGAAGCTGAAAATTTAGAATGGTCCGATTTTGTCGGTAATACGTTAATTTAGCCGTAAAAATTTACACATTTGCAAAGGTTAAAAGGGAAAACACATCTTAAAATTTGTTATGCAATTTCTTCCCGGTATGGAGAAACCCCACATGTACCGTTACTGTTGTAGGGTGCACAGCGAGGGCAGAAAGGGGCCAGTTTTGCCATAGTAATTTAGTGGTTTTTAGTTGGTTCATGGCTTCTCCTTTTTGCTCTTGATAAATATTAGTTTTCGTTAATGGGGCACCGTCATGCGGCCCTGTGTTTCCTGTCCATCTTGCCTCCAGATCCTCCACAGCGTCCACCAATTTTCTCATGGCACAACTTTTCAACTCCCATACCCCCAGACGCTGGGAGCACGCAGTAGGATATGCAAGCACAATCTCCCCTTATCAAACGCTAGCTTGTGTAGGCAGACAGGAATTGTCAGGTTTTCAACCAAATAATATGGAACTTGGTCACATCTGTTCGCCATCATCTGGAGACAACTGAGATAAATGACAATACAAAACATAAGCCAGCGCAATATGAGATGCCCCATACTGTCCGCTCTTAATCATGGAAGTCGTCTCCATAGGCTGCCTCCACATGTGTGCACCCTTATCCAAAGAGCGTGTTTCAGGATCATTTTTCGGGTGTTTCCTAAGATAGTTATGGACTTGGTCACTATTGTCGCCACCATTGCTGTGTTATCGACTAATATACCCGTCAACCTTTTGTTCACATAGGAATCATCGTTCAGACTCTTCTTGCTCACCTCTTTTGTTTTCTCCTCTCTGCCACCCATTGGTTGAAGCCTGAGTCCATTTTAGGGGTATCGCCCCCATGACACTCTCCTTAGCCTGCTCCGCGCCTGCTGCATGCAGTCCCTAATGGTCATGGTCCAATTATTGATGTTTAATTTTACTATCTAGCTTCATTCTGGTCACTCTGTCATGGCCTGCGTTGCCCATAACTTTTGCCCCCAAATAATGGTTGAGATAAGCGCCTCCAGAGGCATCCACATGCATGCTTCCCCGGCTGTTTCTCCGTCCATCATTCCCTGGTGTTTCCATCCTTTCTGAGGTTCCCCAGGTGTTTGGCCAAGCTTCCCTGTGAGCTTGGTCCACTTGAAAAATGCTGAGTCTCCTTGACTTCAATGGGGTTCGTTTATTCGAGCACGAGCACTCGAGCATCGGGAAAAGTTCGTCTCGAATAACGAGTACCGAGCATTTTTATGCTCGCTCATCTCTAAACACATCACTATGTCAACCACATACAAATGTTTTATGTACAACGTAAAGGGGTTGGACACCTGTGCAAAATAGTACACCAATAACCATGCATGATGCCAGGTTCCTGTAGTAAAATAACATGCACTTATTCTCCTGTATGCAAAAATCATCATTTCCATAATGCAACTTTTATTACATTCAGCGTGTTGTAAAAGTGTTCCCTAGTACTGGTCACTTGTTATCAGCATCGGGAAAAGTTCGTCTCGAATAACGAGTATTAGTGCTCGCTCATCTCTAGACATAATCAGTTCATAACTTAAGGCTCAAATTGATTTTGAGGATGTTTTTTTCATCCCATGTTGTACTTTATTGTAGTGGTAAATTTTGCTCGATAAGTTTTGATTTTATTTATAAAAAAATAACAAGGTGAGAAATTTTTAGAAAAATTCGTAATTGTCTCGTTTTCAGGTAGATAGTTTTACCACCAAAATTAGTTGCTGGATAACATTTCCCATATGTTTGCTTCAGTTTTGAAATGTCTGGATAATTTATTTATTTCAAATCGAACAATGGTTTTCCTTAAGGAGATTTCAGAATTGCCATTTTTTGGGATCTTTATTGTTTTTAATGAAAATTGAAATATATAACATGAACCCCCCCCCCATATATCAACCCATTTATAAATCTGCACCCCTCAAATTAACAGCTTTTAGGAAGATTGTTAACCCCTTGAAATGTTCATAGTAATTAAATCAAAATGGAGCTGAAATTTAGAATGGTCCGATTTTGTCGGTAATACGTTAATTTAGCCGTAAAATTTACACATTTGCAAAGGTTAAAAGGGAAAACACATCTTAAAATTTGTTATGCAATTTCTCCCGTGTATGGAGACCCCCCACATGTACCCGTTACTTGTTGTAGGGGTGCACAGCGAGGCGCAGAAGGGCCAGTTTTGCCTTATAGAATTTAGTGGTTTTTAGTTGGTTCATGGCTTCTCTTTTTGCTCTATAAAATATTAGTTTTTCGTTAATGTTACCATGCAACAGCTTATTATTTGATCTTTCAGATCACATCAGACTTGTGATTTTTGTGAGCTACAGAACTGGACAGGTAATTACATAGTTGTAAATGCAGGCAGCAGGTAAAGACACAGTACCCACCTATTTTTTACATCTCCAGTTCTGTATTTCACCAAACTCTAAGGGTTCTGAAAGACGAGATTCTTATCTTTAATATGACACAAAAAGCATTTTTCTAGGTACTATAGAACCAAAGATAGAGATGTCTAAAGTGATACTGCTCCTGCAACCACTAAACTTGACTCATCTCATGTGAAAGTTGGATGAGAAGAGTCATATTTGCCCAACTCTTGCAAGGATTTAGGTAAACGAGTGAGATTTCACATATAACCGGGAATTTTAGAAGGGACATTTCATACCCCACCTGCGGGGGCTGTTAGTTTAGAGGGGTAAAACCTGGTGACAGGTTCACTTTAAGGCTTTGCTGGAATGACTATTCCCATATATGTTAAGATATGTTATTGGATGTCATCATGTGATATAGGAAGTAAGACGAAGGTAAATTGAATTCTCAGCAGTGGCTCTGACAGCCCTTCAGCAAAATGATAGTTTTATGACAGTCTCTGTCTGATGCTCAATAAATGACATTTATGCTAAATTTATTCTCCTGATTTTCTCCACCACGGACAGGCTGCACAGTTGGAAATAACAATAGTGGTGAGAGCTAGTGACATCGGGGGATTATACTGTACAGTGTGCTATTAGGGAAGTGCATTACATAGCAAATAATAGATTGGGTAGGAAGTAAAATAGTTCCTGTTGTACCACTAGTGGGTGCTATAATACCCCTTCAGTTATCAGTTTTAAAGGTGGAACATCTGTCACATACATGTCTCCCTTACCAGTCGTGTAACTAGAAGCTGATGGGCCCCAGTGTAAAGTCTGTGCCAGGCCCCCGACTATAATGTATGGTTTATAGTACTAGTCTTCTCATATGAGAAAGTGACACCATAAGGGCCCCCTAAACCTCTTGGGCCCAGGTGCGACCGCAACCTCTGCACCTCACCCGCCCCTGTCCCTTACCATATCATTCAAGTGGTTGTGGTATCTCATTTTTGGCTTGACTTTGTCTTCTTTATTTTCATTGCGCTTGCGCACTAATGCGATTTTTATTTATATAAGTCAATCGCCCTTCAAAGTTCACCACGGTCAAGTTTTCTGTAGTGTTTCCTGAGTTTTTACCCAATTCTTTTTTTTGCCATTTAATATTTTTATTGAAGAAAAGTAAAATCTGACATACAGCTGTATATAACGTACAGTTTACATGTTTTTCACCATTACATATGTAATCTTGCTGGCCAGCAAGAAGTGGAGAACATGCAGATTGTTGATCATTTAAGTAAACCTCGGCTGGGCAGCACTTTAAGAGTCCGATCCATTAAGTTATCCCTCAACATTAATATGAAAATAACCAGAAAAGACCCAATTCTAAAGGTGAAAGTTGCGATTTTGTCGGACGTTGCATGATAATTATATTGTGCAGTCCAACTGAGCACCAGAACGCCCCCTTCAGTGCAGAAATGTGTGTTACATGAAGCATAGTGCAGCCACGATCCAAAAGGGTTGTGTGTAGAGATGAGCAAGAACTAAAATGCTCAAGTGCTCATTACTCTAGTCGAACTTTTCCCGATGCTCGAGTGCTCATTTCGAATAACGAACCCCATTGAAGTCAAAGGGAGACTCGAGCATTTTTCAAGGGGACCAGGGCTCTGCAATAAAATGTGTCATTTTATTGAGAAATAAGAAAGTCAGTCCTGTTTCTTCGTTTTTTTTTATTCAATGGAATATTCATGGCACTTCAAAAAGGAGAATGACCCGTGTTAAACATCTGCAATGTGTTCTTCACACATATTGTTCTTCACATGCTATTGTGAAGAACACCTTTCTGCACTAATGTCTTCTGATAAGTTAGCAGATGTTCGGAAACATCTGCAATGTGTTCTTCACTGTGTTCACTGTGTTCTTCACTTAAATGATCCTTAAATTTCACTGTTCCTCACTGTGTTTACTTAAGTGAAAGCTCGTTATCGAGCAGGCGAAATACTCGTCCGAGCAGTTTCGAGTACGCTAATACTCGAACGAGCATCAAGCTCAGACGAGTATACTCACTCATCTCTAATTGTGTGTGACACAAATGTGGCACGGACACTCCTTTAATACAAGCAGTTTGCACTGAAAAGAACATGCAAAGTCCGACAGTAAGGGTCCATTCACACACGGTATGCCCGCCGTGCGGGCATACCGCCGTGTGCTGGAGTGGAGGAGGAGGTGACTCCTCCTCCCTCCATAGAGAATAGCGGCTCACGGCCGCATACACGCCGAAAGATAGAGCATGCGCCCCGATGCTATTGCCGTCTATGCCGTCTATTGTACGTCCCCGCAGACGGCCATGTGAATGAACCCTAAACTGGTGCAAGGTCCAGTTTCCACTATTTGTCATATCCCGCAAAAAAGCCAGGCTACGTCTTTCCATCCAGCAATAGAAGCCTATGGGGAGCAGAAGCAGCGTATTGCATCTCTCCTCCAGCCTCACTGAGCCTAGCTCAGGAGGAGGGGGACCTGGTGAGACATTACTGAAGAAACACCCCGATGCATAGGCAGCAGCCTATCTTGGGCTGTAGCTTATGTACACTTCTCCTTTCACATTCAGGGCGAGAGGAGGGGTTCCCGGGCGACATACAGTTGGAAAAGTTTATGCCATACATTGTAAGGACACGTCGGAATCTCCCCGGCATGTCCTTACAATGTATGGCAAATAGCGTGATGTGAACCCAGCCTTACCAATCACAAGCATTTGGTTCCCAGTGTTAAGGAGACTAATGGTTAAGAGGGTCTGACAATAAGTGGCAGCCAGGAGCAGTGACTTCTTGTCAACTGTACTCTGGGTTCTGCTCTGGGTCCTGATGCTGGTAGTGTTTGCTGGAGTGAGGAGCCAGAGCATAGAAAAACCTTCAATGTGGTGAGTCAAGGTGAGTATTTATTCCTTAAATCTAATCTGGAGTCATCATTATATTCCTCTACTATGATGTCTCATTTTTTTGCATTGTGGTCTACAATATGATTGCCTGCTCTGTGGTCTCCATTATTATTGCCTGTTCTGTGGTCTCCATTATTATTGCCTGTTCTGTGGTCTCCA
>CM033649.1:74632555-74836576 GCA_019512145.1 Engystomops pustulosus
AGGTCTCCAATATGGATTGCCTTGCTCTGTGGTCTCCATACTAGTTGCCTGCTCTTGGTCTCCATTATTATTGCTCTGCCTGTGGTCCCAATATGATTGCCTGCTCTGTGGTCTCCATATTATTGCCTGCTCTGTGGTCTCCATTATATTGCCTGCTCTGTGGTCTCCTTATATTGCGTGTCTTGTGGTCTCCAATATGATTGCCTGCTCTGTCGGTCTCCATTATATGCCTGCTCTGTGGTCTCCTTATTATTGCCTGCTCTGTGGTCTCCAATATGATTGCCCTGCTCTGTGGTCTCCATTATGATTGCTGCCGTCCTTTCTCTCGGGGTCTCCAATATGATTGCCTGCTCTGTGGTCCTTTATTATTGCCTGCTCTGTGGTCTCCTTATTATTGCCCGCTCTGTGGTCTCCAATATGATTGCCTTGCCTCTGTGGTCTCCATTATTATTGCCTGCTCTGTGGTCTCCTTTATTATTGCCTGCTCTGTGGTCTCCCTTATTATTCCTGTCTGTGGTCTCCAATATGATTGCCTGCTCTGTGGTCTCATTATTATTGCCTGCTCGTGTCTCATTATTATTGCCTGCTCTGTGGTCCTTTATATTGCGTGCTCTGTGGTCTCCATATGATGCCTGCTCTGCGGTCTCCATTATTATTGCCTGTCTGTGGTCTCATATTATTGGCTGCTCTGTGGTCTCCAATATGATTGCCTGCTCTGTGGTCTCCATTATTATTGCCTGCTCTGTGGTCTCCATTATTATTGCCTGCTCTGTGGTCTCCTTTATTATTGCCTGCTCTGTGGTCTCCCTTATTATTGCCTGCTCTGTGGTCTCCAATATGATTGCCTGCTCTGTGGTCTCCATTATTATTGCCTGCTCTGTGGTCTCCATTATTATTGCCTGCTCTGTGGTCTCCAATATGATGCCTGCTCTGTGGTCTCCATTTTTATTGCTCCTCTGTGGTCTCCATTATTATTGCTGCTCTATGGTCTCCAATATGATTGCCTGCTCTGTGGTCTCCATTATTATGCATGCTCTGTTGGGTCTCCATTATTATTGCCTGCTCTGTGGGTTGTCCATTATTATTGCCTGCTCTGTGGTCTCCTTATTATCTGCTCTGTGGTCTCCATTATTGCCTGCTCTGCTGTGGTCTCCCATATTATTGCCTGCTCTGTGGTCTCCATTTTATTGCCTGCTCTGTGGTCTCCAATATGATTGTCTGCTCTGTGGTCCCATTATATGCATGTTTTGGTCTCATTATTATTCGCTCTGTGGTCTCCATATGATGCCTGCTTCGTGGTCTCCATTATTATTGCCTGCTCGGTGGTCTCCATTATTATTACCTGCTCTGTGGTCTTCAATATGATTGCCTGCTCTGTGGTCTCCATTATTATTGCTCTTGTGGTCTCATTATATTGCTGCTCTGTGGGCTCCTTATTATTGTGTGCTCTGTGGTCTCCATTATATTGCGTGCTCTGTGGTCTCCTTTCTATGGTGCTCTGTGGTCTCCATTTATGCCTGCTAGTGGTCTCCATTATTATTGCCTGCTCTGTGGTCTCCATTATTATTGCTCCTCTGTGGTCTCCATTATTATTGCCCTCTGTGGTATCCTTATTATTGCTGCCTGTGTCTCCAATATTGCTGCTCTGTGGTCTCCATTATATGCCGCTCTGGGTTCCATTTATTGGCTGCTCTGTGGTCTCCATTATTCTGCCTAGCCGTGGTGTCCATATTATTGCCTCCTCTTGTATCCCATTATTATTTGCTACTCGTGGTCTCCATTATTATTGCTATGCTCTGTGGTCTCCATATTATTGTCTGCTCTCTGGTCTCCATTAATATTGCCTGCTCTGTGGTCTCCTTATTATTGCCTGCTCTGTGGTCTCATTATATTGCCTGCTCTGTGGTCCCTTTATTATTGCCTGCTCTGTGGTCTCCATATTATTGCCTGCTCTGTGGTTCTCCATTATTATTGCCTGCTCTGTGGTCTCCATTATTACATTGCCTCCTCTGTTGGTATCCATATCATTGCCTGTCTGTGGTCTCCAATTGATTGCCTGCTCTGTGGTCTCCATTATTATGCCTGCTCTGTGGTCTCCATTATATTGCCTGCTCTGTGGTCTCATTATTATTGCCTCCTCTGTGGTATCCTATTATTGCCTGCTCTCTGGTCTCCATTATTATTGCCTGCTCTGTGGTTTCCATTATTATTGCCTGTTCTGTGGTCTCCTTTATTATTGCCTGCTCTGTGGTCCCCATTATTATTGCCTGCTCTGTGGTCTCCTTATTATTGCCTGCATGTGGCTCCACTTATTTGGCCTCGCTCTACGTTCTCCATTATTATTGCCTGCTGTGGTCTCCATAATTATGTGCTGCTCTGTGGTTTCATTATTATTCCCTTGGTTTCTACTGGTGTACTGTCTAGTCGGGGTAGGGTCTGAATGCAGTATTTGACCGATTTCAGGCGTTATATTTCTTGCTGACAGGTGGTATTTATAATTTATTGGGGTGTATTATGTGCTGTACTGTGGTAGTAAGTGCTTCTTTGTTACTACTATGAAGTGAGCACAGACAATGCAGCCATAGACCAAAAAAGGTTGTACACCCTGTCTACATAGAAACTAAATCATTATTAAAGGGGTTTCTCGTCGGGGTATTCACATTCAGTTTCACTAATCTTCCATATATAAACATTTCTTCAATTGGTGTTATTAAATAAATGTTCCTTGTGTGAAGATAATTCCTATAAACATAGCCATGGGTCCCTTAGAAATGAGATGGTTTCCTCGGTTACGACCACGTCACACTCTGGCAGAGGTGGCCAGACATGCGCTATAGAGTCCTGCCTGACCACCAGGATTCAGCACATCATGACTACAGGACGGGTGCGCATGCAGTAACTCCTGGACATTCATATACAAAACCTTTTTGTTTATCGTGCGATCTGTCAGGCAGAGGTGGCCGTATCCGAGGAAGCCATCTCGTTTCTAAGGGATAAAAATGACTACATTGATGAGAAATTATCTTCACACGGAACATTTTTTTTAATACATCCTAATTGAGAAATGTTTATATGGCAGATTTATCAAACTGAATGTAAATGCCCAGGCGAGAAATACCCCTTTAAGTGTAAAAAGGAATAGATGAACATTTCAGATCCTTGACACATGGGAGGAGCCTGTTGACCTTTGTAGGGTCAGTCCACCCTGGCCCTGCACTTCCTTGTACTACTAGCAGGTAAAGTAGATGTTCGCAGTGATAAAAAGAAATAAAAAGATCAAGAGAAGGGTATCCTCATGTCAGTGCACCTCTGCTGTGTATGACCATTATAATAAATTGACCTTCTGACTATCCTATATCTAATTTAATATAGAACTGCCACAGATCAGAACACTCATGTAATATCAGACAAGGAGACCCAGACTACAAGTAATAAGTGATAGAAAAACCATTCAACAGCTTTGTTAAGAATGATTACAGCTTTATTACTCTGTTACGCTTTTCAGAAGACCACACAAAGATAATGTTACAGCGCCACTCAGTGGCAGAATTGAGTTAATGCAATATTTATTTTGATAAGGGAACATATATGATATTACTATGAGTGAATATTGATAACCATCATCATCCAGTGTTTTACATTTGAACATACTACAAAAAAGCAGGTCCTAAGAGGTTTCTTTAGAATGATAGAATCTCAGATGAACAATTCCACTGAACCATCATTTACGTCTCTAGACCAACAAAAGTTAAATCTAAAAAATACAGTACATCCCTATGCTTCTAAAATAATTTAGAGGTAAGTATCAGACAGCTGTATTACTCAGATGTGCATGATTAATTGTAAGTCAGCTGGTAGGAACACTCATTAGAAGCAGAAGTTTGGCAATTGTGCGGTCTAGAGCATTCAGTGGTGTGAAACCGCAGAAGAAAAGGATCAACCAATCTTGGAAAAGCAAATGCCTACCATCTGGGAAGTATATATAAGGTCTTTAAAAGGTCATTCACAAGAACAAACTATTAATATGGTAGACATCTTCCTCTCAAACTCTTCAGTCTGCTATTAGAATGTCAAATGTTCAGTTTGTGTAGTAGTACAGTTAAATAAAGTTGGAAAAAGTACGGATGATTTGGCAGTGTTGCCAGGAAGATTATCATCTTTATAAAAGGTGGTTGGCAGCAATTGGCACGTTTCATGTGAGCAACATAAGACTTTATAAATTCAGTATTTGGATAACTGTCTCTTATAGTGCCTCTAAAGAAAGGTGGAGTGCTGCGGGGACGGGAGGGGCAGCATGTGGGTAAGGGTCAGTTAACACCCTTCAATAGATGTTCATAGTCCCTCAGAGTGTCAACTGAGCTTAAAAACTAAGCTTACATCAGACGGCCGTCTGGGGGGAGGTACAGGTATAAGTGGCGGCAAATTTGTGGCCGCATATAAGTCCCTATAGACAGCAATGGGCGGGGCAGGGTTTGACAACACACATGTACGGTGCACACATGCTCTATCTTTTCCTGTGTGTACGGCGTGCAGCGTTTTTCTATATGGAGGGTGGGGAGGGGTGGGCATACGGTGTGTAAAATGTACCCTAAAGGGAACCTGTCCGGGTGATTTGAGACTATAGGGCAACTTTACTAACGGACCTCGGAGTGCATTTCCGTCGGGTTTCCTGACTATTTCCGCATTTAACAGGGGTTTTTTGGCGCAAAAGATCGTAGATGGGACAATGAAATATGCAAAACAAATGGGGGGGGGGTGGCATACGAAAGCAGCTGATTCGATAAGTGTGGGGTTAACTTAAAAATTCAAATTGGGTCGCCAAGACATGCACTCACATACACCGGGGAAGAAGAAGGACCTCAGTGGGGAAGGGACGTAACAGGATATCAGGCGCATGATCTAGAGAATCGCGCCAGACTTCATTCCTGCCCGGACAATCACCTCGGAAATCGCGACAGGACGGGTAAGTAACTGTGCCCCTAGTGAGTTCACCCACAGGTTCTTATGACTAGTTGATTAGTGGCCCCAACATCCTGTGTTTTCTCTTGACACTTTTGACTCATTTCTTGTTCTCCTTACTCTGCCCATTGATTCAGTGAAGTCACCGGAATGACAACAGCGAGGCATGTGCGTAGGTGTCGGGTGTGTAGTAACTTGGTGTGTTTTTTTTTTATAGCAACATAAAGGAGCTGTGTGACGGAAGTGATTTAAGAACTAAACAAGTTTTGTGCCCCCTAAATGCCGATAGGATTCTTAAAATATAACAAGGTAAAGTAAGGCATAACAAAAAGAATAAACCAAACAACACATGGATTAAATGTAGACGTTTGTATAGCTTTGTCCTTTCATTATATTGGAACAGAATTGAATCTTCTTCTTATGTGCTGCCATTATATGACTGCGATAGGAAGTCAACAGACAGGTTGTTCCTATGTTAACCCTCTTAACCCCTTAAGGACGGAGGGTTTTCCGGCTCATTTCTCGCTCTCAACTTCAAAAATCCATAAATCATTAGGTACAGAATTGTGAGGGCTTATTTGTGCGTAACAAATTTTACTTTCCCGTTAATGTTATTTATTTTAACATGCCGTGTACTGCGAAGCTGAAAAAAAAATTCAAATGTGAGGAAAAAATGAAAAAAAACCGCACGTGCGTCACGGTCTTGTGGGCTCAGTTTTTTACGACTTTCACTACTTCGCTCCAAAACACGCCTACTTTATTCTTGGTTCGGTGCGATCGCGGGGTGATGATACCAAATTTATATAGGTTTTATTGTGTTTTAATACATTTTAAAAAATTACACGAATGTGTACAAAAAAGAAAAAAAATTTTTGCCACTTTCTGCGCTAATAACTTTTTCATACTTTTGCGACGAAATGTGTAGGGTTCTTTTTTGCGGAAATGAGGGCGACGTTTTCATTGCTACCATTTTGAGGTCTGTGCGACATTTTGATCATTTTTTATTTCATTTTTATGTTATGTAAAAAGGTGTTAAAAGTCGCATTTCGGACATTTGGGCGCCATTTCCCGCCCGGAGGTCACCGCCGGCCGTAACCGTTTTTATATTTTGATAGATCGGGCATTTTGGGACGCGGGGCGATACCTAATATGTCTGTGATTTTTACTGTTTGTTATGTTTTAGATATCCGTTCTAGGAAAGGGGGGTGATTTGAACTTTTAATATTTTATTAATTTTTTTATTTTTTAAACTTTTTTTTTCTTTTTTTTTCACTATTTTTTTAGACCATCTAGGGTACAATAACCCTAGATGATCAGATCGCTCCTACCATATACTGCAATACTACAGTATTGCAATATATGCGTTTTTTGCAGGTCTTACATTACAATGAGCCACTGGCTCATTGTAACGAACCTTGCATAAACCATGTAGCATCGCTGGTCAAGAGAAGACCCAGGCTACCATGTAACCGATCGCGCCCCCCGATGACGGTTCGGGGGTGGCGATCGAAAAAAAGATGGCGCGCCCCCGGCCGCCTCTTTTTAAACGACCGCCGCCGACTTTGCGGGCGGCGTTTAGAGGTTAATAGCCGCGATCGGTGCAAGCACCGACGCGGGTTATTAGCGGTGGGGGTTTTGTGCAAAATCAAAACCCCCCACCTCTGTATGAATAGGACTCAGCCCGTTGAGCCCTCTTATACTTCCCTTATACCTCTGCGCCGTAGAGCACGGTCGCAGAGCGTTAAGGGTTAAAGGGTTGTCCACTTCAGCAAAAATGGTCTGTTGGTAAGGAAAAGTTATACAATTTCCAATGTACTTTTTGTATCAATTCTCATGTTTTTTTTTTAGATCTCTGCTTGCTGTCCTTCTATAGCAAGCTTCCACTGGATAGAATGGATGGACACGTAGGTAACAAGTTGATATATAGCAAAGAAGTAATCAAAAACGTGTGTGATACTAACAGCTCTTGCACCTGCGTGTACATCAGATGACTAGACAGATTTATATCCACTGGAAGTAAAATAGAAGCGTTCTAAAGAAGGAAAGCAAGCAGAGATCTAAAAAACCATGAGAATGAAGACTGATACAGAAAGGGTGTTTGAAACAATATCAATTATATGCTGAAAATGGACAAACCCTTAAGGATGCAAGGTGTCGCTCCTTGCCTTTAAAACCTATAACTTTTAATTTTTTTTGTGTATGGAGCTGTATGAGAGTTCATTTCCTGCGTAGCCAAATTGCACTGCGCAAGTGATGGTATTTCTTTTTCCATGCCTTGTACTGGAAACCAGGCAAAATTTCCAAATGTGTGAAAAAACACATTGCCCCATTTTCTTTTGACCTCGATTTTAACGACTTTCACAGTGCAATCCAAATAACAGCTCTACTTTATTCTTTCGGTACAATCATGGGGATACTAAATTTATCGGGTTTTATTGTGTTTAATACATTGTAAAATTAAAACCTTGTGTATGAAAAAAAATATTAATTTCACCATTTTCTTCTGACGCTAATACTTTTTCAAGTTTGGTGTACTGACCTGTGGGTGGGTCATTTTTTGCGGGATGAGTTGATGTTTTCATTACTACCGTTTTGAGGACTGTAGAACCTTTAGTCACTTTGTAAAAATTTTTGTGATATGTTTGCAAAAATATTGAAAAAAAGTGCTATTTTGGATATTTAGGTGCTATTTTTTGTTGCGGTTCCAAAGCCCGGAATAACCGTTATTGGGGCACATTTACTAAGGGTCCGCAGATCGCATTTCGTTTGGATGTTCGGACTGTTTTCGGGATTTGCGCCGCCTCGCCGTGACAGGTATCTACTGGGATTGTGTTGCACGCCGGCTTTCATGAAAGAAATCGGGGGGGGGGGGGGGGGGGGGGGCTTGCCAGTCGATCCAACTGATTTGGGACTGATCGTGGGATTTAACGTTTTGTAATTGGTCGCAGACAATGCACTACATGTCACCAGGAAGTAGATTGGGGAAAGAGGGAGGCGGGAGACACCCAAAGGAGTATCCTTGATTTATGCAAGTAATAAGTGATATAAAACCATTTCAACAGCTTTGTTAGAAATGATTACAGCTTTATTCCTCTGTTACGCTTTTCAAGACCACAACAAGATAATGTTACAGCGCCACTCACCAGGCGAATTGAGTTAATGCAATATTTATTTTGATAAGGGAACCTAATATGATATTACTATAAGGTGAATATTGTATAACCATCATCATCCAGTTTTAACATTTCTAACATACTGACAAAAAAAGCAGTCCTAATGTTCTTGAATGATCAATCTCCGATGAACAATTCCAACTGAAAGAACCATCTATACCAAATGTTTATATATGGCAGATTTATCAAACTGAATGTAAATGCCCAGGCGAGAATACCCCTTTAAGTGTTAAAAAGGAATTAGATGAACATTTCAGATCCTTGACACATGGGAGGAGCCTGTTGACCTTTGTAGGGTCAGTCCACCCTGGCCCTGCACTTCCTTGTACTACTAGCAGGTAAAGTAAGATGTTCGCAGTGATAAAAAGCTAAAAAGATCAAGAGAAGGGTATCCTCATGGTCAGTGCACCTCTGCTGTGTATGACATTATAATAAATTGACCTTCTGATTATCCTATATCTAATTTAATATAGAACTGCCACAGATCAGAACACTAATGTAATATCAGACAAGGAGACCCAGACTACAAGTAATAAGTGATAGAAAAACCAGATTACAGCTTTATTACTCTGTTACGCTTTTCAGAAGACCACACAAAGATAATGTTACAGCGCCACTCAGTGGCAGAATTGAGTTAATGCAATATTTATTTTGATAAGGGAACATATATGAATATTACTATAATGGTGAATATTGTATAACCATCATCATCCAGTTTTACATTTCTGAACATACTGACAAAAAAAGCAGGTCCTAAGAGGTTCTTAGAATGATAGAATCTCAGATGAACAAATTCCACTGAACCATCATTTACGTCTAGACCAAAAAGTAAAATCTAAAAAATACAGTACATCCCTACTGCTTCTAAAATAATTTAGAGGGTAAGTATCAGACAGCTGCTATTACTCAGATGTGCATGATTAATTGTACGTCAGCTGGTAGGACCACCTCTATAGAAGCAGAAGTTTGGCCAATTTGCTGGTCTAGAGCATTCAGGTGTGTGTGAACACCGCAGAAGAAAAGAGATCAACCAATCTTGGAAAAGCAAATGCCTACCATCTGGGAAGATATATAAGGTCTTTAAAAAGGTCATTAACAAGAACAAACTATTAATATGGTAGACAATCTTCCTCTCAAACTCTTCAGTCTGCTATTAGAATGTCAAATGTTCAGTTTTGTGATAGTACAGTTAAATAAAGTTGGAAAAAGTACGGATTGATTGGGAGTGTTGCCAGGAAAGATTATCATCTTTATAAAAGGTGGTTGGCAGCAATTGGCAACGTTTCATGTGAGCAGAACATAAGACTTTATAAATTCAGTATTTGGATTAACTGTCTCTTCTAGAGTTGCCTCTAGAAGAAAGGTGAGTGCTGCGGGGACGAGGAGGGGCAGCAGTGTGGTAAGGGTCAGTTACACCCTTCAATATGATGTCATAGTCCCTCAGATGTCAACTGAGCTTAAAAACTAAGCTTAGGGTTACATTCAGACGGCCGTCTGTGGGGATGTACAGTATAAGTGGCGGCAAATTTGTGGCCGCATATAAGTCCCTATAGACAGCAATGGCGGCACGGCGGTGCCACACATGTACGGTGCCACAGCATGCTCTATCTTTTCCTGTGTGTACGGCGGTGCAGCGTTTTTCTCTATGGAGGGTGGAGGGGTGGGCATACGGCTGTGTAAATGTACCCTAAAGGGAACCTGTCAGGGTGATTTGAGACCAGGGCCGCATCTGCCATGAGCAGGGCCGGATTATAGGCGGGGCTCGCGGGGCTAGAGCCCCGGGGCCCCCACCATCTTGCCCCCCCTAGGGGCCCCCACCAGACTGCACCCCCGCTCCTCCCGCGCACACTCTCCTGAGCCGCCCGCCGCCCCTAGACATAGGTGACCGCCTCCCCGGGGGGGCGCTATTTGAATTTTCGCCTCAGGCAGCAAAAAGGCTAGAATCAGCCCTGTTTGAGACTATAGGGCACATTTACTAAGGGACCGCGGAGTGCATTTCCGTCGGGTTTCCTGACTATTTCCGCATTTAACAGGGGTTTTTGGCGCACAAGATCGTATTTTGGCACAATCGCGACGACTATTATGCTACACAAATTGGGGGGCATGGCCATCGGACAGCCAGACTGATTCGGACTAAGTGTGGGATTTAAAATTCAAATTGTGTCGCAAGACATGCACTCACATACACCGGGAAGAAGAAGGACCTCAGTGGGGAAGGGACGTATACAGGATATCAGGCGCATGATCTTAGAGAATCGCGCCAGACTTCATCCTCGCCGGACAAATCACCTCGGGAATCGCGACAGGACGGGTAAGTAAATGTGCCCCTATGAGTCACCCACAGGTTCTTATGAACTAGTTGATTAGTGTCCCAAATCATCCTGTGGTTTTTCTCTTGAACACTTTTGACTCATTTCTTGTTCTCCTTACGTCTGCCCATTGATTCAGTGAAGTCACCGTATGACACAGCGCATGTGCCGTAGGTATGGGGTGTAGTATACTTGTTCCACTAAATCACTGCAGGCGCGGGGAGCTCCAGATTTGATTCTGGCTTTTCTTTAGGTAAGAATAAAGGTGTGTGTTTTTTTTTATAGCAACCATAAAGGGAGCTGTGACGGAATGATTTAAGACACTAAACAAGGTTTTGTGCCCCCTAAATTGCCCTGATAGGATTTCTGTAAAATATAACAAAGGTAAAGTAAGGCATAACAAAGAATACACCACACAACACACGGATTAACTGTAGACTGTTGTATAGCTACTTTGTCCTTTCATTTATTATGAACAGAATTGAATCTTCTTCTTATGTGCTGCCATCTAATGACTGCCCATAGGAAGTTCAACAGTACAGTGTTCCTATGTTAACCCCTTAAAGGGGTTGTCCACTTTCAGCAAAAATGGTCTGTGTAAGGAAAAGTTATACAACTTTCCAATGTACTTTTTGTATCAATTCTTCATGTTTTTTTTTAGATCTCTGCTTGCTGTCCTTCTATAGCAAGCTTCCACTGGATAGAAATGGATGGACACGTAGGTGAACAAGTTGATATTATCAAAGAAAGTAATCAAAACCGTGTGATACTAACAGCTCTTGCACCTGCGTGTACATCAGATGACTATGGACAGATTTATATCCAGTGGAAGTAAACATAGAAGCTTTCTAAAGAAGGAAAGCAAGCAGAGATCTAAAAAACCATGAGGAATTGATACAGAAAGGGTGTTGAAACAATATCAATTATATGCTGAAAATGGACAAACCCTTTAAGGATGCAAGGTCGCTCCTTGCCTTTAAAACCTATAACTTTTTAATTTTTTTGTGTATGGAGCTGTATGAGAGTTCATTTCTGCGTAGCAAATTGCACTGCGCAGTGATGGTATTTCTTTTTCCATGCCTTGTACTGGAAACCAGGCAAAAATTTCCAAATGTGTGAAAAAACACATTTGCCCCATTTTCTTTTGACCTCGGTTTTAACGACTTTCACAGTGCAATCCAAATAACAGCTCTACTTTATTCTTTCGGTACAATCATGGGGATACTAAATTTATCGGGTTTTATTGTGTTTTAATACATTGTAAAAATTAAAACCTTGTGTATGAAAAAAAAAATATTCATTTCACCATTTTCTTCTGACGCTAATAACTTTTTCATAGTTTGGTGTACAGACCTGTGGGTGGTGTCATTTTTTGCGGGATGAGTTGATGTTTTCATTACTACCGTTTTGAGGACTGTAGGACCTTTTAGTCACTTTTTGTAAAAAATTTTTGATATGTTGCAAAATATTGAAAAAAGTGCTATTTTGGATATTTAGGTGCTATTTTTTGTTGCAGGGTTCAAAGCCCGGAATAACCGTTATTGGGGCACATTTACTAAGGGTCCACAGATCGCACTTTCGTTGGATGTTCGGACGTTTTCGGGATTTGCGCCGCTGTGACAGGTATTTAACTGGGGATTGTGTTGCACGCCGGCTTTCATGCAAGAGAAATCGGGGGGGGGGGGGGCTTGCCGGTCGATCTGACTGATTTGGACTGATCGTGGGATTTAAGTTTTGAATTGTGTCACAAGACAATGCACTTACATGCACCAGGAAGTAGATTGTGAACATCTGTCGGGGAAGCGACACTTGCAGGATATCGGGCGCACAATGTCACTGAATCACGGCACAGTGCATGACCGTCGGCCTCCGCGGGGCCAAGGTAAGCAAATGTGCCCCATTATATTTTGATAGACTGGACATTTTGGGACATGGTGACACCTTATATGCTTATGATTTGACTTGTTAATTTCTTTTTATTTCAGTTCTTGGGAAAGTGGGGTGATTTGAACTTTTAGGTTTTATTAATATTTTATTTACTATATTCATTTTGTTTTGCAACTTACATTTTTATTACTTTTTACAATAATACATAGCACATAAATATGATTCATCAAATATGTTTGCATCACAGGGCATATACTGTACACACATACAGCAGACACACATCACACTATTCATGCTCTTATTACAAGTAGTGCCTAAGTTTTCACTTAAAGGATATGTTTTCGTAGTTCTTTAAAAATGGAGTCAACATTGAACACAAAAGACAAGAAAAAGGAACAGAACCTAACAAAACTACACCTAAAATTGCCTACACTAGGTTACATCTTTTACTACTTTTCAGACCCCTTGGGGTACTTTAACCCTAGGTTGTCTGAGTGATCCAACCATATGCTCCTACTACAGTATGGCAGTATATGAGGATTTTCCTCATCATCTTTTACAATGTGCAAATCGCACATTGTGATAGGCTGAGGCTGGACAGCCTTGGGTCTTTGTATGACCCATGGCTGTCATGCCAACAGATAACCGCTCCCTGATGACATCACGCGGCGTGACAATCACAACAAAGATGGTGGCAACCACACGCGGCCGTCTTTTGAATGCTGCCAATGCAAAGATCTTGCAGCACAGCAGTGTGCGGACACTTACCCGGTGCACTAAGGTACTTTACTGCTTCTCTCCTAATGTTGCCTGTAGCTTAACATTGTAAAAACTACTGGCAGATATCCACTAGAGTGTGGATAAGAGAACAGTCAACCATAAAATACAATGGAGAAAGCAAAATACAAACCTTACCCTAATGCTAAGTTCACACTTTTGTTCAAACCTCCATCCCTTACCTCCGCTAAAAAAAGTAAAAAGGGTTGGTTTACCTGAGGTTTAACAAATCAATTAAAAATCCCATTGACACCCAAGCAAATTTTATGTCACCCCTTATGATTAATTAGGTAGTCATCCATTAACCATGCAATTTTTCAATTTTTGCCTAACTGAACCTAACGGATGACATAAAATTTACATCGATGTCAATGGGATTTTTAATTGATATGTTAAACCTCAAAAACTCCTTTCTTTACGTTTTTAAATAAATATGAGTAGCAGAGATTTGGACATTAGTGTGAATTCATCTTTATCTGGTTACTGTGATTATGCAAAATTAAGAATTTGCACTGTAGCTTTGGGTAAAAACAGAGAAGAAAACCTAAAAAACTATTCAGTATAAAGTAAGTACTTAGTTACATTTAACTATATTTTATGTCAGATTATACTATTTATGAGGATGATAGTCATGCCTTGTATTTTATACACCACCATTCTCTAGTTTTTACATTGTAATCTCCACAACCTCCATAGTAGTCAGTGTAATATGGATCTAATAATAACGTGCTGGATGAGTAATTAGCTATTTGCAGTCACTAAATGTCAACTGTCAATCTTTTCAGCCGATACGTGTCAAAACAGTAATTGTTTATTCCACACCCGGCTCGTGCACATGCCTGGCTTACCGAGGAAGAAGACAGAAATCCAGGAGTGCACCTATCAGGGGGGAAAGGTCAGAAAAGTAGAGTGTTCTACAACTTCTTATTCAACTAAAGGTTTCTTATGTTCAGACGTCAACATGAAAAATGTTTTGGTTTATCATAAATAATACTCATGCATCTTTAATAATAATAATAATTCTTTATTTATATAGCGCACACAGATTACGCAGCGCTGCACAAAGCATGACAAATCGGTCCCTGTCCCCAATGGGACTCACAATCTAAACAACCTACCAGTATGTTTTGGAGTGTTGAAGAAAACCGGAGGACCCGGAGGAAACCCACACAAATACGGAGAGAACATACAAACTCTTTGCAGATGTTGACTTGGGTGGGATTAGAACCCAGGACTCCGGCGCTGCAAGGCAGAAGTGCTACCCACTCAGATCTTTGTAATGTTATTATGACTAGTGAAGAGCGGACTAGTACAGGTTTGAGTTTGCCCCAAACCTGAATACCCACTCGTAAGACCCGAGGGTCAGCATTGATCACTTGTGTTAACCCTTTAAATACTTTAAATCACAGGTGAGCCCAAATGCCGAACCTGAACTTGTGGCTGAAGTCTGGGTTGGGTAACCGTAACAGGCAATCTTTAGCATGGACCCAAACATTGTGGTTTGGGTCCACTCATCCCTAATTTTGATATTGCTGCTAAAAAATGGCAGCCCCTTCTAATGGTCACTTTATCTCTCCGCAATAAATTAGTTTTAGCCCTCCCGCACACAAAGTGTGCAGTTCTTTGGGCTGTGGGCATGTGCAACATTACCCAACTAGGGTCTGAGAGGAGATGGATTCACAGGATCTGAGTGGCTGGATGTAGTGCGGCCTAGCACCAGGTCATGAATTAAGAGCTACGTGTTGAGACGCTCTGGTCTTTTGGCATCTTTATGTGTGTTCCTATTCTTCTTGAATAAAGAAGAAGAATTTATATCTTATCCATGCATGGTTTGGAGTGCTGGATATTATTTTTCTTTTTGCCAGCACCAAGATATGTTACTGTGGCTTGATCCACAAGAATAAGAATCGTCCATGCCCATCAGGGTCAACAGGGTGAAGCAAGTAGAGGGAGAGGCCGTAATATAGAAAATGGATTGCCCTGGGGCACTACCGGTGTTTGTAATAACGCATCCCCAAGGAAAGTGGTGAAGTAGAGGCCCGTTGTGTTAGCCGTAGGCCAGGGATCACACTTGGAAACAGGAATCATGAAATAACTTACAGTCTATTTAATTGTACATAGTCCAGAACACCAGCAGGTAACAGGCTGTAAACAATCTTTTCTGCAGGCACACATAAAGTGGTCGATTGATTGGCTGTGGATTAAGAATTTGAGAGTACCTCAGCCCTAGTCCAGTTGTTGACTAGTAGGAGTCAGAATGACTAGTAATCTGGATGCAGAGATGCAAACACACAGAAAATTAATGAGACAGACTTACTTGGTCTTGTCTCCACAAAGGATCTCAGAGAAAGACCCAGAGAAAGTTTTTGTACAGGATATCAATACATTAAGTTAACTGGAAGAAATTCTATAAATTAAAATAAAAAACTAAACTTTTTTACCTTTTTCACCAGTTACTTCTTGCACTAATCTATCATCAATTCTTTAGAAGTCTTAGGAATTTTTTGATATTTTCCTGTGATGTACTGCACATCCATGTGACCACTACAGTCTACTGGCCAAAGTAGTCTAACGCTGTGCATGCTAAGCATCACCGGTGGGGCTAGATATTGGTATGACATGTCACCGTTATAGGAAAATTAACAGGGCCACTGGAAATGAAGTGGTGGACAATTTAGCTATAGGGTTTTATTACTCTATATATAGGGATCTCATAATGAATGGAATAGATGACCAATTTTGAAAACAAAATAAAACTTGGGAGGGATTTATCATGGCTGTTACTGACCAGGCCAGCAATTGTGACTGCCTTCCTTACACCACCTCCATTTAAGTGGGCTTTGGAGAGGTGCAAAGAGAGCTGTTCTCAGAGTCACGCCTCACCACAATTTGCCATCTCTTGATATCTAGCCCTGACCTTGACCAAGAATACCCCACATTGTGGCATTAGCTATAACTTGAGCCAGTTAGCTATTGCCTGCCAAGGTCCCTGAGTATATCTGGCGTGTGGGGTGGAGAGAACATCAAGAGTTGGCTCACAATATGCCAGCTCTTGATCAATAGCTAAATAGCTAAAAGAGGCATGGTTTTCCTTATCCCATCCTAGAAAACTTTGCATATTTTCATAGCAAGGTCCTAGGAATAAAATGAAAATGAGTCCTGTTCCTCCCTTCAGGTCCTGCTTCATGTATTATTCAATGAATTAGTTCTGACTGGAGTGTTTCTTTAACAAAGTGGTAGTTTTTTAACCTGTTGGTGCTCAGCGTCCGATATATCGGACGCAGCGCTGATGCCGGTTCAGCTCAAGATCTGGGACACACAGTCAGCTCCGATCGCGGGTGTTTAGCCCGTTAAATGGCGCGGTCAGTGCGACCGCGTGTTTAACATGCCTTTGGGGGGGTCTTTCCCCTACAATCGCGCCCCCCCCCCCCCGCACCGTTTTCGGGGGGCGCCAATCATTGCTATGGCAACTTTGGGGTCCGATATGGACCCCAGAACTGCCTGTAGGCAGTGCCTGAAAGATGGTGTCTGTGACGTCATCTTAAAGGCACAGTGTCAGCCTATGCATGTGCATAGGCTGACACTGCTAATACCCTGCAATACATCAGTATTTGATTCTAAATTTCACCTCCATTTTGATTTAATTACTATGAAGATCTCAAGGGGTTAACAATCTTCCTAAAAGCTGTTTCTGATAGTATGAGGGGTGCAGATTTGAAAATGGGTTGGTTATATAGGGGGGGTTGATGTTAAATATGTAAATTTTCATTCAAACCTGTATTTATCCCCAAAATGGTCAATTCTGAAAATATGGAAAACCGATATTCGATTTGTAAGCCGCATGACATTAAAATAAATTATCCAAACATTTCAATAATGATGAAAATGTAAAGTAGACATATGGGAAATGTTATTTAGCAACTTATCTGCCTGAAATGCGATGATTTTGAATTTCAAAAAAAGGAAAATTGTTCAAAAAATTCATAATTTTTTCTTTTTTTTGGGAAACGCAAAACTCATCAGCCAAAATTTACCACTAAAATGAAGTACAACATTTGGGGGGAAACTAATCTCAGAATCACTTTGATAAGTAACAGGGGCACATTTACTAGGGGCCCTGCGGCCGCGATTCCGATTTGGGCCGTTTTGCGCTGAATTGCTTCGGGTTTTGGTGCACGCGATCGTGGCGCATGGCTGTCAGACAACCCCACGGATTCGGACAAACCGGGGAATTTAAAAAAAGGATTGTGTCACAAGATCAAGCACTCACATGCACCAGGAAGAAGAAGGTGAACTCCGGCGGACCTCGGCGCAGAAGCGACACATGCAGGAAATTGGGCGCACGACCTTAGTGAATCCCGGCAGACCCGAATCCTCATCGGACAACTCCCCGCGGTATCGCGACTGGACCGGGTAAGTAAATGTGCCCCATTGTGTTCAAAAGTCATAACCACATAAAGCAACGCAAGTCAGAATAAAAAAAATGGGACTGAGCCTTAACCTGTAAGATGGCTGCATCCTTGAGTTAACTATATTGTTTTCTCTTGTCAATACTCATAATCAAGAGTTTTGAGTGAGTGTCTTTAGTGGATATGCATGCTTCATATAGGACATCATGTATGAAATAAATTACACAGACTTTACAATCAAATTTGTTTTCTTTAATATTCTCAAATACATCATAAAAGGGCATGTTTTTCTACCACATATCAAAAAGTCATCACAATGACAAGATATTTTCACAGTTTGCATAAAAAAAGAAATTCTATTAGGAATTTTGGGGGAAAAAAATTCTTTAAAAAAATCAGTAAAGTGTTATACAGGTAAGTCATAAAATTGGCACATGTACAAGAACATCACATTTCACAATTAGTAAGTATAATACTAAGACCATACCAAACCTCATGTATGGGAGGAAATTCAGATGATACAAATAACCTGCAATAAGCTAGAAAAGAGGTTGTGGGCCTAGGTCAAAGTCAGATACAAAGTGTAAACTTCTGGTGCAAGTGTTGTAAGGGTGAACTCACTTTTAATATGACAAGTAAATCCTCAGAAGGCTCAATTAATTTTAGCTATGAATGTTTTTTTTTTATAAACTTAATCATTTTTTAAGCAAATTGTATTTTTATTCAGCAATAATAAAAAATGTTGCACCATCTTCTTATGTTCAAACGGCTTTAAATGAACATATTAAAACCTCATTCACATTAGTTTTTCAGCACTTTATTAAAACGTTTAAAATCCCATTCATTTTAATGGATTCAAACTTTTCGAAATTTGTAAATATTTAACCCGTTATGGTGATCAGTTATCAGCTATAATATTTTTTATGCCATGCGCTCAAAAGCATCTTTTTTTTAAATTTTATTTTAGACATTAAGATTTATTACGTTGAAACATTTTTTAAAAATCCATTTTAAAATCTTTTTCTTGTGAATTAAAAAAAATTGAAAAGAAATTTTGAAACTTTAAAGGACATCAATCACCTGGATAAAGGATTGTAAACCAAACACACTTACATGCTGGTGTGTGCTCCCTCTGGCAGGAAAGTTATGCAAATGAGCCTAATGGGCTCTGGGGTCCATAAGTGTTAATGGAGTCCAGAGCCCCAAGCTCATTTGCATAGTTTTTAAAGCCTTTTTTTTCTTAAAACTAGGGCATAAGAAGCTTAAAGATGAGGAGATCCTGACAAGGGGAGCACAAACCAGTATGTAAGTGTGCTTGGTTTACAATCCTTGATCCTGGTGGTAGATGTATTTTGAGTAAAATATTGAATTGGGAAAATCTATCACAATAATTAATTTCTTGAAAAAAAAATCAGCACAAAATTATATAAATCATCTTTTTAAACAAGTTATGGTGTTATGTATTACTGAATTGGACTCCCATTATGGTCAATAATGCCTCTCCTGTACCGGTTTGCCTACAATTGCAGACAGAACCTGACATAGTTGGAGGGCTTGGCCGATTAGGCAGTATACTTGTTAACTTCTATAAGAGAAATCGGTCAGTTCATTCACTGCTCTACAGGCTTTACTGTATATACTTGGACATATAAAGGGCCGTTGAAGAATTTTCTTGCACTGCTGGTGTATATTTATAGATGGGCAGTCAAATAATTATAATGAGGAAATAAAAAGACAAGTGATATTCCTTTTAGCCAGTCACAAGTTTTATAGGGTAACAATCACAAAAATACAGTTGACCATTGAAATTTTTCAACTTTTTGTGTATCATTTATTGCTCAATCATTTATAAACTCACCACAGGGGTATTTTATATTCAAATCTGTGAGTTACAATGTAACAGTCCAAGCAAAATTAGCAACTTCTGTTATGATGACCATTTATGATAAGATAATGTATCTCAAGTAGAGATACACTGACCCAAACTTCCCATTGAGGTTCAGGTTTCGTGGGGTTGGGTCTACTCATATCTAATCTAAGCTTAAAGAGTATAATTTTGCAGAAAACTCACTGGGAAACTGTGATTGTTTGATTTTATTTTAGGTTTTATGTTATTAATAGGATACGTTGAATACAGGACTTTGATAACCTGGTTGAGTTTTGCGTCCATTACTGCTTGCCGTTAGTATATTATGTTTATTTGATTAGAGTTATTGTAGGGTAAAAGAAGTTGGGAGAATTTTTGAAGACAAATATGATTTTCTATCAAGGAAGTGATTAAGCTTCATACACACGTGCATATGGTCACGTGACATGCCTTTTATGCAATATTCACCCTAAATAAGAGATAACTGTGCCTCATGGAGATTGCCGACTTCATCCTCCAGTGGTCCTTTGCCAACCCCTTAGCACTCAGAAACACTGTTCTATGATGTGTGGAAGCTCTCATCTACAATATTTCTTTTAAAAAAGCGGTAGCACCATTGGATAGCCCCAACAGCAAGCAGCAATATAAAACCACTGTGCAGGCTATGCATCCCTCTCGTGGGCCTACCCATATCGGTCTGATTTGTAGAAAGATTGGGGGAGCTTTCAGAAGTGTTTGAGATAAAACTGTTCTTGTTGCCCATGGAAACTAATTAGTGCTCAGTTTTAGTTTTATAAACAGCTGTGGGAAAATGAAAGCCGTGCTCTGATTGGTTGTCATAGGCAACTAGAACAGTTCTGCTCTTAGGCACTTCTAAAAAAATCTACACAATTTTCTTTATCTTTTAAAGAGTGAAACTTACATTTTCTGTAATGACTTATCCACGATATTAAAATCTTCTTGTCTTCAAATATTTTACATTTGAGGCACAATATACCATTATAGTAGGTGAGTTAAGCAAAGCAATTGCTAGAGTTATTTTTCATACATATGTAGCACTGAATAACATTATTGGCTTAACCCGTTGAGCAGTCGTGACCTCTCAACCTTGTAGTGTAAGTAAATAGAGGGAAATACCCATTTTCTGTGATAACTAAATGAATTAACTCATTTTAGTCACATTAACCAGTGCTGCATCTGTATATTTTTTTAACCAAAACCACTGAATCCTGTATTTGTTTCACCTTAGGTTACTTAAAAAAAAATTGTTAGGGTGAAAGTCGAATACTTCCATTTCAAAAGGAAGTCTTTAGGAAATGGTGTACTAATAAAAGTTAGTGTTCCATATTTCAAGTAATAAGCCCAGACTGTATTAGATTTAGTGGAGTATTAGGCTATTGTTTCAAAATGATTTCCAAATGAGATCCCGTCTGTGATAACGAATCACATTTTAAGGTTTCATACAAGACATATTTACCATGTTTAGTACCATTAGGAGCTATAGATAAACTATTTTGGCTCAGGTTGCCTTTACACATTAGAAAACTGTTGGCCGAATGCTCATTTGGCCAACAGGTACTCCTCCAAACTCAACCTATATATGTACTTGCTTGGCTTGATCAAATATGCATTTGTTCTAAATGGGGAAACATCCCTGCTGTAATTACCCCACCACTAACTTTCAAAATGATCCGTCTTTCAATGAACATCTCCTGTCAAGTCACGACTTTCCTCATGTTCTACTGACAATGAATCTAATGTCTATAGCCTGCAACTATTTCTCATATGACTCAATGTGACTTAAAGGGAACTTGTCACCACAGAACCCCTCTATAAACCCCCAATAGTACCTTTGAGGTAACTATAATTGTATTGTCATGGTTCCTTTGTGTATTCTATACATTGCAGCTTCAACCCAAAAATTACTTTTATTTAGCCTGGTTTCTCTCGTCGATGCAGTCAAGGAGGCGGGAGACCAGTCAAGCTCTCTCCCGGCCTCATACAGCTGGTGTGGCTGGTGAACCCACCCCTCCACATGTCCCTTGGCACTGCCATGTGCCGAGTTTTCAAACACGAGTACTGTGACATTAGCAGGGGGCAGTGCCAAGAGATGTGTGGAGGGTTTGGTTTACCGGGCACAACAGCTGTGAAAGGCCGGGAGAGAGCTTGACTGGTGTCCCGTTTCCTTGACTGCATTGATGAGATAAACCAGGCTGAATGAAAGTCATCTAGAAGGTACTGTTAGGTGTTTGTAGTGTAGTTCTGTGGTGACAGGTTCCCTTTAATGTATTTTGCTAGACGCTTTTGAAAGTCAAATTTGTGTAATTCGATAGTTGCTAAAGTAAAACCATCTGTAATTTATGTAACAATAAACAATGATTCCATCTGTTCCACAATCGACAGTAATATAGTTTCTACCTGAAACTGCCGTTTAAGTCTTAGTTTATAAAAGTAGATTTGACAAGTAATACAAAAACCTAAAAGAACAGCTACAATGTTTTAGGTATTGATTATATGATTGTCTACTGTAATTGAGTATTATTTATGATTTTTACCTTATCTCTATAAAATATTCTTCTATTATTCTAAAGCCATCCAACATCTCCTGTGTGTACAGTCGAGGCACAGTTGGTATCATTTATTTGTTCTGATGTTTGAAGTGAAGCCCATCCGTTTAGGTACCATGAATTTGTCTATAACTTTAGCATTTAGCACAGGGTCGAATGTTTTTCTATTGACAATCTACACCGCTTGCTTTTATGCTTTTGTTATGTTACACCCAGGGAATTTGCAGTATAAACAAAAAGACTTTGCAAAATGGATCATGCCTTGTGCACCAGTTTTTTGTGTACCGGACATGAAAATGTTGCAATTCCTGTGATTTTTGTCCCATGTGCTGCACTTCTGTTCTGACGTAGAACGATTAGGGCCAGGGCTGGTATGCCCCAACCAGCCACATTTATTATTACATATGGAAAAACACTGGCACAGATTTAAGGTGAAATGAAGTCCAGGTCAGATCTCCAGATTTGTGTGAGTAAGGGCGCATTGCCTTATCCCCCCCCCCCCCAACACCTCCCTACCAAGTTAAGGTTCAAAATAGAGAGTAGTTCCAGTTGAACATAAAGCAGTCCCAAGATTCTATGTAACCAATGCATTCATTTATTTAAAAATGGCCCAACACTTACAAACTGTAGATCCCTAAAGGTATAGGGTGCAGTGTTGAATGGCAAAGGTAACAGTTCATTGATCAATTTTATCCATTGGGCAGAGCCACATGTTGGGGATAGTTTTTCGAATGTAAACTTACATCCCTGTATTTTTGGTAATTTATCAACACATAATTTTCTAAAGAAATTCTTAAATGTCTACTCTCTCAGTAATTTTTTTTCTTTATTTACTACATTTATTTATGGTGAATACTTAAAGGATATTTCTTATCAGACTGACTGATGGTAGACTCCTCTTACGGACCTGCTTGTTTTTTTCAATTTGTACCAGGCTTGGTCTTCTTATATCCAGCAATGTCTGCATATTCTAAATACTAAAATATGTAAATGAGCTGGGGAGCCAAGAGGCGCTCCAACTGCTTCACCCTATGGCTTATTTACATATTTTTAAAACTTAAATTTCTAGAATATGCGGCCTTTCCTGGATATAAGAAGACCAGGTCCCAGCACAGATTTTAAAAAATGAGCACTTCAGTAATAGGGGTGTACCATAAGTCTGATGGTAGATGTCCTTTAAAACAATCTTGTTGGGAACCTTAAGAGATTGGCACATCACAGTGAATATATTATTTTTCTATCATTATGATATTTTATTCCTGTCCCCTATCTATCCACGCTTGTAAAGTACAGTATTTACTTAAAATAAAAAATATAATGTTTAAGATAGCAACATATTCCATATTTCTATGTATTTACAATATATCACGATATGAATGTATATATAGCTTTGTGTCATAGACTGCATTTCTCTGTATACATCTGTCTTTAGATGGTCTGCTCTTGATTGAATATATTTAATACAGTATGTGAAAATAGATATGTATTCTGTTTTATTATAATATACTTTTGCTAAAATAAAAAAACACTATTAAAGGTATTACATGGTTTAAGAAAACATGACAATGCCTACGTACATTAATATTCTGACAAACCAGAATAAAACTGAATAGCCATTAGAGAAAAGATAAAGATTTAAAATATTTGTAAAAAGAAATAAAAGTTAACAAAAGTTGATGTAGATATTGAGTGAAAACAGACACGAGATGGACTATTGGGTCTGAGGGGGAATTTAATTTATCTAAACTTTGTAATGAGACCAAGTATAGTAAATTTTGCATTATGGATGGAAGCACAATTTTAATTTGAGCCCAGAAGCCCAGTTTAAACATTAGATTGTTTCCAGGGTTTTTTTTAAATAAATTGGATCTGTGAATAAAGATCTAATTTTTGTGGCCTAATTACTTCATTGACCTCATTTGCACAAGAAACACCAGATACAAAGACAACTTTACATTATCTCTTCACCAAAGCAAGAGAATTGTTGTACAGTCAATATCAGATAAATCAATGGGTGTGTGACTGTCTAAGCCTTACAAGGTAGCAAAAGAGGCGTTTCCCATCTAGGAAAACATATTTGTATATTTCCCATAACCCCTAGTGGAGCATCAATGGCTATAAGTCTTCACATGCCTGTAAGGTGGCCTCAATTGGCAAACTCTCCGTAAGGAGAACTCTTACTCTTTCACCCTAGTCAAAGGCCTCTCACTCAGCCAAACCAGTTACATACACTGTAATGAAGAAACACAACCACATCGAAGCCTTGTCTACAGTTGGAGATCTTTTCCTTCTGGAATAGATATACTGGTTTGTCTTTAATCCCATATCATGTCATTAGGCTATTTGCAAGTCATGCTTGATGGTAAGGTGTCTGCCTAAAGGGGCAGCAAAATAGGCATGGTTTTCCTTGTCCCATTTAGGAAAAGCTATTTGCATATTTCCCTAAACCGCCATCAATCAGCTGAGTCTAAATGGGAATAGTTATGCAAGAGAATTTGCATTGTGGTCTTGTTACATTGCTGGGGTCTCTAAAAACAGCAGATTAATGGGGATGCCAGAATTTAGATCCCCAGTAACCTAAAAAATTTTAACTATCCTAAAAATATCTGAAAATCTCTTCAAATACCTACTGCCATAATAGTCTCTAGAGACTTGACAAGGAGCTTTAAACCTCCTGATTTCTAAAGAGAAATGACCATGTGGTACTTCACTGTAGAGGTGACCAGGTAAATGTATACATAATGTACACATCTTTAGTAATTAAAGCATCAATTTTCTCAAACCAGCATTGATGTTATAAGCTGAAATCTATGTTAAGCCAGAAGATTCTATCATGCTTATATTCCTTTAAGAATGAAATGTACATTATTTATCAAAATGATTAACAGGAATTGATGATGTCACTTCCTGTCTTCCTTTCCTTAGTTGAGTGCATTATGTGCAATAAGTTCAAGCATCCATTATTTCTACTTTTGCCTTTTTTAATAAATTGATTAGTATTGCCATTTTTTTGATATTTTTTTATTTATAAAACAGTATTGTATAATTTTAGCAATTTGTTTATAAAAATTCTGTTTCCAAAAAAGAACTGTATATTAAATTATTTCTGCTTGTAAATTTATTATATAATGCAATATTATAATTATTTATTATTTGTAGCTTATAACACTGATGAAAATAAAGGCTAATTATGCCTTTCTGGAGAGAAAAAATATCACAGGTTATGGGGATAAAACATTTATTTAATTCTTAAAGGTTGGACTTGATGGACTTGCGGCTTTTTCCAGCCTTATATACTATGATACTATGTCACTTGACATATTATGATGTCACTAGTGTAGGTTTTTTCCATTTTACATAATGAACCCAACTTTTGGGGGACTACAATATTTATATTATATCCTTTACAACTTAAAGGGGTTGGCCCATTTTAGGAATGATCTCTTGTCCAGAATAGAGAGTGGTTAAGTAGAGCCCATTTTGCTAAAGTGTGGCCTATTCTGTATTCCACAAAAAATATTTGGACACTTCAGTTTTCCTGGGGTGGAGCTACAGGAAAACTGAACCCCTACCACAAAGATCGGATCTCTAGAGGATTAAGAAAACCCTTTTGAGAAATGACTCCTAGAATAATAAGACAGTTGAAAGAAAAGAACAATTAATAATTAACAATTAAAAATGTCACTGTGCTTATGGTTTTGTCAAATATCATAAATTACAGTAATTTTCCTTCCTACACATCTGAACCTTGACCACATATAAAGCTACTTGTGGGACCAGAATTGGAGGTGGAAGGATTACATGGAAGCAAAATTTGGCAAGAAAAAGGGTTGCACAGACCTACGTTTTTTCTTTCTACTTACGCGAATAGCACATTGCATTTTAGGAACTGTAGCCTTGGTGTCTATGACATCTCTTTGTAGTGCTCACTCACACTCCACAAAAACAGCTAAGTAAAGTCATTAGAGTAGTTTATCTATGTAAACATGTTCAGTGGCAGTTCTAGCTGGCTGAATTTGTTGAAGGTGATCTCCAACCATAACATTTATATACATTTTTTAAAAAAAGGAACCCAGTGTTTAAGTGACACATTGCTAAAGATTATTGGTTCCAGTTTTGAGCTACTCACCTTTGCTGGAGCAGCACATTACACTTCTTCAAGATTAACAGATAGCAGAAATTTTTATGATATACATACAATCAAAAATGTTTGAATTTATAAGTCTTGGGTTAAAGGGATTCTCTGTAAAGTCAAAAGACACTCTAATTTCTTTCAGGGGTTGTACTTGAATTAACATTGATTACTTATCTACAGCAAGATAGACCATCAAGGTAAACTCCTGGACACCCTCTTAACTATAGTGTCTATTACAGCTCTCATTTTCTAGACCAATGCTAAAAGGGCCACTGATTTTAAACAGTTGGGTCAGCCCTTACATTCAACTTGACTTCATTTTCTTGTGAAACCGATTTAAAAAAAATGACAAGCCATTCTAATCAAACTCGTTCACGGTTTGCAAAAACTCCAAAACAGATTCAAATTCATGTTTTTTTTAAAGAGTAGAGTAGAACTTCCACTAAATGTAAATGGTTTTGTTTCTTGTAAATAAGTGCTACCAAAGGCAACATCTATGTAGAGTCACCTGAAAATATTGTAGCTACCACCCTTATCTGGTACTCAATATCATCTAGTTAAGGCTGAAGGAGGGCCATTCACTGTAGGGTCCTATTCTCTACAGCCTCGGAAGCAGTGAGATAATTAAATATTGGAGCAAAATTTCTAAATGTAAGGAGATGGAAGGCTGCAATAAATAGTCTGTAACTGTTCTAAATATCTTTAAGTGTCTAATGTAGATGTTCATAAATCTGGCTAAGTTTAAGTTTGTCTAGTCTAAGCTTATACTTCTCCTTATTTGCTTAGCTAATGGCTGGTAAATGCACCAAAATGATGGTCCATTGACATACATTTTGGTGCAATATAGGCCACACAATCCGCGCGCAAAGGGGGATATCTCTCATCACCTTGTCTGGTTTCTTCTATTGCTTTCTGAGACTTTTTGGTATCGGTTGGGACTTTTTGGTCTCATCTAAGACCATAAAGTCTCATAAAGTAGTTCAAGAAACCAGGCAAGATGGTGATAGATTTCTCCCAATGTGTCTACACATTGGCTAAAACCAACTAAGATCAAAAAAATCTGAACTGAAACCAAAAAGTCTCATAAAGCAGTACAAGAAACCAGGCAAGGTGGTGATGCATTCCCCCCTATGTGTCTACACATTGGCTAAAACCAAATTTTTATTTTTGCCAATGAGGCAAAAAGGGGTGCACTCAAGCCCCAGAACCTTATGGTTTCCATGAGGCATCTCTTTCCAAAGAGACCATCTATTGACACATTATAGCTGGGAGATCAGCCCATATTTTGCATTGGAGCTTTAACTTACTCTTCTATTCAAGACATCTAAAACATGAACAATGTGTGTCAGGGCATTTTGTAAACTGATATAACACATATTTGCAGCAATGGCCCAGAAAATGAGCTTTAGGTAAATTTGTGCTCATGTTATGCCACAGAGCCCCCAAAAAACCCAAGACATACTTGTCCCCATTTTACATGACAAATTCAATGATACAGCAACAGGGGATTGAGTTGATGAACATCTCCAGTGAATATAAGTATTTGCTTTAGTATAAACATGTAATAATACACAAAAAAGGCAGTAACATAGAAACGTACAGTACAAGTCACCAGATATTAGCAATTAAGTTTCCTTTTCCCTTGGCAAAAAGAAAGACAAGTAAAACTATGGGGCTGGTCTATGGATGGGTAATGGAAAAGAAGAATGAGCACAGAACTAGTAATACATGATAACAAGCTTGTTCACAGACATACATTACCAGCTGGAATGGTCATAACTGTGTAAATGAGATTAGAAGAATATCCTATATAAACACCATGCTTCATAAAATCCAAGTATAAAAATTTTACAACACGCTATACATGTGTCTATAGCTCTAGAAAACATGGACCATATCACAACAGTACATAAACTTGGCACTATAAAAACGTACAATACTGTTTTATAATCAGTCACTTATAGAATAATTAAAAAATCACTGGAAACATTATACAATGTGCACTTGGAAATTAAACATGTTAAAGTTTGTGCGAAACGGGTGAGCCTCTATTAATTCAGTGAAATAATATTCTTTTCATATTCTTATTTTACAAAACAACACGCGTCAAATAAAATATCCCTTAGAAGTGTGTTTCTTTTTCTGTAATGGCCGATATGGTTCCATCACCTTTCAGCTTGGGGTCACAGTCGTTCACAGCATTTGTACAGGAGGCGGCTCCCAGCTTCCCTCTCATTTTTAAGTCTGGGCTGGGTAATATCAAAGATCTAAATCTCTGTAAGAAAATGGTTAAATAAAGTTAGAGATAACAAAATCATACTATGTATATTTTAGAGGTGGACCTCCTAATTATTTGGCTTTCAACATGCATAGCGGTGCTCTTGGATAACTTTTCTGTTGTTTCATACTTGTCTCTACCAAACCATCCTGGGTGGCCCAACGTCTCTCTTGGTCAACACATGTAAGAAATCACTTTCTATACTTTATTGACAAACCCAACATCGTAGACCTTGTTTTTTTAATGTATTGGACTCGGCTTACCGTAGTTACATTTTGATTTGGACACACAAAGATACATAAAGAAAAACTGAAGGAAGCTGATACCACAATAGTGGACTACCTAATCTAGAAGTTTGCAGGAAAAGGAGTCCATGTCAAATAACTTCAAGAGCACCATTCACCACTTCTACGGCCCTCTTCAGGGTGTTGCTCCACTGATTCCGAAGTAGACAAATTGGGGCACATTTACTTACCCGGTCCGGAGGAGATCCCGAAAGTGCATTGTCTAACGACAATGCACTGTGCCACGATTCAAGAAGATTATGTGCCCGATTTCCTGCATGTGTTGCTTCCCCGCTCAGGTCCGCCGGAGTTCACCATCTTCCTCCCGGTGCATGCAAGTGCAATTTTTAAGTTAAATCCGGTGCTCTATCCAAATCCGTCGGATTGTCCGACGGCCCGCACCTCCATTTCTGTCCCATAAATGCTGGCGCATCTGATTGCGTGCGCCACAAATCGATCGCATGCGACACTTTGGAAAACCCAACGGAAATGTGGCCGCAGGACCCTTAGTAAATAAGCCCCATTGTTCAGGAATAGTAAAGGATAGGTAAAACAATCAACACTATCATGTAGAAGGTGCCATGCTTTCTATTACGTCCCATGACCATCCATCTGACCTTAGAAATCCCAACTAGAATATTCGTTCCAAAACTTAAGAAATGGGAACAGAAATGAAAAGATTTCTAGAAAACAGTTGGAACTAGAAAAAAAAATCTTGGAATCGGTAGAGCAACTCCTGTTACAGAATTTATTCAATTTGAATTGGTTGTAGTGGTGAAAGATTCTCTTTCAAGCTTGATACATAGTAGTTACTTTTGTTTTATTAAAGCCTGTGAAACAGAAATTGCCTTTGGGTTTTCCACATGGACACTTAAAATTACTGAACTGCCATGGGATGTCAGAAGAGGACGAAATGTAATTATTTTCTATTAATTATTTCTCAACTATCAAAACGTAGGCATGCAAGTTACACCATAAATGGATTGCTATTGGATGGAAAAGGATGTAAATGTTGATAAAGCTAATTATGGTATCACAATCCAACAGAATATTGTCTTGTAAAAAGACATGGCTTCTAATGAAGGAGTATTATTAACACTCTAAGTTACCGTATTTTGTATAGATTATGTATAGAAATAGATACCGTACTTTGAGGTGGAAAGTGTTCAAAAAAGGGAATTCACATGTATTCTTGATATAGAAGATCGTAGAAACGTTTTTAAACTAAATTAAATAAGGTTTATTGTTTTTATAAAACCCAACAAAAATGTAATTGTCGATATCTCCTTAAAGGGGTTAAGGGTGAAAAATACAGAATTCTGAACTAACCAGTGCCAAACCACTAGTGCCTTAAAGATCTTGAGGTAATTCAATAAAACCTCTATAAAAAGATTTCCTATGTGATAAGATCACATGGAGATTTGTATTGGCTTTGGCCCTCTTCCTTGAGGCCACTTTTAATTAATTCTATTATTTTGGGTATCATCTAAAAAAGTTTTGCTAAATGAATATGATGCGTAAAGCTTACATATGGAATCTACAACAATGTTCTTTTGAGACCATCTGTAAAAAAGTAACATTGACTACACATGAAATAATCCATTAAATACATGATCCTTTGGAAACATCCTTTATTTTTACCTCAGCTATGGTTCCTTCGGTCTTCCACACCTTTACTATTATCCACAGAGGAATACAGACCATAGACGATAGAGCCATCATCCACCCAATACCGTAACCCCACGGTGGGTAGGTGTATACATTATTGTACTTTAGAGGTTTATACTTCACCAAGAAAAATATAAAGATACTCTGTGATAAAAGTGGAAAACACAATATATTATAAAATGCTTCAAAGGGTTTAACTTTTTTCTAGATTATAAAAGCCCCCCACATTCTTTCTGTACCTCTCTTTCGGACTGGAAGCTCTGATGTCAATTTCATTTCATAACTGATGGCTTAGGGAATCTTTGGCTTCAGTGATCATGTAAGAATAGTGGGCACATGACCACAGAGGCCAAGGATTAGCTAACATTCAGAATAAGTTTGACATCAGCATTTCCGATCCAATGGGACTTGGAAGCAATGGATACTGTGAACCACCATTGGAGATATAGGAAGCCTTTCATAGAGGCAAGTATGGTTTGGTACTCCTTTGTAATAAAACCCATCCCTTCGGTCATCTTTTTCTGAAAATCACAGAGCAACTTCAATAGCCTAGTTAAAGCTGAAAATATAATAGTATTGAAAAATCTTACATTTTTTAAACAAAGGACTTCCTGTAGTACCCAATAAAGGCTCAGCTTCAATTTCCATTTATAGCCTCCGTGAAAGTGAAAATGAAAATCGGTGTTGTGACAAGTTGCTACTACAGTAAATGGGCTACAAAGAGATACTTTTTTACTATAGCTTTAAAGGGAACCTGTCATCAGAAATTGACCTAAAAAATGCTACCAATACGTTGCTAAGCAGCTGAACACCTTACAGATGTGTTTCTTTCAAGACCCAGTGTGGTGGCATCATCCAGAAAATCAACTTTAAAATGAGATGTAAATTGGTTGTATAAAGTCAAGGAGGTGAAGATTTTAACACTGAAATCAAGTTCTCTCTTCTGCAGAAAGCCCGCATCACTGTAGCTGATGGTCCTGCGTCCAGAGACATCACTAACTTTGATGAACAATGTCAATCACAGAGGAGGAGCCATTCAGAGCTCCCCACCTTGACTTCCGTGGAAAAATCTCTGCCTCTTTGACTTTATACAATCAATTTACATCTCTCTTCCAAGTTGACTTTCTGTATGATGCCATCACGCTGGACCATGAAAAAAAACAAAACTAGAAGGTGTTCTGCTACCTGACAATATATTAGTAGTGGTTTATTAGGCCAATTTTTGATGATGCGTTCCCTTTAACAAATATTCCAAAGTTGTATTTTATAGTTGGGTTTCACTGTTGTATATTATATTATATTTTTAAGTTTTATGGTTTTATTAAGTAACAATAAGAAAAACAAAAACCTAGTTCATTTTAGCACGAAAAGTAAATTTTACAGTTACAACTTACAGCACAAATTCCCGGGGTAAAGATCATCCAACACCATTTAATTAAGAAAAATGGACGGTGACCAATCATATCTTCGATATTGTCATAAAACCGATTACTTCCTACATAACACAAAACAAAAATGAAGTTACACCTGTAAGACTCATGGGCATCTGTGACCCCCCCGGTCTCTTCAGCCTGGCATTTTTTATATGGTAATGTAACTTGGATTATTTTGCACTTAGCACTTTATATCTATGCTAAACACCTATGTATTACTTCCTGTCACACCATTTACTTACTCTATATTGGGGCTGTTTGCCGGGGGCTCAATTGTTTTTCCCTCGTCCTGGGAATTTTAATTGTTTTTAAGATCATGTTTTGACTTCAATACAATAAAGTTTACTTTTTTCAGCATAACATCTGTCTTTCTATCTTTTCAATTTCTTATTCATTGTTTCAGATGTTGTTATTATATTTTTGACCCATCTTTCTTGCATGTTTATAATCTGTAAGACTCATATATTATTGATGCAAAAATTAACCAATTAGAGCTGAACTCGAATGATTTAATCAGAGACGACAAATACGTTTCAATGTGCCACCTCTGTATGACACAAGACAGAAAGTTTGGGGTATAGAAAGTGGCAAGAAAGGACAGGGAGAAAGCGCTAATAGTGTGACATCTTAGGGGGTAACAAATGGACATAAAGCTGTAGATTGTGCTCACCGTTTTAGGTTGTGCTGCAGATAGGCACAACACTATTGTAGGCTTTATGTTGATAATTTTTGTCTGGTGCTGCCTCCAGAGGATAATCTCCTAAATGGAGTTGCCAAACTCTATAGAATGTGGTGAAAGTGGTCTATTGTTGGGGTCCAAAAGGATGGCGCACACAGAGGTGAGTATAGTAAAATTTTTTATTCAAGGTCTTTAAAACACAACGCGTTTCGGGGACAGAAAATAAAGAGGAGTTTTAACCCAATGGGGCAAGACAAGTATATAAATAAGTAAATGAAAAAATAAGTAAAAGACAAACAGATTAAAAACATGGTAAGTATTGGTTTTTAACCCTTTACACCATAGGGGTAACAATATTCAGACATTTGTGTCACTGGTAGAAAAACAGCTTCGAGGTATCAATTCCGATACACAGCCCTCACATAATCTTACTTACAGAGAAAGAATGGCAATAAAATCTCTAATGAACAAAAGTTCCATTGTCATTCGCAGTGCAGACAAAGGCGGGGTATTGTCATCCAAGACAGAGAGACGTACATCGGAGAAGCTTTGAAAATTTTATCTCATACTAACTACTACGAGGTCCTACAGAACAACCCAACCTATTCTGACGCACAAGAGCTTAAAGCTCTCCTAAGTGATGCCCTCTCTAATAACATCATCACAAAAACTGAAAAAGATTATATCTGGATCGATTCCCCATCAACCCCAAAATTTTACCATTTACCAAAAATCCATAAAGATAAAAAAAATCCCCCAGGACGACCAAATATATCAGGTATTTCATCCATAACCTCTAACCTATCCCACTATATTGATGTGCATCTACAAAGCTATGTCCAGAACTTACCAACCTACCTCCGGGACTCAACCAGTGTCCTCATCAGTCTATAGAACGTGACCTGGGAACCCTCCTACTGGTGGGTCACTTTAGATGTGTCTGCCCTGTATTCAAATATCCCGCACCAAGAGGGCATTTATAGGATTAACCAGCACCTAGAAAGAGGTAGACTAATGCCTAAGAAACAAAGAATTTTTATCCTTGACGCAATACGCTTCATACTTACCCATAATGTTTGTAACTTTCAAAACAAAACCTACAGACAGACGAGGGGCACGGCGATGGGTACCAAATTCGCCCCAAGTTTCGCAAATCTGTACATGGGCGGATTCGAAACTGAATATATCTCCAATAGCCCCAAATGGTCCAACAATATCATCTATTACAAGAGGTGCATCGATGATTTAATGCTGATCTGGAAGGGTACAGAGGATGGCATTCTGTCCTTTGTAACTTCCATCAACCAGAACAACTGGGGTCTGGCCTTCACACAATCTATCACCAAAACAGAAATCAAATTTTTGGATCTGCACCTACAGATAAAAAACAACCAAATCTGTATCGAGACCTTCTTTAAGAATGTCGAAAGTAATAGCTTTCTCCATTTCTAGAGCGCACACCACTACAAGTGGCGTAAAAACATTCCCTTCAGTCAATTCAGACGTATCCGTAAGAACTGTTCTGAAACTGAATCTTTTCAAACACAAAGCAAGATTTTAATAGACAGATTTCGAGATAAGAAAATATTACGACCTATTACGATAACCACCCTCATTTAAGAGAAATTCTAGAAAGGAATTGGCCTATTTTACTAGGTGACCCCTATCTGAGACCACAACTCCCTAATAAACCATCCATGACCTACAGGAGATCCCAAACACAAAAAAATTTACTTGCACCTAGCAGACTTCGTACTGTGGACAAAACACTCGTCACCAATAATTTTCTCCCCAAAACAGTGGGGAGCTATAGATGTGGACAATCCAGCTGTAAATGCTGTAATAACAGCAGCCATAGAGTGAAACAATTCAAAAGTAATACAACAGGTGAATCATTTGTTATCAAGTATTTTTTGAATTGCACCTCCACCTTTGTGATATACTTACTGGAATGACCCTGTGGATTACAGTATATAGGCCGCACAATCCAACACCCCAAACCAGGATCAACAAACATCGAAGCAACGTAACTAATGGCTTCACAAAACACAGTGTTTCTAGACACAGTCATATCGAGCATCAGGATGATGTTGCAGGTTTTACAATCACCCCCATTGAACAAATTTCAGTAGGAAATAGCAGATATAACAAATTGTTTTGGATATATAAACTGAACTGCTTGGACCCAATGGGTTAAACGACACCCTTGAAAATAACTTCTAAATTCAAAAGAGGACCCAAATACCCTGATCATGTGCCATACCCCCAAATTCTTAACACTTCTTGCTAAGTCACCTTTATGCTCTAAATTATGCTACATCAAAAAAAAAACTAGCACACTGACAAATAAAGAAAAAAAAAAAAAGACGCAAGCCTGTGCTGACAGAATATAAGCTAGGCTCCCCCACCAAACACCAATGCCCAAGGAGAAGCCACACTTTCCTCGCATCTGGTAAGTGGCCCACACCACTTTACCATTTTTCTCTCAGAATTTGGTAAGTAGACCCACTCGCATTACCTCTTTCTAAGCTCACACAGCACCCATATTAAATTTTGAAGCGCTCCAACTTCAATCCATTTATTTATATATTTAGATCTTTTTTATCTTGATATCCTTTTATGTGTAAGTAACGAACTGACTTGTCCTTATATCATCTATCTCTCTATTTGTATTCTTTATGAATTTGGTCCAATATGTTGTTGTATATCTACAAATCTTTATTACCGTTGTTTATTATTTGTACAATATTTTATAGTTGATACCAGATGTGATACTTCCAATGATGATAAATTTACGACCATGTTCACGATTAGGAACTATCTGCACAACCATACTTACCATGTTTTTTTATCTGTTTTTTGTTTTTTAACTATTTTCATTACTATTTATACTGTTACTTGTTTGTCTTGCCCCATTGGGTTAAAACTCCTCTTTATTTTCTGTCACTGTACTCAGTCTTTCGTTCACTTGATAAAAGGGTAGAACGCCCCGAAACGCGTTGTGTTTTAAAGACCTTGAATAAAATTTTTTACTATACTCACCTCTGTGTGCGCCATCCTTTTGGACCCCAACAATAGACCACAAGACAGGAAGGGAAAGGTGGAAAACATACTAAAATAGGCAGAATACAAAGATACAAACCATTAGTAGGGGACTAACTCCCCATCATGTGTTTTGCAACCAGCTTCATCACTGGGTGTATAATATATTTTGGGGTAACCTTCCACTTAGGTAAAGACTAGAGATGAGCGAGTATACTCGTCCGAGCTTGATGCTTGTTCGAGTATCAGCGTACTCGAAACGTCTCGTTGCTTGGACGAGTATTTCCCCTGCTCGAGATCGAGCATTTAATTAAGAAAAGACAGTGAAGAATACAATGAAAACAGTGAACACAGGATCATTTAAGTGAGGAACACAGTGAAGAACACATTGCAGATGTTTCGAACATCTGCTAACTTAGTCAAAGACACGAGCACCGAACGGTAGAGGAGCGGCGCGGGGGCTGGAGGGCTGGAGCGAGCATCATGGAGCGGAGGATGGATCAGGCATGCAGGAGCAGAGGCTGAAGTGGAGTGGAGCGGAGCGGGGGGCTGGAGTGGGCATGGAGGAGCGGAGCAAGGCTGGAGCGGCCATGAAGGAGCGGAGCAGGGTTGGAGCAAGCATGGAGGAGCGGAATGGGGCTGCAGCGGGCATGGAGGAGCGGAGCGGGGCTGGAGGAGAGGAGCGGGGGCTGAAGTGGAGGCTGGAGCGGAGTGGGCTGGAGCAGGACCAACAGTCCGACCCTGATCACATCACAGCCCAGCCTGAGCATAGAAAGAACACATTGCAGATGTTTCCATACATCTGTAATGTGTTCTTCACACTTAATGTTCTTCACATACTATTGTGAACACCGTTTGGCGCGCGCGTCTTCCGATAAGTTAGCAGATGTTCAGAACATCTGCAATGTGTTCTTCACTGTGCTCTTTCAATGTGTTCTTTCAGTGAAAACATCTGCAATGTGTTCTTCTTTAGTGTTCTTTCAATGTGTTCTTTCAGTGAAAAATGCTTGAGTCTCCCATTGACCTAAATGGGGTTCATTATTCAATACGAGCACTCGAGCATCGGGAAAAGTTTGACCCGAGTAACGAGCACTCAAGTATTTAGTGCTCGCTCATCTCTAGTAAAGACTCCTTGAGTTGTTGAGACAGAAGCTGTCGTCTGGCGCCCTAGAAAGCCCAATTCATACCTCAGAAATGTTACAACCACATGATGTAAAACCAGTCTTAGAATTTCCCCCCATCGAGCTCCGGGGGCCCAGGTCTACATGGAGGCTCCAGGCCAATTAAAACCTATTATGAGGTCTGATTTGGCTGAGTTTTTGCTGATGGAGACTATAATAAATTTGGCAGGCCAAGCATTCACACCCCTGGCTGCCCCTGCCCAATCCATTCCCTGTCTGCTCCCTGAGTATGTGCCATAATGAATCTTCTCCACTGTGCCAAACTATTGTAGACATTGTTAATTAAAAGTTGTTTATTTTTCTGTTCTGAGTAGTTGAAAATCTCTCTTATTTTGAAATCATTTTTTTTTTATACATTGGATTTTTTTGTAAGAGAAAATGTTCTACTTTACCTTTTTAGCTCTCCTCAGATTAAAGCTGGGATGTTTCATTCCGTTTTAGCAACCCTACCATTTGGGGGTGTGGTGACTATTGGCTACTGGGAGTTGATTACCAAAAATGTCTATGATTGGCATGTTTAAGCAACATACAGTGATAGAAAATGCACATACACTCTCTCCATACTTAAAATCCCCTTTTTAATGTGAGTTTCATAATGAATAAATTTGGATCACATTGAATTGTTTGAAAAAATTGGGTGAAATGGTCTAATCAAATTTGTAAAGTTCGCTAATTTCTAGAGAAGACCATTACTATAAATGGTGTTTAAACGTTACGGATTTAGAATTTTGGTCCTAAAGCAACATTTTATGCCAGTGACCCACAATATAAAGATTGTTAGCTATTCATTGTTGTTAGACAATTATATTTTATTTATAGTGATAAAATCTACTTTTAATAGATAATGCAGCAAAAAACCTACCATAAATCCAACCTATGCAGATACATTCAAACACTGCGACGAACAGAAGACACATTCCGCTAGCAGCATACGAGTCAAAAAGTTGAAAGACATACATTCCCCCCTAGGAGACAAAAATCAAGACAATTATAGAGTTAATCCTATCAAAAACTTTAATAATAAATTACTATTATATGACATATTTCATTAAAAATATATCATCATACTTACAAAAGAATAGATTGTTTAGAATCTATATTATTCTGATTTGATTACAATGAAAATGTCCTCTTTGCCCCAGGTGGTGCAGAAGATGTGGCTGCCTCTGGACCTGGCTAAAACCATTTTATTTTTTTGAGCTTGGTCATGTCCCTTGGTCTGAATAGGGCTGAACTGCAGCACCAAGCACATCCACTATGCGTGGTAGACTGTGAACAAGCCATGGTACTTATCCAAACAAAACTGTCTCTTCTAACAGCTGATTGGTGGTGTCAGGTATACATCATTCTGCTAATAATCATTTGCTATAAGGATGGTTTCAGATTGGCACTGTTGCCTCGCACATCCATTGATTCCTATGGGTGTTTTCACATTGACTTGTATTTTTGTTCATCCATTGTCCGTGGAAAAAAATATTAAACATGTCTTATTTTTTTTCATGGATGCAGATCAAGGACGGCAATAGAAGTTTATGGGTCCGCAAAAAAAAACGGATGCAACATCAAGGGTTTTTTCACTGGTGAGGCTGAAAAACCAGGTGTGATGTTTGCACGGTAATTTTAAAACTTCAGTATTTTTTGCAGACATGGAGGCAAAACGGATGCGTCACAGAGAAAAAAAGCAGAGACACAACTGATAAACTGAAGATGCACATCACCGCCAATGTGAAAGAGCCCTTTGGATAAAGAATCAATGGTGACCAGTAAAGTTATCCATTAAGGGAAACCTACCACCACGGATCTACCTATAAAGGTAGATCGGGTGGTCGGTGCATCTATAGGACGTGAGGATAGCCCATTTAAGGGCTAATCCTCACGCCCCCGCAATCTTTTAATAACTTTAAATTCCCTAATACGCAGATTTTCTAAAGAGGCTACTGGGCGGTGGAGTAGCCGGAGCTGAGGCTCCTCATAGCTGCGCGCTGAAGATTTCTCGTAGGAGGATCAAAGAGGCTACTGGGGCATGGAGTAGCTGCGCCGTGTAGCCTCAGCTCCGGCTACTCCATATAGGTATAGGTCCTTATAGGTAGATCCGTGGTGGCAGGTTTCCTTTAATTCTTTAATAAAACCAATACCCCTTAAAACCAATATCTCTGCGGATCTCAATCCTATCACTTCTACCATCTGTCAGAAGTGATTGCAGCGAAAATGTTCTTCTCCATAATGAAAGTAATAATAATCCTCTACTATATTCATCATTATAAACATGTAACCTTACCTCTGTTAACATGATAAGCCCAAGAAGATAGGATACAATAGAAAGTGCTAAGATTAATAATTCTCTGCGGTACCCCCTTCGGAAAATCTTTGGATACATGTCCACTACGGCAGTGACCAAGCTTTCCACACAAACAAACTGCAAGAATAGATAAAAATATGTTACAGAGTATTGTAATGCATTAAAAGGAACATATCAATTAATAATCGCTAGTGATGAGTAGACCCAAACAGTCATGTTTCAGCTAGAAGTTCAGGTTTGCCTCCGCCTCCCTTGACTGTAACGCATGGAGTCGATGCTAGCACAGATTGCATATGTTAACTATTTAAAAGTCACCTGCATATAACACCATGTACCAAACCGGTGGGGGTTCAGGTTCTAACTTCATTGGCTCCACTCATCCCTTATAATGATAATACAATGTAATGATCCACATTGCATCATGTTGTTTTATTATAAGAAAGTATATGACCGGCTAAACCTTCCTTTAGTAAGAAAATTGTGAAGACAAATTCTGCATAGTCTTCAATAGTACAAGTGAACACAAGAAAATTTGATATTATTATCTTTCCTTGATAATCTGTTTTTAATACTAAAATCTCTGCTAATATCCTTTTTTGCTAGCAAGATGGACGGATGCTTATTGAGGTCCATAAGAAGCATTAGCCAGCGGGGAGGAGCAGAAGCTTGGTTTCCCGCCTTCTGCTGTAGGTCGCTTGCCTACAAGCAAATGCACACAGTAAAAATCTCTCCAACCACAGGAATGAACTTGGGATGGCATTTCTAGCATTTCTATGATCAGAAGTTCGGGCTAGGAGATCCCTTCAGTTCATTGAGCGATTTTCATTGACTAGACTCGTGGGCTAGAGACCTTAAGAGAACTTCAAATTTCAGACTCTGGGTTATCATGGGAATGGGTCATCACTCCTCAACGTCATGTGTAGTGATAATCCTAGGAAAAATGGTTAAATGGTAAACACTAGAGATGAGCGAGCACTAAAATGCTCGAGTGCTCGTTATTCGAGACAAACTTTTCCCGAATGTTGAGTGCTCGTATCGAATAACAAACCTCATTGAAGTCAATGGGAGACTCGAGCATTTTTCACTGAAAGAACACATTGAAAGAACACTGAAGATCACATTGCAGATCTTTCTGTACATCGGCAAACTTATCTGAAGACACGCGTGCCGAATGGTGTTCTTCACAATAGTATGTGAAGAACAATATGTGTGAAGAACACATTGGAGATGTTTCCATACATCTGCAATGTGTTCTTCACTGTGTTCTTCACTGTATTCTTCACTTAAATGATCCTGTGTTCACTGTGTTCACTGTTTTCATTGTATTCTTCACTGTTCTTCACTGTGTTTTCTTAAGTAAATGCTCGATCTTGTGCGGGCGAAATACTCGTCCGTGCAACGAGCTGTTTCGAGTACGCTAATATTCGAACGAGCATCAAGCTCGGACGAGTATACTTGCTCATTACCAATGCCACCAGTTGTGTCAACCAACTGCATAATACAGGGCTTGTGAGCCCTCTTCCAACATCCTTAACAGCATTGTGATCATTCACGGGTGATAAGGGGAAAATATGGGCTACTTCCAAACAAATCCAAACTTCTGTTCAACTCTATTCAGTAGGAGTTTTAGAATAATATATAGATGAATAATAAGATGGATAGTTACCTGACTGTCAAGTCCAAGGAATATAAGCATCATGAAAAACAAGGCTGCCCACAGTGGGGCCAAAGGCATCATGGTGACCGCTTTTGGATATGCGATGAAAGCCAGACCAGGTCCTAAAAATATGAAGGAGTTCTTGGTAATAACAACAGTATATAACAAGGGATTCGTAAACCCAAATGACCTATTTTGCAGAGCATTGGGCTTGGAGGTACAATAAGCGTCTTCTAGCCTGGCAACTGGTTGAATGTCAAAGCTGTAACTCAGGCAGAATGTAATCCATTCCATTTATAGATCCAGATGGATTTCCAGATGATGCCGGAAGGGGGAACATGTGGGTTTCCTCAGGCCTGGAGCATTGTGTGAAGTAAGTGTGAAGCTAAATATTGTTGTCAGAACATATAAATATCTAATATTTTCAATACAATAAATCAACTGAACAACACAATCAAATTTTTATATTGAAATGGTGCACAACTGGACTTCGGATTGGTGCAGACACAGAAAGACCTATACCAAAGAAGACTTTCAAAAACAGGAAGTTTTAAGAATTGCCGGAAAACCCTACCAACAAAGTGAGATTATTTGTCATCCTGGGTCTGGCGTTGGAGAACCTGTGCTCATATTCCTTGTATTAATGGCCTCTAATCCTCCTAAATCCACTATGTTATCACAACAAATTCCTTCTATGATATGCTGTATAATAAATGCAAAGTAGTTAAAACTGCCACTACTAAGACTTCCAAAATCACGGCACCAGTAGATACAGTAATAACTTGTTTATGAGATTTTCAGAAACGCTGTGAAATAATAACTAGATTTTTGCCTCTGGCCAAGACTAGATTTGACAGTAATAATTCCACACTGAATGTTCTATATAAAGGTCTGGAAATTTTAGGTCAGTGAATTAGTTAGACTTTCAAATGGGACAAACTGAGTAATTGCATAGCGGCACCTTCCTACTTGTTGATGAATTGAGTGTTCATCTTTTTGGGTCAAGGGAAACAACTGATGACCTCCCAGAAGAAGAAATAGAGTCAATCTGGTAATATTCTTTTTATGTTTTTCATAGGGGCCCAAATTAGTCAATGTAGAGCACAGTATTTTAGCAGATATAGAAATGAAGGAGGAATAAATATGTTGTTTGCGGTGTGGATTACTTCATTTTAACTGTCTCTCAGTCTAATTATTCGGAATTTCTTAGCTAGGCCCTATTCCTTAATTTTTACCCTTCCTATTGTAAAATCGACAGAGGTTTTTAATGACCAGTCCATATAATAAGCCCTCAGATTGGGGTCTATTCATCCAACACCAAAACACGTAAGCAGTTGAAACAAAGAATAGTACAGATAACTATTCTCAGTGTAGTGGTCAGATCAGGTTACTGCAGATCAGCTCTTATTCATTTGAAAGGGAGACGCTATATGAAGAGCTACTGGGAATATCTGATCAGCAGGGGTGCTAGGTGTTGGGCCCCCCACCACGTGGACACTCAAGAACTATTCCATAGATTAGTCATTAGTTTTTTGTTAAATCTGAAAAACTTTGGATAGTGATATCAACTCAATGTAGATGTTACTTTAGATGTCAACCAATTGGTTCCCAAAAGATTTTGAAGCACCACTTAACCAGGAAGTTCTCCAGTCTGGATTAGCAATGGCTAATATCAAGATATTCTACAGTTATGTCAGGTCAAAGTTTATGGTTAGAAGTTCCAGAGGTTTGGGCAAGAAGTGTATAAAGAAAAGCAGAAGAACAGAATGGGGCAGTTGTTAGACAGGTAAAAGTAGACTAACTTAGACTTGGTCAGTAACAGCAATCACAAAGAGAAACCTGGTTGTCGAAAGCAAGAGCCAAGAGGACATCTTTGCTCAGGCACAGTTAGTATACAGGTGCTACTATTGGGTCAGATAGCACAGGTAGGTCAAGGCAGGAAGCACTTGATCATAAATGATAGTCATTGAGACTTCAAGAAAAGAAAAGGACTGGTAGCCAGGGTAAATTAAGCAAGATAGGTGTATAATTGTGACCCTCGTTGCTCAGGCCTATAGAGATAGGGCTAATGACAGTGAATGTAAGCGCTACTGACTATTTGAGATACTCTTCCCCCTGAATGTGGGGAGGTGTACCTCCAGTGATATCACATCCTAATATGGACAATGACATCACCGGGTTCCGCCTCCACATTTTTTTCCTATCTAGAATACTTATTAGTGTATTGTTAATTTGAATCTTTTGTTTTACCTCCTCTTTGGCACAATTGTACCCCCACACAACATAAAGGCTGTTAACTCAATGTGCACTTATTATTTGAGACATACATACCTGATTCCGCAACTTCTGCAATAGGAACCCCCTGCTCATAAGCCATGAACCCAAGGACGGAAAATATAGCAAAACCAGCCACAAAGCTGGTGCCGCTGTTCAGACAGCAGAGCATGATACAGTCCCTGCAGAGGGAAGCAGAGATTATGTGATCAGTGCAGATGCTGAAACATTTCTCTAGATTTAATTACGCCTCTAACATTTATCTAATGACTTTTAGTCACTGCAGACAATTGACCATGAAAATGAACAGCTGTGACCAACCACCGAACATATTGCTGAGCATTTCCTTCAACTCTGACTTTTTAGGAACAAATCTCTAGCAAAATAATAATTGTACGGGAGGAAAATTAACAACATAAGAATGGGATATCACAGACAATGGTCAGTCACATATTTAGAGCAAAGAACTGATCCCTACAATTACGATTTAGAAAAAATGTTGGCCAATAGACCAAACCTCCATTAGAAGAGGGAGACTTCTACAATGAGAAGTAAAGGCATATCTTAGTGGTATTCCATCACTTTATAAAATGGGAATGATCCTTCAAGCAGTAAAACCTAGGACAAAAGTTGAGTTCATCACCATAGGTTATAGCATTATTTTCCTGCCCCGTTTCCTCCATTTCTTATGAATGGCACAAATACTATAATATTTATAGGAAGGGGAGAAATGGCCGGAAGAAAACAAGAGGAAAGAAGAGGAACATACCCTATAATACATTGTTTATACCATTAACCCCTTCGGGTCTAATCCATTTTAGGACTTTAGGACCAAGCTGGATTTTTTTAAATTTGACCTGTGTCATAATAGGAGGTTATACATGTGTGATGCTTTAACATATCCAGGGGATTTTATGAAAAAATCGAAACTTGGCAAATATTTCTAAAAATTATTTTCAAAGCTCTAAATTTTTGGCTTTTTTGAGGCAGATAGTCATAGCAGACAAGTAACTTTATAACTAACATTTCCCAAATGTCTGCTTTATATTGTCATGGCTTTTTATATATCCTCCCTCTTTTCTAGGTTGTTAGGAGGTTCAGAATTGCGTGGGCAGTTTATTTAAACGTACCTGCATAGCTTTAAGTGACTTTGAGAGGCTTAAATAACAGTAAAACCCCATAAATTATGCCATTTTAGAAACTACACCCTTCAATGTGTGAAAAATCTACTTTAAGATGTGTGTTAACCCTTTCACAGGAGTTAAAACAAAATGGAGGTGTAATTTACAAGCTGTAATTTTTTTCTAGACAATACATTTATTTGGCCAAAAATTAAACCGTCTCAAAGTATTAAATGACAAAAAACTCCACAAAGTTTTATACCCAAGTATGAGGATTCCCCTATATGGGGTGGTGACTGCTGTATGGGCGCCACTCAGATCTGCACTGTCACATTTTACAGGCTATAAAATGTCTATTTTTGTAATTTGGACATATGGAGGTTTATTTTTTTGTGGATGAGATACACTTTTCAGGTACATCATTTACAGGGGGTTCAATAGCCAATAATCAGATTTTATTAACTCTTTTATTTTGTCACAGCGTGGGACATGAACAAGTGATCATTTGACATAAACTATGACAGAGACGTGAACTGCTGGCAGCCCTGGGGTCCTTCATCCCTGCACGGAGGGTGCCGATTGTCGAGCTAATGCCCTATACAAGTCGTGTTTAATATGACCGTGACGTCTATAGGGTTAAACAGGCTGTTACTGCGGGATCCCGTGTAATGCGTACTGCCGGGATCCCCTGGTGATCGTACAAGCTCAGCTTTTGAGCTCGGGCGATCACCATGACATAACTCTACGTCAAGGTGTGGTAACTACACGCATCTTATGACATAGAGTTACATCAAGATGCAGGAAGGAATTAAAGGGGTTTTCCCATTTCAGCAAATAAATATTATGGTTTGTGTGACGCAAGGTCTTAGAATTTTATAAATATACTTCAACTGCAGATTTCTAGATCTCTGCTTGCTGTCTTTTTATAGGAAGGTTCATTGTTTACTTCAAGTTGATAGAAATCTGTCAATAGTCATGTGATGTCACACAGGTACATGGCTCATTGTAAGGCCCGTGCACATGACCTTATTGGGGGCACAAATTGTGGCCAGATCTTGGCCCCCATAGAGAACTATTACACCCTGTCATTGTGTCTACCCGCACTAAGTAGCGATTAGTGCGACTTGCCCACCTGATTTGTGTCGCGCCCACTCAGCTTACTATGGAGAGGCAAGGGTTCTGGATATGGTGAGCACAGGGTCGTGTGCTTGAGGCCATACATACATCTCCAATTACCCTCTGTGATAATGAACCATGTACCTCTGGGACATCACATGACCTGGAATCTAACGAACCGTGCACCTGTGTGACATCACATGACCAGGAATATAACAAACCGTGCACCTGTGGGACATCACATTACCAGGAATTTAATTAGCCGTGCACTTGTGTGACATCACATGACCAAAGATAGATTTCTATCTACAGGAAGCAGAGATCTAAAAAACTGTGAGGAATTGATACAAAAACTATATTGGAATATTAAAGAACTTTTCATCATGTAACCTATAAAAACTTTTAATTACACAAACAATAATATTTATTTGCTGAAATGGGAACACCACTTTAGGTAATACATTTTCAGAGCTTCCATCATTTCCCTGTGCGTAAAACATGTCTAACCCACTCTCTCTGGTTTATTGATTTATTAGTTGGAAGGTTTGAAGAGTTTTATGACACTTTAGTGTCATGTATATTATGATTGACCATAATGAACTTTAATTTGGTGAAAAGTAATTGTTCCTTCAGCCAATCCAGGATACATCATCATCTGGAAAGAAGTAATCTTTGTTTGTATATATTTGATTGCTGGATGACAGATACCGTTGATGCTTTACGCCGCATATCATCCATTTGTATGTCAATGGTTCCATTTCAAGGTATATGACCAATTTCCATGTATACATAAGGAGAATTTTGGGACATGGATGATATACAAAATCATAGCCTTAAATCAATACAGTCCAATGATCCATTCTTTGTATATACAAGTCGAGGTACCTGTAGCAATTATTATTGTAGTTATTGTAACTCCCCAGAGCAGTCAAACATCCCAAGCAGATAGCGTAAGAGAAGAAGATTTGAGTGCCAGCATCTACCCAAACCTAAGATAAAAAAAGAAAAAACACGACTGAACAGACGAAGCAAAAGAAAAACAAACATTCAAAGCTGCTAAGATAACATTTCTTTGGTAATCAACATTTCACAAAGATGGCTGGCCTTATATATTTTGATCCAGATAGAGAATGAAAAAAAAATGTAAATATGGAAAATATGTTCTTGTTTCTCCAGGTCCATTTCTGCTTCTCTTCCAATTCTAACTGGATCCTAGGCCAAATCTCAACGCAAAGGCAAATCCCACTTTATTCATCACTGTTATAACAGGTAACCACGGTGGCCAGTGATTGGCTGATCTTTTACTTCCTCAGTCAGCAGGGACAGGAAGTGAAGATTCATGGTGGACTCATCGAAACGTTAAATTTTTCTTTCATATGTAATTAGAACATTGTGCATGTGCCTTGAAGTGAGGCGTGAAATCTGTTATGGTTTCCCAATTCATGCTGTAAAGTGAACCTACCAAGGTACAAATCTCGTCATGTTTTCCGCCCTGTTTCCCTCATTTTTCACGTCATTTTTCACAAGGGGCAGTGGAGTAACTACAGTAGTAGCAGCTGCCAACGGGCCATCTTGATACATGAGCCCACACCCCTGCTTCCCCTGGGCCCACAGGCTGCGATGCGGTGGGCTGCTCTATGCTCCACATGCCCTCACCCACCCCCCCTTCCCAGTCTTATAGTCAGCATTAAGATGGCTGAGCATGGCTGCTCTGCACACGCTTTGCCGCAACCTGCCCCCTCCCTTGGGGCCATAGTCAGTGACAAGGCTTGGCCACACCCCATCTACTCGCCCAACCCCCCCTAACCATGGTCCACAGTAAGTGGCCGACAGTAAGCCCACCTTATCTACGCATCTGCACTGTGTCTTCCCACCTCAAGTCTTCTGTGTGCCTTCTGGTCACGTGGCATGCCCGACATGACAACAAGTGCGATAGATCGCTGTCGGAAGAAGGATCATTTGTCTACCATTTATCTAATGTATAAGCTGCTTTACCAGACACAACTCATGGACAACAGTGGCGCTATATCTGGAATAATTTTAGACATATTAGTTCAGTTTAAGTTTGGTTAATTTTTCAGCTTCATCTGGGGTTGGTACATATAAAGGGTTTAACTCAATGTAATTTAGGTATGGGGCCCACAGTGTCAGGGGGCCCCATTATCTGATAGGACACTAAGAATGATGGATGTGCACATTATATAAATATTATGGTGCACATTGTATATGTAAACATATATGTGATGTATATATGTGTGTGTATGCTGAATGTGTATATGGTGTGTACATACTGTATTTGTGTTTATATGCTGTACATCGGTATATGACACTGTGGGGGTCATTTACTAAGGGCCCGATTCGTGTTTTTTTGACGGGTTAACCCAATGTTTCAGTTCTCCGCCGATTTTCCCTGTATTGCCCAGGGATTTCGGTGCATGCGATCGGATTGTGGCGCATTGGCGCCGGCATGCATGCGATGGAAATCGGGGGGCGTGGCCGTACAAAAACCCGACGGATTCGGAGAAACCGCCGCATTTTTTTTAAAAAGTGTCGCTGGACACGCACTTACTTTCACCCGGCAATGGATCGTGCACTCTGGCGGACCTCGGTGGACTTCAGCGCAGCAGCGACACCTGGTGGACGTTGGAGGAACTGCCTTAGTGGATTGTCAGAAGACCCGAATCCACCGCAGAGAATGCGCCGCTGGATCGCGAATGGACCGGGTAAGTAAATCTGCCCCTGTATGTGTGTATATATGTGATGTGTGTGCACGAGTGTTTAAATTTGTGTGTATAAGTGAAGAACTGTATGTTTATGTGTACAGGTATATAAATGTGTGTGTACATATGCGTGTATGTTTATTTTTAAGCAGGGAGAAGGACCATTCAGAAGTCTTCTATGGGGCCCTGCCTCTCCTTGTTACGCCCCTGTTTCAGTTACATAAGTTAGATACCAGTGGGGCAATGTGATACCCCAGTCATGCATGTTGCATTTTGTTTTCTTCCCTTCCTTTTATATTTTACTTGGATTTATATTTCAAAAGAGCAGTAAAACTGCATTTTGGTCTGCATCAGTGACTTCAATGGCTCCAGTGCTGTCATCCTGAATAAGACACAGCTGATTACATCTCCGAGGTTCACCACTTGCTGGAGAACGGAACGTCTTTTGACAGACAAGCTTTTTAATGGAAGCAGAAGCCAGCTGAAATCATAGGTCAAGTGAAAATGAAGCCTCTTCTTAAGGTTTAAAAAAAATGAAGAAAAGAAGATTGTTATAAAAGAGATACACTATTCAAGGAGCTGCCGTTCTGGGGGTGATCTACCACTAGGGGGTGCTGGGAGATCCATCCTTCCTGTGTCGGAAGGGGAAAATACATCTCTTGTTAAGTACTGGGCTGGATTTAGATTGACTGAATTGGCTGCATCCCAATACGAAAGACATTGCCCATATTAAATCTATATGTGCAGAATTTGCAGGTCCTTGGCTTGGTCTCAAATCTTCTCTGGGAAACAGCTGGGGAATACACAAGTGTCCTAGAGAATGCAAATGGGAAAAGGTAAACGGGTCAAGGAAAGGAACTACCAAACGTGTGACAAGAAGCCTTTATTAAATTCCCCATTCTGTATTCAAAATTTAGGTATGACTGAAGATCCATCAGGAATAGTGAGGAGTAGAGATGAACAGACCCCACAGCCATAGCCATGGCTAGTTGCTAGGGGCGTCATTTTTCTGGATTGGCTGTTTGGCTGCCAATCTAGCGACCGCCCTTAAATGCCAAACCTAAATATGGGGTTCGCTCATCTCTAGTGAGGAGCATACTCATTCAGGTTCACCAAGTTCGACTAAACCTTGAACAAAAGTTTGGTTCAGATTCCTAAACAAGAACTCCCAGGGGTGTTAACCCTTTAAATACTGACGGGTTTTAAAGAACAGTCCACTCATCACTAATTAATATTCACTTGCCGGACCTGATCGTGGATGTGCACCACCATTTCCCCTAGGATCGTTGACAGTGCCATTTAAAAGCTTAACCACCACAATCAACGCTGGTAGATACCGGTGTTGGTGAGCCCAAATGGCAAACCAGAACATTGTAGTTTGGGTTGCTCAACCATAGTCAGGAGTTTTTGTTTGACCATGCAGCACTCATGTGTCACATGCCCCATGTCGTATTAATATAGCATTACCCTATAACAGACATGTCTATACTGTTCATAACTATATGTTTCAAATGTTGATGTATTGATATATATTCATTGTCTCTTAACTAGGTATTTTAAGCATAGGCATATTTTATTTTATCTAATCTAGTTAGGTTTTTTTTACTACAAAGATGTATAGAGGCAGCAGACAAATTTTTTTTCAGGTGCTGTATTTAAGCAAATTGAGAAGACAAAAGCAGTAAGTATGGTTTTTAGGACCAGGACCAGCAGGACCACCATCATGGGGTTTGCTATGACTGTAGCCAGAGGCCTGGACAGGAGAGGGTGCCCGGTGTTACAGATACACCCCCTTTTTGAATGGAGACCACTCTATACACCGCAGTGCACAGGAGAGAGGAATAGCTTTGCATTGTGTTTTCATACTGAAGAATTCTCTCTGAGAAGATTTTGGGCAGTGACGGATGTCTGCAAAGCATTGTCATTGTCATTGGGGAAGTCCTATCACCTGTCCATGTATGGTATTTCTATCACTGCATATTTTTCATCAGCAGCAGATAAGTGACGTATCAGTTATTACTGGGGATGTCGATGTGGAAATCATCCTTTACAACGCAAAAATTTCAATGTAAAAATCAATGCATGTCCAGCTACTGGAGTAAATCCGGCAGCCATTCCACTACTGTATGCCTTGGTTTTGTAATACTCATAAACATATGTTTGAGATATGGTGCAGTTGAAAAAATAGGGAAACTGATTTGCCAGTCAGGGGTCTCAAATTTTGGTGTCCCTGACAACCACCATTGGTTGAAGGCATCAAAACTATAAATTACTACATGTGGGATTATATACTTAACAAAAATGTGTCAAACAACAGAAATTATGTCCTATATTCTAAGTTCTTCAAAGTAGCCACTTTTTGCTTTCATTACTGCTTTGCACACTCTTGGTATTCTCTTGATCAGCTTCAAGAGGTAGTCACCAGAAATGGTCTTCCAACAGCCTTGAAGGAGTTCCCAGAGATGCTTAGCACTTGTTGGCCCTTTTGCCTTCACTCTGCGGTGCAGCTCACCCCAAACCAAATGAAGCTCATCAAGAGAATGTCAAGAGTGTGCAGAGCAGTATTATTCCACTTGTGTTAATTCATTGTTTTGATGCCTTCAGTGTGAATCTACAATTTTTATAGTTTGGAAAATACAGAAAACTCTTTAAATGAGAAGGTGTGTCCAAACTTTTGGTCTGTACTGTATATTACAATATATATAACCATTATTGATTTATAAGAAGACAGTAACACTTATTTATATTTATTCACATTGCTTTTGCTTAGAAACATCTCATAGTAATAAAATCTTACCTGTGGATCGGAAAGTCTTGACAAATCAGGATACAGGTAAAATTTGATCCCTTGAGAGGCCCCGGGTAATGTCACCCCACGAACCAGGAGAATCAGCAGCATAACATAGGGAAAGGTAGCAGTGACGTAGACCACCTGCAGGAAAATGTCATATAGTGAGTGGTCTGATAAGCTCAAAAAATATAAATGACATAGGACACCTGTTATACAACAACAAAGGGCCATATTCCTTGTATGTGAACCTGACCCCTTTCTGCTACAAAAAGAAAGGAGACAAATACAGATACTGAAAAAAACATTTAGGGTGTGCGGCACCAGGAAATATGGCCTTGTTTAAGAAGCATATGTATAATAGAGATGAAAGGTCACCACACGTCTTCCAAAAATAAGAGACTAAATGTAGACCAACAGTTAAATATAATTAATCATTTGGCCAAACGCAAACTTGAAAATCTGTTCGGATTGGGTCCAGGTGCCAAACACAGACTGTGATCCAAAATTACAGTAGTGATCTATAGTGTGATCTGTACTAGCACTAGTGGCATTTAAGTTCCTGGTGAGTTCCTGCACCAACTTGCGTGTTGCTTCCAATTACGTCATGGTTGGGCCTGCGCACACACCCTACATTGATATGGATGACACTGTTGAGGGGGTTGAGCCGAACCTGGACTAGAACTTCTGATGAAGTTTATGGTCAGGTCCGGGGGGGCTAAACCAGCAATGTTCGTCAAGGACCCGAACTTTGCGGTTCGGGTCAGCTCAACACTATTTACATCCATTGCTTTGATTGGCCAGGGGGACATCCTTTCCTGGTCTCGTGGGATGTACCTGAACCCTGCACAGTTTTTTAAATAGGGAAATGGACAAGATTTCACATAAAAGAGGAAATTCCAAAAGAACTTATTAATATAAACGTCCATATCTGACCTAAAATGTAGTCTACATGTTCCTTGCCTCATGAATAGAAAGAACATTTTATTTGCAGTTTATACAGTAGGTTTTTCATGTTAATGTCATTCCTCAATGCTAAATGATTGAAAATGTTTCTAAAGCATAATGGAAGTAAATATATTAATGGATACAATCTGTAAAACACAATTCCATCAGTAATGTTGACAATACCGAGTCCTTTTTTACATGTGCATTCACATTATTCCGCAAGTCAAAGTTATTATGAATGTTCCCATTTTCTAAATACATTGGTTAATATGCAGCTAACACTGAAAGGGTCTCCACGCTGATGAAAAACATTCCTAATGATCGAATATGGCTGTTTATTTTCCATTTTGTTTGATATATTTGGATGTTAAACCTTCATGTATGAACAAAAGTTTGGCCGGCAGTACCCTGTATCCCCCACAGTCTCTGCACTACGGCCAAAACGCCCACACAAGTATTAATGTTCTACATATAGATAGGAAATAAATCCAAGGAAATTACTTCAAAATATAAAATTATAGATACATAAATCAAAGCAGAAAATATGTTATTAATAAAGCATTTATTGTTATTGTATAGTACTGCGTCAAACATATAAAAAATATTCAAATTGTGTTCAGAACATCTTACTATTGTCTATTTTTATATCTATTGTCTATCCATCTATCTATTGTCTATTGATCTATCTATTGACTATCTATTTGTCTATGTCATATCTTTCATCTATCTAATTTACAACTATGGCACAGACCCATGTCAATCTGTAAAAATGAAACAGGAGATGACTAAAAGAAGTATATGGATCAGAGACTCTGAGGACTATAGTAAATGTCACATATACCATTGACAAGGAGGACAACCACAGTATAATCAAAAAGACTCTTCTAAACAGAAGACTAAAACTACAAACAAATGGCTTTCACTTGAGATGGGCGAATTTGTTGAAATTCGGTTTGACCCGATTCTCCGAATCTTTCGCTAAAATTTGTTTTGATCCAAATCAAATCATGACCAATCACGTTAAAAAACAGGTATTTCCTGGCTGCAGAGAGCCTGTAGGGTGTTGTAGAATGTTGTGCCATGCTTAAATATGCATAGGGAGCGTGGTTTGGTCTTCAAACAATGCTGTGTTTTAGTATGACACACACATGACAGCCGCGGCTCTTAGAATCGCTTCACTCTTCAGTTCCATGTGCACTTACAGAGGCCACCTTCCCCAAATAAGCAAAGCGGGAACGCAGCCTGAAAAGGTAATGTCTGTGCCAGCTCGAAAGGACTAAGCTGAGGGCCAAGATACCACTATAACATCAAAAAGTGCACTCTTTTAACACTGACATCAGATAATTCCATAGATGACGACAGAACCTGTTCTGTTAAACGCGGATACATGTAGAAACCCTGCTAAAGAGTGGAGAGGTTGTCGGCAGTAATTTTGCATTGACGTCACTGATCATTTTACCTTTATTTTCATCCGTCAGTGTCCGCTTTCAATTGGTCATTAACCCATCAGTATTGCTAAAGCCAAAAACATACAGGAGTGGATCCAAAAAAAGATCCAGAGATGACCAGTAAATGAGATACTTGCTTGTCCTGTGTGCTCTGTATCCACTCCTGCTTTTGTTTATCAATCCTGAGGCTTTTCATTCCTGCTGACAGATGAAATGAAGGGGAAACCAAACATAGGGCCAATGGGAGTGGTGGAGGGTGAAAACAGCATTATGGAAATCACAGGGTGTTCCAGGGAGACAGCGTTCAGTTGGCAGCAGCATGAGTAGGCAGAGTAGCACAATGACAAATTCTGGAGGTGGCAGAAACATGGTAGGCCACAGAGTGGCACAATGACAGAGTGTGGAGGTTACAGCAGAAGCAGGAGGCCACAGAGTGGCTCAATGACAGAGTGCAGGTGGCAGCAGCAGCATGAGGTCAGAGAGTGGCACAATGACAAATTCTTTAGGTGGCAGCAACATGGTAGGCCACAGAGTGGCACAATGATAGAGTGTGGAGGTGGCGGTGGAAGGAGGAACCCACAGAGGGGCCAATGACAAAGTGTGGAGGTGAGAGCAACCTGGTAGGCCACAGTGGCACAATGACAAAAGTGTGGAGATGGCCGCAGCAGCATGTGGGTCAGAGAGTGGCACAATGACAAACCTTTAGGTGGGCACAACATGGTAGGCCACAGAGTGGCAAAAGCAGAGTGTGGACGTTGGCGTCAGCAGCAGGAGCCACAAGTGTCACAATGACAGAGTGTGGAGTGGCAGCAACATGGTAGGCCACAGTGTGGCATAATGATAAGTGTGGAGGTACAGCGCAAGAGGTCAGAGAGTGGCACAAATACAAATCCTGGAGCTGGAGCAACCTGGTAGGCCACATAGGGCACAATGACAAGGTCTGGGGTGGGCGGCAGCAGCAGGAGGTCAGAGTGGCACAATGACAAATTCTGGAGGGTGGCAGCACATGGTAGGCCACAGTGTGGCACAATGACAGAGTTTAAAGTTTGAAATGAATTTGAAGTTGAAATGTTTAATTTAAATTTGAATTGAAGATTAGACGCCCACATGCATCATTCATGATAATTCCCTGAAAATATATGTCTTTGCCAAAAAAGAACTGAAATTGGGGTATACGCTCCCCAAAATGGACACCTTTGACTGGGAGCATAATCACTAGCAGCATCACTATGTGATTTTCCACTTTATGCTTTCTTTAACTTCAGCAACAAAAAGAGCTGCAATTTGGGGTATCCAGATCCCCTAAAACAGACACCCTGTAATTGGAGCAAAAATCACTCAGAAACTATGTGGATTGATGACACGTATTTCTTGCTATCAACTTTAGCACAAAAAAATATGAAATTTGCGGTATACAGGTACCCCAATAGTGGACACCCTGGGATTGGAGCAGAATCACTACAACTATGTGGATTTTACACAGATTTCTTCCTATTCACTTCAGCAACAAAAAAACCCTGCTATTGGGGTATACAGATCCCAAAATGTACACCCTGGGATTGGAGCAGAAATCACTAATGAAACTACGTGGATTTAACGCAGATTCTTCCTATTATTCAACAACAAATAAGAACTGCTATTTGGGGTATACAGATCCCCAAAACGAACAACCTGGATAGGAGCAGAAATAAACTTCAGAAAGTATGTGGATTTACACAGGTTTCTTCCTATTCACTTCAGTAACAAAAAAAAACTGATATTGAGGTATACAGATCCCCCAAAGCGGACCCCTGGCTGGGTAGAAATAGAAATTGCTACGCACAGTACAGTACAGTACAAGCAGCGGGAACTACAGACGAAATGGCGAGATTGCAGATGGCTGCTTGTTTTTATAGGGCGGTGAGCCTGTGTGACATCACATGTCGGTGATTGGCTATAGGTCTGCACATATCTTCGAGGTGTTCTTTCACTGCCCCATGTAACACATTGGGGCAGATTTATCAAGCAGTCTGAAAATCAGAATATTTCCAGTTGCCCATGGCAACCAATCACAGTCCCTTTAAAATATTCATGAGCACTGGTGAAACGAAAGTGAGCTGTGATTGGTTGCCATGGCCAACTGGAAATATTCTGATTTCAGGACTGCTGTGAAATCTGCCCCAATGTGTTCATGCCCATTTAGCTAAAAAAAGGGGGGGGGGGGACTTTGTTCCCACAAATCAGCGTAAACTTTGGATTTGTGACGAATTAAATTTTCCTAAAATTTGGACCAAATTCCACGTTGTTCGAATCATTTGCCCATCTCTAGTTTCATCAAGATCTAAGTCGGATCAAAAATGGGAGAAGAATCAACCTCTTTTGTTAGCAGAACCCTTAAAACTTGTCGAGGAGGCAGAAGACATCACGAACTCAGAAGGCTACACAAAGCAAACAAGTGGGACATACCCAGATGGCACTGAGGAAGAGATAGCATAATTAGTGGTAAATATCTCTTCTAAGACTCTTACTAATAAGCAATGTTAAAGTTGAAGCGGCTTTTATGAAAGCTGTAAAAAAAAAAAACATATGACAAGTTTGCGTGCAAATAATTTATGTATGGCCCTAGGAACATGCTCCCAGAACACTGCTGAAATCTCTGCCTTGGATGAGCCGGCCCATGAGGCGACATTGCTATCAAGCACCTGATGAGGGCTTGTCATGGATACCAACTGATACCTAGCAGAGATAATAGACAACTTTCACAGACACAGTATATCAAAGATTTCATAGTATCCAAATCAAACAATTCAATTATATACTTGATGATGCTTTGGAAAAATGACATCATTGATGAGGACTTACATTTCTAATCATAGAAACATCCATTACTCCGTAATATAGTGTTGCCGAAATACATATTTTTTTGTCTTTTTTCTCCCCTGGTATTAGAACCTATAGTATCAGGCACAGGATCAATATTCTCAAATAATAGCCTTTTTTTTTTTTTTGGATACGATTATGAGGGAGTTAGCTACAACTGGCAGATCTTACATCCAGGATACAGTGATTTCACATCTGTATCTGAGACATGAATTTATGCTAGTTTCTTTTGATGTCATATCGCCGTGAAACATCTATAGATCATCAGAGGGGACTAGATTCGGTTCATAACTTTAACACTTACTGTGAAAATCTAAAACACAGGAGTTAGTCTAACTTTACCGTGTTTTTCGGAACTATAAGGTGCACAAAAATTCTTGATTTTCTCAAATCAAATGTGTGCCTTATAGTCTAGTGCGCCTATATATGAACCGTACTTACAGCAACAGCTGCCCTTGTACTGTGCACAGGTATGCCACCTGCTGGTCATTCATCCTTATAATCAGGTGCCCCTTATAATCCGGTGCGCCTTATATATGAACCTAGATGTTTTAGCAGTCTTTATTGGTTTGCACTCTATAATCCGGTGCGCCTTATAGTCAAGTATAGTACTTGAGTTGTGTTTAGAAACAATTATTTGTTATTTGGGGCTGATTTTTTCTTGCAATGTATGGGGGTGGCAACATAGTAATGTGTGTCCTGGAGGAAGACGCCATCTATGTCTCCCTCTTTTGGGCTCTGCCTCGGTGGTGGAGGTACGTAGATGACGTGTTGTTTTGTGAACCAGTACAGAACAATTTTTTTTAAAACTCTATAGATGAGACCATCAAACTACAGTAGCCTTCTCTGAAACTAATTTACAGTTCTTGGATGTATTAGTGACCAGACAAGCATGTTCTAATATAATTTTTTTTTAATATGTGTCTATGTTGGTCACAATAATAATTTTTAGGGGGGTCTTCAGCTACCAAAGCTCTAGACAATTGTTAGTTCCAGCCCTGAAGATCTGTGTAGCACACATTTGTGGATTAGAAACAGGATGTGAAAATGCATTATATCCAGGATGTAGCTGGATTGAGCACTGTAGTGCACTCTGTAAAGTTTAGCAGGTCGTCATTTAGATAGTAAAGCAGAAGGGAGTGATTGTTCCCTATCGTATCCACCTTAAGTTGTTATCTTGTTTTGAGCGCAGCATGGGATTTGTAAGGGGTAGGACTCTCCATATGAGTTTAAACACATGTCTTAATTTACTTAAATACACCTACTAATCCAAACTATCATCTGAACAGTAAGCACAAAAATATATACTAAATGGCTAAATTGACAATCCCATAGAACTATAACCTATAGTCCAACTAAAATCGACGAATAGTGGAGGAATTGGTATGAAATGAAGGAACAGGATGTTATGTAAGTTTTAGGGGGCGGCCAATATTTTAAACACAGATGAAATCAAGTTTAAAACACTGCACAACTTTATTCTTCTTTTAGAAGTCAAGACAGTGATATAGAAGATATCAATGCGCTATAATATACAGGCAGGCCTCTTCTATGTATGACACTATGAACATGACATGGATATATCTTGCAGTAGGTTAACTGGATATTACGCTAGTAAAATGTATTCTAAATCTAACGATTTGTTGTTGAATTGAGCTCAAGGTGAAAAAAATACTTTTACTTAGTCAGATATGCCATCTGTCTGATATTGAGACAAATCTGTTCATCACGGTATTCCTCGACTGCTGTGCCAGTGATTAGGATATGCATGAATCCACTGATCAGCTGTGTCTTTCAAGGAAAATCGCAAGGATTGCTTAACAATTTCCATTTAACGGTAACAGGAACAATGGATTAAGTGAAATCATCGAGATTCGCATCACATAAAATTGTAAAAAGTGAACGATTCTCCCAATAAGGCAGCACCAGAACGTTTGCAGTGTTAACAATGTGGGGGGGGGTGTGGTTGAGCTGAACTTCGCCCCAGCCCAGAACCCATGATGTTCGGTATAAAACCTGAACTTTAGGGTTCTGGCCCCTCAATACCACCATGACTTCAAACCACTGCAAGCTTCCAGGTTTGGTACAGCATATTTCCAATGGCTTTGTGTCTGAGTAACATGATCTTATTTCTTGATGCCTAACAATTCCATTCACCGCTACAGAAACAAAATCATGAGATTCGGGGAAATCATGAGATTCTGCATCAAATAATTTAAAAAAGTTACGATCCTCCCAAATAGGGCAGTGCCCTAACTGTTTTGCAGGTGTTAACAGAGCGGGGAGGGTGTGGTTGAGCCGAACCCCCCCAGCCCCGAACCATTAATTCAGTACAAAACCCGACACTTTGGGGTACCGACGCTCAACACCACCCATGACTTCAACCACTGCCAAGTTCCAGGCTTGGTACGGCAGATTTTCACATGGCTTGGTAACATGATTCTTATGTTCCTGATGCCAAACATTTCCATTTCATGGCCACAGAACAATGGATTAAGTGAAATCATGTACAGTAGACTAGAAATTAGCAAACAAGTCATAAGATGTTCCTAACTTTTCACGGGAGCTGTTTATTGGAAGGATATACAAATCTAACAAATATGGGCCTAAAAGAGTGAGGTCAAACACCCTACTAAGGCTGCAAGCAAAGTCGGCACATGGGAGAGGAGGGGGGGGTGAGCCCTGCTCGTCCCCGCCCTTCTCCATAGAAAATATGTAGTGCATGGACTTAGATTGCCAAAAGTAGAGTAGGGCTCTATCTTTTTGCGGCTTCGGTTCGGAACGGTGAGCGCTTATTGCACTCATTGTACCAAGCCTGTCGCCATGGCTGTCTTATGGGGGAAGTATGTCGGCCCAATCTTGCGGCCCCCCTCCGACGGTCATGTGATGGAGCCTAAAAGAAGTAAATTTTTGTTGTATATCAAAGGACTGAACGGGCCCTTTTCATCAATATTCAAGACACACATGTCTGTAGATCATAAAATAAAGGCAACATCTGTATTATAAACATTGAACCACAGTAGAAATGAAGGGATTTTATTATTTTCTTTATTAGAACTCAAATAAAATCCTAATTCCTTTGATGTGTTGTTTTCCCCAATCGATGCCCCATCACCCACCGGCATCTGAATACTGGAGGGACCCAGTAACTTAACTCATTATGTTACTCTGCCACTACTAAGAATACAACTCCTTCGCTGTTTACAGCTTCTTCCTACAAGTTTAAGAGTGGAACTCTGTATTCATCTCGCGGATACTCAGGATTTTCCCGCTGAATACAGAGATCAATCTTGGTGATTGTGAACAGCTTGAAGACATTATTTGCCATCACTTAAGCTGAAACAAATACCACTTGAATGATATAATTGTTGATCCTGGGTTCCTTTCCTGCATCTTTCTTTGCACTTCTTTATTTTGCTCACTTGTTGCTTTCTATGTCTTTCGCCTCATTGACTCCATTCGGCGCGGTGCTGCTAGTTAAAGCACATTATGAGAAGAGCGCTGAGGACATGGCTTGTGTTGATATTAAGATGTAACAGTCCTTAATGTATATTCACAACCATTTGCTTTGTGGGAAGTGGAAAGAACTTGCAGAATGGTTTGCAGTCCTTAGCAATATAAGTTATTACTTGCAAACTGCCATAAGATATAGGGTGTTAAGAAATTCATTTATTTTGTGACTTGCAGTGAATCATCAGCACTTTTTATCCCAAGCAAACTACCATCAGCACTAGAGATGACGAGTATACTCGTCCGTGCTTGATGCTCGTTCGAGTATTAAGGTACTCGAAACGGCTGCGTTGCTCGGAGAGTATTTCCCCTGCTCCGAGATCGAGCATTTATTAAAAACACAGTGAAGAACAATGAGAATAGAATAAAATCAGTGAACACAGTGAACACAGGATCATTTAAGTGAAAACACAGTGAAGAACACAGTGAAGAATCAGATTACAGATGTTGGCACATCTGCTTACTTGTCGGAAGATACGGCGGAACGGTGCGAACAAAATAGCATGTGAAGAACACATTGCAGAACACGGTGAGCAGGACGAGACACCAGGGAGCAGCACAGAGAACCGGGAGCAGCACAGGCAGCGGCAGGCACGACGCGGGGTGCGGCAGGCAGGAGACAGCGGGGCAGCGGCAGGCACGGAGACAGCGGGGCAGCGGAGGCACGGAGACAGCGGGGAGCGGCAGGCACGGAGACACGGGGCAGCGGCGGGCACAGAGACATCGGGAGGGAAGCAAGAGATCGGGGAGACTTCAGTGGAAGAAGGGAGCGGATCCCGGGACAGCGTATCTCCCGAGCAAGTAGCAGATGTGCCGAACATCTGAATCTATTTCTTCGACTGTGTTTTCACTGCATTTTTCACTTAAATGATCCGTGTTCACTGTTTTATTTTATTCTTCATGTTCTTCACATCTGCTAACTTGTCGGGAGATAATATACGCGCGGAACAGTGAAGGAATAGATTGCAGATGTTTGCATACATCTGATCACTTATCAGAAGACATCTTTCAATTAAATAACACATTTTATTCCCGAACCATGGTCCTTTGCAAATGCTCGGGTCTCCCAGTGACTCAAGGGGCCTGTTATTCGAACGAGCACCGAGCATCAGTAAAAGTTTGTCTCGAATAACGACACCTGGGCATTTTAGTCGCTCTCTATCTCTAATCAGCCCAGATAGGTACAGTATAAACCCAGGACTTTAGACGCAGGGTTTTTCCGCTCATTTCTCGCTCTCCAACTTCAAAATCCATAACTTTTCATTTTACGTGTACAGACCTGTGTGAGGGCTTATTTGTTCGTAACAAATTTACTTTCCCGTAATGTTATTTAATTTACTTGTTCGTGTACTGCGAAGCTGAAAAAAAATTACAATGTGGAAAAATTGAAAAAAAAAACATCAAGTTCTTGTGGCTCCGTTTTTACGACTTTCACGCTTTGCCCAAATAACACATCTACTTTACAATGATAGAGTGTGGAGGTGGCGGTGGAAGGAGGAACCCACAGAGGGGCACAATGACAAAGTGTGGAGGTGAGAGCAACCTGGTAGGCCACAGAGTGGCACAATGACAAAGTGTGGAGATGGCAGCAGCAGCATGAGGTCAGAGAGTGGCACAATGACAAATTCTTTAGGTGGCAGCAACATGGTAGGCCACAGAGTGGCAAAATGACAGAGTGTGGACGTGGCGTCAGCAGCAGGAGCCCACAGAGTGTCACAATGACAGAGTGTGGAGGTGGCAGCAACATGGTAGGCCACAGTGTGGCATAATGATAGAGTGTGGAGGTGACAGCAGCAAGAGGTCAGAGAGTGGCACAATGACAAATCCTGGAGCTGGCAGCAACCTGGTAGGCCACATAAGGGCACAATGACAAGGTCTGGAGGTGGGCGGCAGCAGCAGGAGGTCAGAGAGAAGAACGGTGAGTGCCGACTATTTTCTTTTTTCTACCTTGTTGCACTATAGATAAAGGACTTTACCCTTTTTTTGACAAAGTCAGAGCACCTCCCGTGTTTTTTCTCCCCAGGAAAACAAACTCTCTAGAAAATAATATGATTAACCCTATATGTTAGAGGGTAATACATAAAAATTGAGGATATGAGCAGTGCCCCTATAATCTCTTTGTCGCCTTCCAGTGATACTTTTTCTACTTTATTCTTTGGTTTGGTGTGATCGCGGTGATACCAAATTTATATAGGTTTTATTGTGTTTTAATACATTTTCAAAAATTAAACGAATGTGTACAAAAAAGAAAAAAAATTTTTTATCATCTTCTGAAGCTAATAACTTTTTCATACTTTGGCGCACGGAGCTGTTTGAGGTGTCATTTTTTGCAAAATGAGCCGAAGTTTTCATTGCTACCATTTGAGGTCTGTGCGACATTTTGATCATTTTTTATTTCATTTTTTATGTGATGTAAAAAGGTGTAAAAGTCGCATTTCGGACATTTGGGCGCCATTTCCCATCTCGGAGGTCACCGCCGGCCGTAAACGTTTTTATATTTTGATAGATCGGGCATTTTGGGACGCGGCGATACCTAATATGTTTGTGATTTTTACTGTTTATTATGTTTTATATTAGTTCTAGGGAAAGGGGGGTGATTTGAATTTTTAATATTTTATTAATTTTTTTTATTTTTTAAACTTTTTTTTTTTCTTGTTTTTTCCACTTTTTCACATTAACCCTAGATGGTCAGATCGCTCCTACCATATACTGCAATACTTCTGTATTGCAATATATGGCATTTTTGCAGGTCGTTCATTACAATGAGCCACTGGCTCATTGTAACGAATCTGCAGAAGCCATGTAGCCTCATGTCAAAAGAAGACCCAAGGCTACCATGGCAACCGATCGCCCGCGCGCCGCTGTCTTTTAAACGCCGCTGGTGACTTTGCCGGCGGCAATGACAAGGTTAATAGCCGCGATCGGTGCAAGCACCGACCGCGGTTATTAGCGGTGGGGGTTTTCTGCAAAATGCAAAAACCCTTACCTTTGTATGAAGAGGACTCAGCCCGTGAGCCCTCTTCATACACTCCTTATACCTCTGTGCCGTAGAGCTACGTCGCAGAGCGTTAAGGGGTTAAAGATTAACTGTAAAGTTTTATTTTTCAACAAAGCAATATCTCTTGGGATGTAAAACAACTTTGCCTTTTATCTTTGTTACCTATATACAGCAGTTGCTTTGTTACCCCCCTCAGATTACCTCAGAGCTGCATTGGCTGCTTTCTCTGCCTATGGTAACAAGCCCTGAATTACATAGTATAAACAAACTCTGTGTGACACTGCAATCTCTGAGTATGTAGCAAAGCTGGATGTGTTCAAGACTGTGGATACAGATGTCTCCTGCAAAGAATAGTGAGGTACAATATCTCCCCTGTTCCCTATCAGTTCCTCCATCCCAGTATGTGATTCTAAAGAACTTTCTCTGTCTCTCTCGTCTCCTCATGCTGCAGCCATCCCCCCACCTTGCAGTCACACTTTTAGAACTGTGCAGATAAGCTATTCACCCTTAGTTCTCACAAAGCTCAGGCTAGAGACTTTGTGTAACTGGTTTACTTATGATTTATTATTTCTTTCACTTTTTACATGTTCCCTTCTCCTCCATGTGATGGACGCTGCAAGGCTGTCACCATATACATCCTGTATGCGCACTGTGCAGTGTTCAGTGGATTTACTTGTGGGAAACTAAATGAATTTAATGCTAAATTACTTAGGGAGAGAACACATGGCATCATGGGATCTATGGCAAGCTAACTGGCCTCAGCTTGAGGGCATAGACTGATAGATATTAGTCTCCGCCCACTTCACCTCTGGTGAGAAAGAGTTTTGTCAAACCCTTTCAGAACAGAAAATGCCATAACTTTGGAAAGAAAAGTACGAGCAGCACAAAGTAGGCATCAAAGGGGGAATCACATTTAATAATTTGGAAAAATCATTATAACTTTACAGCTACGCTTTAAGATCAACTGATGGTAGACTCCTATAATGTCCTTACACATCCAGATGAGTTAAAGTACATTAGAAAAAACCTCATGTAAACTCATGTAAAACTTAGCAAAAAACATGTGAAAGGCACAAAGACTTCACATACTGTAACATTCCATTAAAATGTAGATTTACATCTTTTTATTTAATCAAAAAGCAATTACTAAAAAAAACAAGTGCCTTGACCTTTTTGAACCATCTCGTCACATTTAGATGGCAAACCTGCCGTTATTGCATTTAGAACAGATAAAATATGTGGCAACATTTTTTATTTTTTGCATAATTCAATAGAATGTTTTTTAACCTTAAACTGAGCTTCATTTTTTCACGGCAGTATTTTTATTTGGACATTGAAGCAAACAATTTAATGTTTGAACAAAACAACAGACCTACCATGTCCATTGTAAAATATCTAGTAAGCTATACGAACTTGTACCACACTGGCTACGGAGGTGATGCTGATTGATTGCTGGCGCTGCTATCTGCTCAACCCCATTATTTTTGCAGCCACCCCCTCTTCAACCCACTGGCAAATAGGCTGCTAGGATCCTGACCAACAATATTAAGTGTTCCTCCAATTAGTCAATACACCCCTAAATTTTACCATTATTCCCCTATAGAAAAAAAATACTCTAATAATAATCATTGTTTTTGGGGATACCTTGTTACAACTTTAACTCAGAGGTTGAAATTGATAAAATTTGACAAAAGATTTAGCGAAAGGGGAATTTTTAAAGCTCTTAGATTAACGTTAGTATTCTGTATTCCGTTAAAATCCTGTTATAATATACAATATCTGAACGCTGTAAGTGCTTGATAAATGTATGGTCTGATATTTGAGAATAACAGCAAAACTAATTTTAAATTATATTTTCCTTCACACAAAAGTGAAAAAGGGCAATAGCGTTAATAGGTTAAGCTATATTAATGGTGAACATTTTATGTAGTCTGAATATTCATTTTTTATCAATGTTTTCTAAATCATTGTAATTGCTATTGTTTCTCTTGTTTATTATTTATTTTTGTAAACAAACTGTACAGTATAGTATTGTGATCTATCTCTTTTTCTTTTATCTTATTTTAAACTACTCCTAATATCAATTTCTCAATTTCCGCTAAAAATAAGAAAAAAGATGGAAATATTATCACTACAGCTCCTCATTGGTTCTAATTACAGATTCTCAGTTGGCTGATATACAGCTCAATGAGCCACAAGTGAACCATTGAGTCAAAACTGGGCTATTAAGGCTTCAAGCTACACTTGCTTCTCCAGGAACAAAGTAAAGTGACTAAATTGGATAGACAGCACCAAAAGCATAATTTAAAACTCTTGGGCATCAGTGCAACATCTATAACAACTTCCCACTGATTTACATGAGCCTTTTATAAAACCTGAGCGGCCTAGATCAGCTGCTTCCCCTATAGAAACGACCCTGGATAGACCTTACCTAAAAGTGTTAATTTTCACAAAGTATAATGATTACCATAGTATTTATATGGTATATATGGTGTCCAAGAACTCCATTTTACTCTCTCTATTGAATGCTAGTTTCCTGACCTATCAAGTTCAATATTCTGTATTGTGCTTTCACTAGCCCTTGCTTGGACCTTTTGACTATTCTATTTTTCTGTTCTCATTATTCTGTACCTCGTCACCACCTTGCTTTTGACCCAATAAGCCTAACCCTGCTTTTGTTTGTCTTTCTTTTTGTTAACTTAAACTTTTTGGACTGTCGTCCAGTTGGCACCTGTTGGTTTGCAGAGTATGGGCAAGTAAGCAGGGACAGAGGATGCAGGAATCACAGGGACTCCGCTTCTTCCCTGTCTTGCAAAGAGCTTTATTTTTGTTTAACAGTTGGTTTATGAAAAGCAAAAAATACAATAAGTGACTTGGCAGGTAGTTCATCTCATAGATAGAGTAACCCTGTTCTTATTTTAAAACTAAGTATGAGGCCAATGTTTTGCCTAAATGACTTGTTTGAATGTCAGTTTGAAATAGAAAACAAGACTCTAAGAATGTCTCTCGGCTATAATAATTAAAGACGCTTCATCGGTTATCATCCCACTTATCGCTCAGAAAAACAGAAATCAGCTTTAAGCTGATTACATTAGTATATTATTATGTTAATCAATTCTAATTTTGTCTTAGTAAATGGTTCTAAAAAGGGATAAAGCAAATTCCATACAACCGCATCTGCATTTTGTAGAATGTTCTTACATAGGAAGCAGCCAGCATTTTGATATTTAAAGGGGTTGATGACTGCATCCCAAATTGTAATGAGGGTCACACAAAAACATAATTCATCAGAAGCCCAGTGTTTAGCCTTAAGGCTGCATTGAAATCTCGGTAGTCCATATATTTTTATGGAAACGTCAGGAGGATTCCCAATATATCCTTACAATGTATGGCATAGCCTTATCCCACTGTACGTTCATTCTGTGCCCGATGCCTTCTCCTCCCCCTAAATCTGGTGGAGGAGTGAACATTGACAGCAGCTACTTATTGGTTGCTACTGTTGCTTACTGTCTATATAGACAGTAAGAAAAAGAAAGTACAGCACCACTAATCTCATCCATGGGGGGGGGGGGGGGGGGGGGATGTAGCACGCAGACTGTTGATCCAGGTCACAAATCTCAAGGCAACAATTATTGAAGAAGACAATTGTTGCAGTACAGTTCAAGATTTGATGAAGAATGTGGAAGAATATCACCCACCTTGAGATATTTCGACCACCCAGCAGTCTTCATGCATGATAAAGACAGCTTGGAAGTGGAAACATCTCATGATGGGGTGAATAAATATACCAGATTTTTCATCTATTCTTGACCTGTCCTGCAGTCTTCTTCTTCAATAATTTATACAGTCAGTGACATCACTGGGATCCTCCCTGAGTGTAAACAGCATACTGTAGCATCTGCCCCCTATAGACTTCAATGGCTTCCGCTAAGCATAGTTGGAGGCAAAAACCATGTAGTATAGGTCTATGTATATGCTGAACATATACAATGGGCATATACACTCCCGTATACATAAAACGCGGTGTGAACCTAGCCCAAATCGGACCTTTTACCACTTTCCCTTATTCCAACTTTCCAGTCTCTCTACTGTCAGATGGACACCCCTGTATTGGAGAGGAAATCTGACTATGACAGCTTGACAAAAAAACTAATTAGCATATTTGGTGATGAATAAATAAATATAAAAATCAAAGAAAGGTTGGGGAAAAAGAAGGCTACATAAACAGATTTGTTCAATAAAGTATATTACAAAGTTCATTGTTATCATCTACATTATTTATTTACAACATATGGTTCAAGGTTTAAGTTACAAATTGTCTAAGAAGCTTTTCCCTCTGCATCAACGTCTTTCAGGTATTCAATGTAGAGTGGGGACAGTACCTTAAGTCTGTAAGACGATGTAATAACAAGGTAAGATCATCAGGTTCTCCATGTGTCACTGGCTCTGCGATGTTCACGTGGATCCCATGTTTCCACTTGCGGTATGCAGCGGGGGGCTGTGTGACTTACTATTTCCTCCAGATGGAAACTCGATCGCAGCCCTTTTGGTTCCGCTTTACTCCGTTGGTCCGTATAGGAAAGAAAGGGATACGGAAAAATAGTGCAGCAGAGCTTCTATTTAGTGAAGAAAATGTTTTAATATTATACTCACAATATAGATAAAAAACAGGCCTTAAAATAAATTGTGGTGCACGTTCGGCGTCAATACCCGACTCGAGTTTCGCCAGTAGCGGCTTCTCCGGGGGGGCCGTCGTGCACAAGTTAGGATTTTTATAGTTACCTATACCACACCCTCCTTAAAGGGAAGAGACATATATTACTATATACTCTGGGCTGTTACTATACCACACCCTTCTTTAAAGGGGAAGAGACATATATTACTATATACTCTGTGTAGTTACCTATATAAGGAAGGGTGTGGTATAGGTAACTACACAGAGTATATAGTAATATATGTCTCTTCCCCTTTAAGGAAGGGTGGGGTATAGGTAACTACACAGAGTATATAGTAATATATGTCTCTTCCCCTTTAAAGAAGGGTGTGGTATAGGTAACTACACAGAGTATATAGTAATATATGTCTCTTCCCCTTTAAGGAAGGGTGTGGTATAGGTAACTACACAGAGTATATAGTAATATATGTCTCTTCCCCTTTAAGGAAGGGTGTGGTATAGGTAACTATAAAAAAATCCTAACTTGTGCACGACGGCAACCCCGGAAGAAGCCGCTACTGGCGAAACTCGAGTCGGGTATTGACGCCGAACGTGCACCACAATTTATTTTTAAGGCCTGTTTTTTATCTATATTTGTGAGTATAATATTAAAACATTTTCTTCACTAAATAGAAGCTCTGCTGCACTATTTTTCCGTATCCCTTTCTTTCCTATACGGACCACTACGGAGTAAAGCGGAACCAAAAGGGCTGCGATCGAGTTTCCATCTGGAGGAAATAGTAACTCACACAGCCACCCGCTGCATACCGCAAGTGGAAACATGGGATCCACGTGAACATCGCAGAGCCAGTGACACATGGAGAACCTGATGATCTTACCTTGTTATTACATCGCTTACCAGACTTAAGGTACTGTCCCACATCTACATTGAATACCTGAAAGACGTTGATGCAGAGGGAAAAGCTTCTTAGACAATTTTTGTCTTATCTATGTCTGTGAGAAGTGGCCTTGAAGCGCACAGAAAGCATCTGTGTTGAGTGGGGGAAACAGAGCTGACAATCTAAAAGACTTAAAGGAATTTGCTTGTGATAAGAATACAAAGAGACACACTCTAGGAAACGTAGACGGCCCCATGGTAATGGACAAGGATGTCAGCAAGAACAGTCCCCCTCTTCTGAAAGCCCCCCCCCCAAATAGAGTTAGTGCCTTTCATTGTAGTACTCTTCCCTGTTGGGAAATGTTCTCCTCTCTGTGCCCCTACATGAGGATTGCCAGTACCTATTTGCCTTTACCAGTGTAGTATTCCAGTATACCTGATGCAGATTCCCACAAGGGGGGTAAAACTCCCCCAGCCAGTACTCCATACTACACGGCCCTACAGGGAGTAGACTGGCAGACTAGCCCCTTACTGGATATTCTCCTTATCAGTATGCGGATGACCTACTGTTTTTGTTTGCCAGGATGCATTTATTCACCTTATGTGTTTTCTGTTCCAGAAGGGGTGCAAAGTTTCCTGAGACAAACTCCAGTACTGCCAGGAGAAGGTGGTCTTCCTAGGCCAGAAAAGAAAACAGACGGGTCACTCACCAAAATTGCAGTCTTTATTCATGCCAGCAGGGTTACAACGAGAGGTGCCGGGCAGGCCACTGCTTCTCAGCCACAGGCAGATACCTGACAGAGGAAAGAAAGCTGGCAGTCCAGAATGTGCCCCTGCCCTGAGGCCCTAAGCCTCTTCACATGTTTCTAGGACTGGCCAGCTCCTGCAGCCTGGGATAAGGTCTGCTGCCTCCAGTCTGATGCTGCCCCTTTCTGACTGAATTGCCTCTTCCCCATTTGCCCTTAGTCAAGAGGCAATTGATGCATTCTATAGCCTTAAGGTGGCAAATCCTGTCTGCATTGGCCCTAGGCACATCCCACTGGATCAAACTTATGTTTTATTTTGCACTGAGTATCTAGGCCACCCCAGAGGTGTCGAGTCCAGGAACGTGGTGGCCTCCTCAGTGGCCCACTATTAGGCCCGGTTAGACTCAGTCATGAGGGGAGCCCCTCATGTGTCAGTAGCTGCAGCCAGCAATCTGCTCAGCAAGGTCAGTGAGTTGCAAACTCAAACCCCACATACCTTGCACAGTGTCCTCACCCAAGTACAGCCCAAGCATCTGAGCAAAGGCCAGACAGCTCAGACTCCAGTGTGCACTCCTGATCCCCCGTCACACTGATAAGGTGCACAGCTCTGAATCCTTCATTCTATCGCCAGTCTTCCAGGATTCAGAGAGGGGGGGAGAGAAGGGTGATTAACCCAGATGTTGAGTTTTTCTCATAGATGGCTCCAGGTCTGCAGGAGGACAGACGGTTCTACACTGGATATACAGTGGTCAGTGGCGCACATGAGGTAGTACAAACAAGCAGAACCACTCCCTCCACACAGGTCAGCACAGGAGGTGAAGTGACGGCACTCAGGGAAGCGCTACAGCTGGTAGAAGGTAAAAGGGCAAATATCTATACTCAAGGTATAGTTCTGGGGTCTAAACACGACTATGAACCCATATGGAAGGCTAGAGATTTCCTCACCTCTGCAGGGAACCCCTTTAAGCATGGCAAGCTGGGTAAAGAGCTCATGGATGCTCTCTTACTTCCACAAGAGGTGAGGATAATAAAAGTAAAAGCACACACAATTTGGTAACTCCACAAGCCAAGGGCAAGTATGTGGCTGACGGGATGGCGAAGGCAGCTGCACAGATGGAGCCCAGAGACTGTCCTGATGTCTCAGCGCTGAGTTCTGATCTAAAAGTTTGATCCACAGGTGTTCCAGTCCCTGGTGGCCCGAGAGTCATCAGAAGTGAAGGGAGTGTGGAGGAAAGCTGGAGCCCAGATGCCTATGGGACCTGGATGCTGGGAGATAGGGTGTGCCTGCCCAGAGCCCTGCACCCGACAGTAAGGCAAGTAGTCCACGGACACACATACACATCCAAAATGGCCATGCTAGTGCTCATAAACCATAAGTGGTTTACCCCGGGCATTACTACCCCTGTCACTAGACTAGTGAAAGCCTTTATAGTCTGTGCCCGCCACAACCCGGGTAAGGTGGTAAAGACCCCACGGAAGGTGACACCCAAGCTGCTGTATCCCTTCCAGAGACTGCAGATGGATTTTATCCAGCTACCAAAAGTGGCACGTAGGAGTACGTGCCTGTGTGCATTGATCTCTTTCCAGGGTGGCCAGAAGCTTCTCCCATGACCAAGGCTACTGCCAGAGCTGCAGCCAAGAAGGTGGTGAGATTTTTCTGCAGGTTTGGACTTCCGGAGACCATAGAGTCCAGTCGCAGAACCCACTTCACTGGACAGATCCAGACAGAGACCTCAGGAACCTGAAAGACGTTGATGCAGAGGGAAAAGCTTCTTAGACAATTTGTGACTATAAGGAATACTGGACTCCCATTCCTTCCCTTCTCTCATTGCGCCGTCATTTCTGAACAACTAGCCTGATCTTTTGTTTTCCAAAATCTTGTTTTAAGGTTTAAGTTACGCTTTCATTTTTACATTATGATCAGCTTTGTTGCCTATGTACTACCATAAAATATAACACATAATTTTGGCACAATGTGATGCGACATAATACATTTTTTCACTACATAGGAACCTTTGTCAAACCCTGAGATCAATCTACACTAAGCATGGTGGATTGCTTGTGTGTCCTAATTCTGTCAAATTTGAACTAAAATTCTGACACAATCTGATAAGCAAATAGATGATGTGATCTTATTTGTGGATGGCGTGTTATAAAGCGGGAACTAAGAAGATTGAGGATAATGTCCTATTTTTTGTAGCAAATAAAGTAGGGGATCAGGAAATATTATATATAGTATTCTATGTGGAAGTAGCATGTTATAGAAGAAGAGGAGCTGGACAGGTTGTACACAATGTGCTGTCTACAGACAGCAGGTAATTGAGTAGGAGATGCTGAGCAAATTGTACATAGTGTCCTATCTGCAGGCAGTATCTATAGAGCAGGAGGAGCTGAGGAGATTGTGTACAGTGTCCTATCTGTAGGCAGCATCTGTAGAGCAGGAGGAGCTGAGGAGATTGTACATAGTGTCCTATCTGCAGGCAGCATCTATAGAGCAGGAGCAGTTGAGCAGATTGTACATAGTGTCCTATCTGCAGGCAGCATCTATAGAGCATTAGCAGTTGAGCAGATTGTACATAGTGTCCTATCTGCAGGCAGCATCTATAGAGCAGGAGCAGTTGAGCAGATTGTACATAGTGTCCTATCTGCAGGCAGCATCTATAGAGCAGGAGCAGTTGAGCAGATTGTACAGTGTCCTATCTGCAGGCAGCATCTATAGAGCATTAGCAGTTGAGCAGATTGTACATAGTGTCCTATCTGCAGGCAGCATCTATAGAGCAGGAGCAGTTGAGCAGATTGTACATAGTGTGCATGTTATAGAAGAGGAGATGCTTCTTCGAAGTAAAACAAAGAGGATCCATCGGCATCAGGCAAAAATTGAAAATGAAAATTTATTGGGAACACATTAAAATGTTCCATGAAAAAAAAAAGAGGTAAAGCATTTCGGACTTAGAAGAATGGGTCCTTATTCATACCCTATTATTTATGTCTTCTTTCAATCAATTGCCTTTCCCAACAACTTTTTGTGTTTTCTTGAATGCTTCCAGTTGTGTTCTCATGTAACGCCCTATGTTCCTAATATGGAATATCGTATGCAAAGATGTATTTTAAAAAGTTAAGACCAAAACAGTATGTTTAAGGCAAACAATATCTTCTAATGACAAAACTATGTAAATTATTTCCCACTAAAAACTAAGTGATGAGACTGTACTGCTGCCTGGCGTGTGCTGCTCTCTTTTTGGAGGATCTTACACTTAAATTCACATTAATTACCAAGAGAAAAACCCTTGTAGCTTCCCATTAAATTGAATCCCAAAAATAGAATTTTCGCAGAACTTTAACCAATTATAAAAGCACTGTGAAGTGTGAAGGTAAGTGATAATGTTCATGAGAGACTGATATGCATATTTCATGAGATGAGCTTACATAAGAGGGAGAAGGCAGTGATAAAGTAAAAGAACATGGTGTATAATCTGTACATTACAGGCGAGCTCAACAATATCAAAAAACTTCAGAAAAATTTCAAGTCTAATACTGTACATTTCACATTTCATACAGTAACCCCTATGAAATCCTACAGATGAGCATAGTCAGTTTGTATCTGTCTTTCTGATCATCACCACTCATTTTTTGGGTGTAAAATTGAGACTTTTCATATCTTTTTTCTTGCATGTTTAATTTTTTTCTATTCTGTCAGGTAAAACTTTAGGTTTTTTTGTAAAGACTATTTGTTTCAAATGTCTCATATGAACCTGGACAGAAGCCATTTGAGGGGAGGGTTATGTACAGGAGTGGACACTAAAGTAAATTTTGGATTTGAGGCCGTGGCCTGCATTTTTGAGCACTATGGCCACACCCCAGGGAGATCACGACATATGAAAGTGCGGTCACACATGGCGTTTGGGATGCGTTTTCACAAAAAATGCATGCATTTTACATGCTACCATGCGTTTGGTTGGTTTGCTTCATTGTTGGAGGTGAAATCAGCTGTGCTAACATTTTCACAGCTGCTTACACTTCCAGCAATGAAGAAAAGATGATTTCTAACCAGCCAAACACATGGTAAAAATACTATACTCATGCATTTCTGAAATGCGTTTAAGAAATCACATTGTAAACTCCTTGGGGGTCATTTACTAATGGCCCAATTCACGTTTTCCCGACGTGTTACCCGAATACTTCCGATTTGCGCCGATTTTCCCTGAATTGCCCCGGGTTTTTTGCGCAAGCTATCGGATTGTGGCGCATCGGGGCCGGCTTGCATGCAGCAGAAATCGGGGGGCCTGGCCGAACGAAAACCCGATGGATTCGGAGAAACTGCCACATTTAAAAAAAAGTATATTTTTTAGACTTCAAGAGTCTCCTGTATATTTGTAGACCCCAAAAGTCTACAGTTATAAATTTCATAAGCAGTTGTCCTCCGAGTTCCCTCTTTTTCCTTCTCTCTGAACTTTTTGTTTTGGGGAGTGTACATTCTTTCCCAGCCAATACGACATTCTATCTATCTATTGATTGTTATGCTGATCAATTGCAAGTTGAATCTTCTTTTTATTCTTTGTAGACTTTAATAAAGTTGGAGTTACACATTTTTAAAGATTATTTCTCCTTATCCAGTCAAGTGTATATAAAAAAAACTCAAAAAGTTTACAGAATCATACAAAACACAAACAAAAGAAACTTTTGTAGACAGATAATCATACTAGTGAGCCCATATACCTCAAACAGAGTTATGTTAAACCTCATTGAGAAAACCCTCCATGAAATCTTAAAGCGAAGACATTGTTATAAATGTCCTAAGCCTTTTACTCAAGAGAGAACCTGTCAACAGGGCTGTGATTTTTAGCTGGTGACAGGTTCCAGTATCGTATGCTATGCTGATTATAAAAAGACTTGTTTACTCCACACCATACCAACCCCTCCCCTGCCTGTTCAGGGCACATGACAGGAAGTGGGAGTGGGCGGGAACTGGATGAGTGCGGAGAGAGGAGACTGGCACAGGCACATAAAGACTGCAGCTGCTCCTCCCTCGGGACTCCCCACATGCTGCTGGCAGGGAGCCAGGTAATGTGAATTAAATTTATATAAGGTATTGAAATGATTCAGAATGCAAAGACAAAATTATGAAGCAAAAGAATAGTTCAGGCAAATGGTCAGAATCACAACAGAATATCAAGAAAATTACAAAAGAGCTAGAAAAACAAAGTCAATAGCAATAGTGTGCCGGTGTTCTGGTCCTTGTTCCATGCTCTGTTGCTGCTATTTGCATTTGACATAAGTCTTCTGTATACTTTGTTATCTACCCATGCTTGGGAGCTTATATATGTCTGCTATATTTGTTTAGGATACTTATTCCTCTTTTTTATGAGCATATGCCAATACTGTTATTGAGAATGGTTAATGATTACCATATATACTCAAGTATAAGCCTAGTTTTTCAGCACAAAATTTGTTCTCAAAAACCCTAACTGACTCACCTGTCCGACGTCACCCGTAGTTCCTATGCTTGATTCAATGCTCTGGTGCCGCCACGGGGTCCTTCGGATCCTCTTCGGGTTTTTCCGCTCCTCTTCGGGTCCCTTCGCGATGCTGGTGGCTCACAAACATTGACGTCAGCAAGCAGCTGACGTCATTCTGTGTGTCGGCCGAACGCAAAGACCCGAAGAGGACCGAAAGAATCCAAAGAGGACCGAAGGACCCGAGGCAGTACCGGAGCGTCAGAAACATACTGGGCAGGATATATACTACACGGGGCTGGCAGGCTATACACTACAGGGTCTGGCAGGCTATACACTACAGGGGTCTTGCTTATACCTTGGCTTTTACTCGAGTCAATAAGTTTTCCTAGTTTTTTGTGTTGAAATTTTATACAAATTTTACAATGAATTATTGAAGGTATATTTATTTTATTTTTCTAGTGGATTGTCCCCTTTTTATGCATTTTTTGGTTTAAAGTCAATAGCAGGCTCAGATATGACTGAGCAAGTATATATGGAGTGACTGGAACCACAGGGGAAGGGCTGAGTGCACACATACTCCCTGCTGAGGCTGCATTCACATGATGCATGTATCACGTTTTTGCTGCGTTTTTGACACATTCCAAGGGCTTGAACTGTGATCACATGCTGAGGTTACATTGGTTTTTAGAATAACTATGAAGATGCAATGTAACTTCAGCATATGATCAAGGCTGAAACCTTTACTTCAAAAACACAACAAAAAACGCACATCATGTGAATGCAGCCTGAGAGGCTGCTGAGCAGTCAATCAATCAGCTGGCCACAGAAAGTTACACCCGGGTGTAATGCTCAGCCAGGATGCAGAGAGATCTGCAGAGCCTTGCTCCAGCAAAAAACTAGGAGCAAGTAAGGTGCAGAAATAAACAGTTCATAGGGTTCTGACAGTAGCATCTCAGGACAAAAGTATAAGGCCCCTTCTACACTTGCGTTTTTCACACCGTTGTTCTGCGAATGCTTTTGACGTGCAGAACTTGCATTGCACTCTGACCCATTGTAATCAATATGCTTTTTCAGAATTGCATTTTTTTCACACACACGCGCGTTTCTTTTTAACATGCATTTAATCTCAGCATGCTCTACTTTTGCAAGTCACGCGCGTGAGAAACGCACCATACAAGTCTATGGAGATGCATCAATTGCCATAGAAAAGATAGACCTCAGTCCTGAGTGCTTTTCACGCATGTTTTCTGCGCGTGAAAAGCACATTGAAAATGCATTGAAAACACGTGTGAAAAACTGATTGTACAACATGTATGTGATTGCATGAAATCACAGCAGCCTCCATGAAAGGTGGAGAGGAGTAGAAGTCCATGGAGGCTGCTGTAACTTCATGTGATCAGATACATGTTGTACAGTTTTTCTGTTCTTAGTAAAGGACCTGCGATGATGTCACTGGTCACATGTCATGAATGTAACACAAGGCACCGAGTAAAAAGATTGACATAATATTTCCCATCTGTACTTTGAGCTTTATATTTCTGTAGTTATATAAATGTAGAACATTAGCAGACGGTCCCTAAGTACAAGGAGGCGGAGCAGTGATTTGAAGAGACACAGAGCTGTCAGTCAGAATAATTGCTCACTGGTATCTCTGACTCTTCTCCTCTCTCAGGCTGCCAGAGATGAGTCAGGAAAGCTAATTTACATATCAGAAAAACGTGTGTAATTAATGTACAGGGCCACACTGGCAGCTAATTTTAGGTGATATGGGGAGAATTAGATGGGAGGGACCGGCCAAATAGGAAACGCCTTCCTCCCTGACGTTAGGGAATATAAGATGAAAGGTGATTTATGTGGATGTAAGCGAAACAATTTTTAGCTAAAAGAAAGGTGTCAGTTAGTTAAAATGGCTCTATAGGACCCTGTCACCGGCTGTATATGTGCAAATGTGGTGACAGGTTCCCTTTAAGAAGTAGCTGTACTTCAATTTCTGCACTGAAGGGGGCGTTACAGTGCTCAGCCGGACTGTGCACCACATTTATCAAAATCTGACACAATTGTGTCCCATTCCCTAAGGTGCTCCAAAAAAAAGGGTGCACTCTGTCAGAGTGCCAGATTCATGAAGAACGGTGGCCGAAAATTGTGAATCTGGCATATAGCATATAGCACTAGCATATAGTGCAGTTTGTAATGTTTTTAGTAAATGTCGGCCACTGTATGGTTTTCTCGAAGAGCAATTACACACAACTGCATTATCTTAAATAGACTCAGGTTGGCCCTATGGTAATAGAAGTAAGAAGCTTCTCTAATTTCTAGTTGGGTTTAGAACCTTTATTTTGGATGGGAATGTTCAATAACGATGAATAGAACATCCAAATCTTTGTTCTGCACCTAACCATAAACCACATCCAGCAACAACTCTTTTCAATCTTTAACAAGCCCTAGCAATGGAAGATCTTTATATAATGAATGAAGGGTCTATTCACATACCACATCAAGCACCATGTCTACTTTCATACATAACTTTGAAGTTCTATGTATTATCCATCACAGGTTGGGAGAAACCTGAGGTCACTTGTATTACAGCACCTCAACGAGCAACGCTTTCAAGAAACGTGACCCCCTCTCTCATGTGTCAGGTGGGTGGTGCTCCTCCAAACTTCACATAAAAATGAGCTGTGAATGTCAGCTTTCTATATAAGCCAGCATCCTTTCGAAACCTGGCAAAGATCCCACAGCCCCTGGTAGTTATAGGCCAATATCTTTATTTATTGTAAAGATGAAGATAACGGTAAATAGGCTCGGAAAGCTCCTGCCCTAGTTTATCCATAATGATCAAGTGCGCTTTGTACCGGGATGAGAAGCTCGGGACGATCCTAAAAAGTTGACCTTGTTGATCTCCTGGGTCATAGCATCCAAATCCACGCTCTGCTTTCTATCTATCGATGCAGAGAAGCCGTTCGATGGGGTACATTGGGGCTTCATGCAGGACATACTTAAAAAGCTAGGCATAGGTACTTACTTCCTGAGTAAGATCACTGGTTTATATGCAAAGCCGACTGCATACATCTGAGTTAATGGCTCCCTATCTGATTCCTTTCCTATACATAACGGTACTAGACATGGTTGCCTCTTATCCCCACTACTCTACGCTATAATAATTAAGCATTTGGCTGTGGTGAATCCCAATATTCATGGAGCCCAGATCGGGGATACCCACTGTAAAGCAGCATTATATGCAGACGATCTGCCTCTGTATGATTTTCAGCCTTGGATTACCTTCCCATCCTTGCTTCATGAATTTGAGAGATTGGTGATTGGAGCAATTTTAAGATAAACTACACCAAGTCAGAGGCTCTAAATGTCTCCCTCCGAACTGAGAATGTACAACATGTTGCAGACAGCTTCCCTTTCTGTTGGCGTACTGGCTCCATCAAATATCTAGGCTTACAGATATCACCCGAGACTATAAATTCATTAACCTACACATTGGGGCACATTTACTTACCCGGTCCGGAGGAGTTCCCGAAAGTGCATTGTCCGACGACAATGCTCTGTGCCGCAATTCAATAAGATCATGCGCCCGATATCCTGCATGTGTCTCTTCCCCGGTCAGGTGTGTCGGAGTTCACCTTCTTCTTTCCGGTGCATGTAAGTGCATTGTCTTGTGACACAATTTGAAAGTTAAATCCCGCGCTCAGTCCAAATTTGTCAGATCCTCTGCGCCCCCCGATTTCTGTCACATGAAAGTCATCGCGATTGCGCCAAAATTCGATCGCATGCACCAAAATACCCTTCTAAATACCTGTCCCAGCGGTTCAATCCCAAAAAACTTTGGAATATCCGAGGAAAGTGCGGCTGCGGGACCCTTAGTAAATAAGTCCCATTAATCAAAGTTACCCAACAGAATTTTTGGGATTACTGCTCTTCTCAATTAAATCAGAGTCCTGTGATCTTTTTTTAAAATTAATTAAGTATTGGCTTTCATTCTAAAAAATACTGTATTTTGCAGACTATAAGATACTTATATGAGACACATTACTATGAGACGCAGATTTAGTGATCCAAAAAAGTGGAAAAATATATCTGACACTAATTAAGAATTCCCTGTTAGTCAAATACAAGCACAGCCCACATAGCTCTGCTATATCCATTCACTCACTCACACAATGCTCAGTTACATCTATACTCTGACTCATATATCTGCTACATCTATTTACTCATACACCTCTGCTACAACCCTTCGCTCATACAGAGCACTGCTACATTCATTCACACAAAAGCAGTCCTGGTCACAATTTTTCTATGACCCCATCCTCTGGCAGCATGAAAGGGTTTAAGGACCTTGAAGTGATGCAAGAAGCATGTGGTTAGGGCTTGCAGAAATACTCATGTGAGAGAGGGAGAGAGAGTAGTGGAGAGGCTCAGCTCACTCAGAGATTGGATGAAATGCTTTGTCAGCGCTTCACCTGATTTCTAGGAGAGCAGTTAGGAGGGTCAGGCAGTGCCAGATGCTCCTGACCTTCGGACTATAAGACACTGACAATTTTTAGCTTTTTTTTGCTTCCTTTAGTCCAAAAAATATGGAAAGTGAAAATCAATCAATATTGTGTTATTCAGAATATTTAGTCAAAAACAGTAAAAATGTAAAATCTAAACTAAAATATAAATAAAATAAAAATATAATTTTACCCTCAGTGACAAAAAATGTTTATCATGATATACACAACGTAACACAGAGAATAAGTTCAATCTAACCTTTCCAGTGGATTTTGTCCCTTTCCAAATGCAGAAATAACAAACAGTCCATGCAGCGAGAAGACAAAGCGCAAGTTCCCAGCGGAGGTCTCCAATGTGTTCAATTCCATCAGATATGGCTAAAACACGGCGTCTGTAGAAATATAAAAACAAGAATCTGTAAACATAATAGACAGGGAAATTACAAAACTACTTATTATTTTTCTTATATTGTATGTACTGTATAACCACAGATCATGGAGTGCTCTACATTAATCATAAATAATTAAAGGGATCATGTTAGAAGCAAGAGATTAGCCTTGGTATGATGGACACACGCTGAGATCGAGACTTTATATCAAACAAAATTCATATTTACTCACCAAAGCATTTTACATTAATCATACAAAAGATCATAGAAAGAAAAGCCATATTTGTTATTGTGGATTCCCTGTCTTCTTAGTATCATACTGTATATATATATATTGGTCTGGTTTGGTCTAATATATATATATATATATATATATATATATATATTTGTCTAGAATCTTCTATTATTTTTGCACTATATGCATATAGTGCAAAAATTATACTATCATAAGTAGATAAAATAACACCACCACCTAAAGTAACTACCATAAAAGGCTGGAGTAACATTCAAACAATGATGACCTCCCAGTAATCCCTATTTCCAGCCATTCAACCACTAATGTTGTTTTCCCATTGCAAAAAAAAGTATAAGAACCTCCGTCTTAGTACATTCTATAAATTAGGTATCAAGTGACCCAAAATTGTACAAAATTATCAAGTGACCAAACTCCTCAGCGCCCATCCCATCATTCTGTCCTACCAGTTTTATTTGGACAACCACTAAGAGTGTTATCCAGGCACCTTTCCGGTTCTCATTCTTTGATCCCTATAGTATCTGAGGAGAAATTGCAAGGCCTCTTACTCTTGCGGTGGTCCCGCTGAGGATACCAGCTGGCTCAGTTGGCACCAAGACACTGGTGGTCGACACAGAGGGATCAGCAACAGAACGGTCAGAAACAGTCCAAACTCAGTCCAGACACAAGCAAAGTTTGTAAACAGGCAGAGGCTTGGAGCAAGTAGCACAGGATGAGAAACTGAGGTTTACAGATCAGGACTGTAGTCAAGGAATAGGCCAAGGTTCAAACACAAGTAATCAGCAGAAATAGGAGAACCTTACAGCAATTTTGCCTTGGTGGTGGGCTACAGGGCTTGCTGGGTTAGGTCCCAGTACAGAAATCTTTCCAAAGATCTCTTTATAACTAGGCCAGTGGCCAAGACAAAGGAGACAAGACAAGGACAGTGATACTAGGGTGCGCTCATCCCTAGTCATCCCTAGTTTACAAAGCACAGGTCTATTTAGGGTGATGCCCAGTGTTGGCTTTTTTCCACACCTATTGTTTGGCATCTATGCTAAAAATTCCAATTTTAGTTGCATCTAATCAGATCACCTTCTTCCATATCCTTGATGATAACCTTACTTAGCGTTTTACATAACTGCAAACAGGACTATGTTTTTTTTTTCAAAAATGCAAGTTACTCTTATTGTTACTCTTCCATAAAGGGCAGATATTGAGGTACATGGACAGATTATCCCACCTCTGGGACACCTCCACATTCCTCTTGGCTCCTTCTCCTTGTCTAGGCTGTCACTTAAGATGGACAGTCTTGTCGTATTAGGTTATCAGTTGTGCTATACTCTTTCCATTTATTGATAATGATTTGAACATTGCTGCGGGAGATATTCAGAACTTGGTATATTTCCCTGCTATACATTTTGCAACAACTTCATCTTTGAGCTGCCTGGTGCGCTCCTTGGTTTTCATGCTGCTATTTGTTCACTAATGTTCTCATAAACCTGAGGCCTTCACAATTTATCTGCAGTCACACTAAGAATACATTACATACAAACGTATTCTAGTAGGTGACTTCTAAGGGCAACTGGACACACTGGAGGAGATGTATCAATCTGTCTATGCCTGAAAACTGGAGTCATTTGCACCTACAATGCCGTGCTCCGCATTTGTTGAAGATTTTAGACCATTTCTAGGCAGTTTTCCCTAAAAAGGGGTGCGTCTTTGGTAACTAGGAGACATGACTAGCTGCAAATTGCCCTGTGTGACAGAAAATTCAATATTGTGGCGCAGCAAACTAGACCAACTACTAGGAGGTGCAAAGTACAACTCCCAGTCTCATACTGCACCGGAGTAATCATCCACCATCGGACACAGGGATTAATCTAGTGCAGCAGAGACCTGTCTAAGTTCTACTCTGCAATGATCCAACACATTAATACATCTAAGCATTTGGTTTTATTTAGAGGTACAGGGGCTGATCAGACATGCACAACCTACATTGTAGTTATTAATACATCTCCCCATTGGGTTTTATTTAGAGGTATCAGAGAACAAGGACTGACCAGACATCCACAACATACATTGTAGTAGTAGTTTTTAAATTAAGGCAGGAATCATTTTATTTACACTTCAAAAACTTCAAAAAAAACTTGAATGTTTGTGTTGCTCTATCACATAAAATATCAATAAAATACACTTTAATTTGTGGCTGTAATATTTAAAAATGAAGAAGGGGTATGACAACGTTTGCACGTCACTGTATTTTTCTTAGTCCTGAGCTCAGTTAATTATACAGTATTTATAGTTATCTATACCAAGTAAAAAAAACACCCAATACATTGTATACAAGTTTCTGCTGCATATTTTTGGATTTTTAGCATGAGAGAAAAGGCCAGTAGTCATGCCGAAAGCAGAGTTATCCTGAAGTTACATTAATGTTTTAATGTAGTTTATGTCAGTTCTGATTGAGTTCCCATGCTGTGCATCACTGCGTATGGCTCAGAGAGGGGTCACTTAGAACCAAATGTTTCCAATTCAATCAGCGTCATTTTGCTTCTTGTTTCCTCATCTTTGTGAGAAAAGCAAAAATTCTTTCATCTCCTTATTTCTTTCCGTTTTTTTTTTTTTTTTAGATGAAGTGGTAAACATAAAAAATGCATTTTCTTATAATTTATGCAGAACAAATCTGCACATTGTACATTCAGGTCTTTGAGCATGAATGAAAATACAAGTTAGAGGAGTTTCCTGAGTTTAAAAAATGTGTTCACAGTCCTATATCTATATGTGACTATTATGGCTGATAACTGGCCTCATCAGTTTAGTGCCATAAATGCCAGCATCAACATTGAGACCCGTGTTTGGCTGCAGTTACAAAGTGGTTGGACTATTTGGAGACTATAATCGGTGTGGAGGCCTAGGCCTAGAACTTGTTATGGCCAAACCTTGAATAGAGGTTTACATTTTTGCTACCCATGATGGGTGCTTGTTTCCACCTGCACCCCAAAGGCATTTAAATTAACCCCTTAACGCTCTGTGCCGTAGCTCTACGGCGCAGAGGTATAAGGAGTGTATGGAGAGGGCTCACGGGCTGAGTCCTCTTCATACAAAGGTGGGGGTTTTTGCATTTTGCAGAAAACCCCCACCGGTAATAACCGCGGTCGGTGCTTGCACCGATAGCGGCTATTAACCTTGTCATTGCCACCGGCAAAGTCCCTGGCGGCGTCTAAAAGACGGCAGCGCGCGGGCGCCGCCATCTTTTTTTACGATCGCCGCGCCCCCGAATGTCATCGGTGGGCGGCGATTGGTTGCCATGGTAGCCTCGGGTCTTCCTTTGACACGAGGCTACATGGCTTCTGGAGATTTCGTTTTTGACAACCAAATTTTAAAAATCCACTTGTCACAGAGACCAAAAAGTTCTGGCTGGGAATACATGATAAAAATATTACAGTTCCAGACTTACATCAAATCTCAACTACTGAACAAACTACAGACCCTATCTTGATGTTAAACCCGGGGCTGCTCAGATATGCTACTGTTTCAATTTGCACCAGGATACTTGTCAACATTCTGTAGATCTGCTGAAGAGAGCAGTCAGTAATTAAATCACTTTACAATTCAGTCTTTTCACTTACAATAACTATGAGTGACAAACACACAAACCATACATAATCTGATCCTGTATTTAACTTTCTATCCTTTCCCCAGTTCTTTACTCCTATTGTACGGTATGGAACAGGGAAAAAGAGTTAATGGGTTATATGAATACAGATCAGAAAGGCATAGGATTTGGTTGTCGTTTGCAACCATGGTGACAATTTCCAACTGTAGACTTTTCTCTGATTATCTGGTTTCTGAGAAGTCTTACTGACACCACTGAAAAAGAAAGGGGGCATGATGAGTCTACTCACAAAAGAAAAAATAAAACCGATAGAGATCTGAAGAAGGCGCACCTAAGCTAAACATGTTAATGGCTTACAAATATCCTAGGACTAAGGACTTCATATACATTGGGATTAATTGAGAGCAGAACAATTTGGCTGATTATAAATTAAAGCTGAACTCTGGTTTCAAGGGTAACAAGTACCGTTTTACCTCGACATTTCGGAAATCTCCCCCATTTTATTTATATGGCCAAACCAGGCTCTCATGACAATAGTCTTGTATGGGAGTCTCTGGAGCACATTACTCAATTTACATACTTTTTCTTCATGATGCGTTGCCTGAAAATAAATTGCCATACACTCACTGGATATGGTCTATGAGAACCACTCTCTCCCACTCTGAGAAACGCTAATGTATAGAATTATGAGAAATAATCTATGAAATGAGGTACAGCAAGAGGCACTTCTGTAAAATAACTACACATTAGAATTCTTGCTTGTTGGCTATGACATAACTAACCTTTCCATTTCAATGTTATAGAAAAGGAACATTGTTGAGTAGATGCCCCCCTCCCTCCTACGCATGTATTCCAATTGCAGAAAGGTTACAATGGTCCATATTTTTTTATTTCTGTATATAATTTACAAAGGTTGTAAATATTTACACCTTAGCATGTGGATTTCTTGAAGAAATTGAGACATACAAGTCACCAGAGAAGAGTAGTCAAATAAATGCTGCAAAACTCTATGCCCTTACACCTGTTTTACAGTTTTTGCTCTTCTGTAAAGGACACAGGTCGCATGCACGCAGTTTCTTTTCTTTTTAAGGAAGAGGAGTTATTGCAGGTTCTGTTTAGATGCACAGCTATTGTTCTTTGCAGCAGGTGTCAATATGATTATCTACAATCTAAAATCTAATCTTGAACTCAATGTGATTTTGATTGACTATGACTTTTCTCATTATAGGAGTGAATGCGAAAATGCTTTAATTATCAAATGAACAATTGCTAACGTGTATTGAAATGGTAGTACGGCTTCTAGTCATAAAGGAACACACTGTTAAGCATCATTACTCCTAATTACCAAATCACAAAAAACCATTGTAAGGAGAAAAGTCATTAAGAAAGGAAGTCAATGCTCTCAGAAGAGATACAGCTCTCTGAAAATTTTCATCTTATAAATAATGTTCCTATTCACCTCAATTCACCATCCCATGAATAGGTTTTGCCAAGATTACTGGTTACTTTAACCCCCTTGCACTCCTAATGTTATACAATAGTACCATAGTACATCATGGTGTGGTAGGGGGTCAATAGAGAATCTCACAGCCCTTTAGCTGTTCCGTAAGGACTTTATACCAGGTCTGTGAAACATCGGTGAGGAGTCCAACACCGCCGGGAGCCAAGAGGTGGAGGACACACATTATCACTTTGTACATAAGGATTATAACAATATGATTCTGAATAATGGTATCACAAGCTGATGCTTATTCTTTGTACTCCAACATTTGGTTGACAGCTCGACGGTACAAATGCATACCAGACGCGACCTCCCTGGGTGTATGACAAATCAATCACCTGTTCAGAGCAGACAGTATTCACTCCTGCAACACACCAGTGGTGCCCCCTAACGCGGATCGAGGGGCGACATTTTTTGCACCGGACCATATCTGCTTTATTCATAAGCATAACACCCACTACAAAGGAAAAACATATTTCTGCAATCTGGAAAACGTACTTGTATACATTCGCCCAGGTCCCCTCGTTGTGCATAAATGGCTTTAAGTCTCCACACCCTAACATAGCCGGCTTATTGGCAAAGCTCAATTAGGAGTTTCTCCAGTAAAGCAAACAAGAGTATCTGCAGACACACTTCTGCCGCATAATACAGTACGTGGGTAGGAGTATGTAATTGATGACATCTCATTGAAGAAAGTAAGCTGCAGCGTCTAAACAACTTTTCCACAGACAGATTTTTAATCCGCATCTCAAACCAACTTGAGAAACCAGATGGTGGTTGGTTTCTGATGGTTTCGGAATGGTTGAAGGATAACACTGGGGCTACGTGTGTAGATTGCCTAAGTTATGTTCACTCAGTTCCTCAGTGATATTGAAGTGGTCTTCAATCATACCCCTTAACGACCAGGCATTTTAGTTTTTGCATTTACATTTTTCAATTCCACTTTTTTTTTTCCATATAAGAGCTGTGTGAGGGCTTGTTTTGTGTTGTAACAAATTGCCCTTCATAGATAAGTATCCGTCAGAGTTATGAAGGTGTATGAAGAGGGCTCAGGGGCTGAACACCTCTTCAAACAGAGATGGGGTTTGATGCTTATTGCAGCGGATGTTAATGCTTGCTGTGCCGTCGATTTGATACAAATTGTTGAGTACATCATACAAAAAATTGATGCATAAAATTATGTTGTGACTTTACCTGATCAAAAGCTGAGTGCCATCTATTCCAGGGCTTTCATAGCTCCTCCTCACCTCCAGCGATGGTATTTCCATGTAAGGTGTGACACTTATATACCCAATCCTAAACCAAAAGAGGATTACAAAATCAATCACAGAAGTTATTTTAAACAACAACCTATAAAGTAAAATCTGCTGCCGTAGTGAAACCAAAACCTGCAGATACAAATACCTATATGACATAGTAAATATAGTGAAGAATGCAATCAATAAGCCCAGGTGTGCAAACGCCATGACAGTCATGAAATGACTACTGTATATAAACCTCTCAACCAAACAGTCCAAAAAAACATGGTCCAAATAAAAAATTTTTACTGGGTAAAAAAATTGCTTTTTAATCAAAATTCATTCAAATGCAAATGTGTGAATACAGAAAGAGGAGCACAATATAGAACACCATGGCAGTGAGTCCATATACTTTATCTATAATTAAGTGCAGGATACAGTAGACAAAGCATGCATGAATAAGTGCACACAATAGAAAGACCAGCTCGCAGATCCACAATTGTCAAGATAATATTTATGACATATAACACAGTAATAACAATATACCTACACAGTGTAGAGTAAATAAGGTTCAGAACACACGCATGGCATCTACCAGACGCGTGTTTCAACTGCACATGTTCTTATCAGATGGTCTGATGTGTGCCGTTTTTCACTTTGCTGTATTATGGATTTTAAAGCATGGAAATAAAGAACATTGATTTTATCTGCTCGCCCGTGAAAGTGCTGGATTTTTTGGATGGCTATACTTCCTGCTCTGGAAGGCTTACACGGTGGTCCGTGCAACGGGAGGATGCTGACTCGAAGTAATAACTATGAGGTGAGCTGGCGTTTTTTAAACTTTTTGTTTGCCTATCTTTTCCTCAGGTACAGAACGCTACTGTGGGACCCTAATGCGTTTCCACTCGGACATATGCATGGGAAACTAACTGTGGGATCTGGGTGTAAAAGCATAAGATAAATGTCAGAGATGAGTCCAGACATTCTGTGGTCGTTTACAGAAGTATTCAAAGAAATGGGATTGGAGACTGGCCGGAGCCGCCCCCTAGGGTTTGTAAGAGCTAACAAATCTGTAGGTAGTGATAGTGGACGAGGCCTGGATGTCAAATTTTTCTTGAAGGAAGTGGAAGGGGAGTATCATATGGAAAACATGGTCTACCACATCTGCGAAGCAACAGGCACTTGGTATGCCAAAGTCTTGCAGCTGCTGACCCCTGTTAGGGAATAAGAGAATGTGTAAAAAGATGGAATAGGCGATCGATGAGAGACCAAGGGAAACTTGGAGCAGCAATTGCAGCAGAGGAAGTTTTTTTTATTTTCATCCACCTCGAGTAGGCCCACAATGTTAACCATGCTGTGATACCTCTGAAATGTACAACCCATATATTTAATAGGTTCAGTACTTGGGGATACATAAGTCGCCCTCTGATCTATGAGCTAGTAAAACGGATTTGGCCACTCTATGTCGCTTGGGGCCACATGGGTGGGGAAGAGAAAACTTTGCAGTAACCACTGGGCCCTCAAGGAATAGCAATATTTCGAATATGTATATCAATTTTGAGAGTACCATCACTTGTGGTGATTAGAATTTGTCGGGTTTTTTATTCATTTTTTATGTTTTTATGGTACAGTCCAGAGGGGAAAAAAGCTAATTTGTTTCCATTAGTTCACCATGCGGCCCCCAACTGGAGGATGACCCTTGACCTCTGTAGGGACAGAAGAAGCAGAGAGGTTAAATGCCCCACCCCTGCATCCCCACACTCCAGTGGCTACACAAATAACTACACCAGCCATGGATGGAAACATGTTTATTGTATTTGATCATACAGGTAGAGAATAGGTAACAATACCAAGTTTTAGTTTAATGCTAGTCTGTAATAGGGAGGGAATATATAGGGTCGTCATGTGGACTAATGGAAACGAATTAACGGTCAGAATAATTCTGTTTTTCCATAGCGTCCCCCATGATGGCCAACTGGAGATGTTCCTTATAATATATCAGCGGGGGACAGCTGCCTGGGAGTCCTTCCTTTCAAAGGCCTGATCTCTGGCATTCTGAATTGAAGCAGGATATTAACATCTTTCCTCCAGTGTTTGGTGATATCCATGTAATGAAGAAGGTATCTTCTTATGTCTAGCGCATGCCAGCAACTTTTGGCATTCTTTGGATTATGACCAAGGAAGTAGAACATCTCCTGATTATGATGGAAGCTTGAGGAAACTTTTGGAGTAAAAGTCTTGTCAAGTCGTTTAGAATCACTCTATCATCATATTTAACCCCTTAACGACTTGGCCGCTTTTTAGTTTTTTCACTTCCAATTTTCACTCCCCACCTTCAAAAAATCTATAACTTTTTTTATTTTTCCACATAAGAGCTGTGTGATGACTTATTTTTTTGCGTAACAAATTTCACTTCAAGTGACGGTATTTAATATGCCGTGTACTGGGAGTGGAAAAAATTCCAAATGCTGTGAAAATGGTGAAAAACAAATTTGCGGACATTTCTTGTGGGCTTGAATTATACAGCTTTCACTGGCTCCACAAATGACATGTTACATTATTCTTTGGGTCGGTGCGATCAGGGGGATAACAAATTTGTATAGTTTTATAAAAGTTTTCATACATTTACAAAATTTAAACCCTCCCGTACAAATTTTTTTTTTTTTACATTTTGCCATCTTCTGGAGCCATAACTTTTTCATATTGGTGTAGGGAGCTGTGGTGGTGGTCATTTTTTGCGACTTTGATGGCGAAAAGTGCCATTTTAGACGTTATATTTGATAGATGGGCATTTTCAGAACGGGGCGATACCTAATGTGTTTATGATTTTTACTGTTAATATTTATATCAGTTCTAGGGAAGGGGGGTGATTTGATTTTTAGTAAAATTTTTTAATACTTTTTTTATTTTTACTTTTACAATTTTTCAGACTCTTTAGGGTACTTTAAACCCTAGGTTGTCTGATCAATCCTATCATATAATGCCATATTAGAGTATGGCGCAGTAATGAGGGATTTCCTCCTCATTCATTACAATGTGCTGATAGCACATTGTAATGAATGGTAAAACTAAGTAGCCTCGCATCTTCGGAAGACCGAGGCTGTCATGGCGACAGATCACCGCCCCCGATGACGTCACTGGGCAGATCGTCGGGAAACACCGACTTACGTTACCAGTAAGCCTTTGCTGCAATATGCAGCAAAGACTTACAGCTTGGACGAGGGCTCGGCCCGGACGCCACCGGACTACCTCTAATAAATCCTGCTAAGACATCTAGGTTCATATATAAGGTGAATGGAGTATAAGCGCAGGATCAATGCAGTACCTAAAAATGACCAGCAGGTGGCAACCTGTGCACAGTTCAAGCCAACTACATTCCCGGGAAACTTGTCTTCACGGTCAAAGACTCCGATCTCAGAGGTATGGCTGCTGGGGTTAATGCAGGGTGATGCAGCAGGGTTAAGCGGTCTCCCTCTGCCCTTCTCCTTCCCCCTCAGGCAGGGTGTTTATTCCTGTGGGGTTCCTGTGGCTCCTTCTCTTCCCCTGTTACAGGGCTGTCAGGTATGGGGATTTCTTACTGATTATGTGATTGCCTCGTGGTCGGCACTATGGCGGCTCGGGGCTCTCGTGCTAGGGGAGGCGGCAGGATGGGCACAATGTTAAGTGTGGTGCCAGGGCATTCAGGAGCTAGGGACCCGTATACTGTGTGGGAAGGTGCAGGAAATTTCTTGGGATGGACAGCTATAAACACTGGTAAATGTACAGTACATCTGTTGTGTAATTTCTGTATAAGTTCTATATAAGGCGCACGGCCTTTAAGGCGCACCCTTTGATTTCTGAGAAATGAAGGATTTTTGGTGACCTATAGGCCGAAAATATGGTACATCTAAATCTATTAGTTTCTTTATTCTGACCATAAGTGTCGATAGGGCTGAGGTTGTTTGGTCAGGGTAACATTTCCATGAGGAAGAGTGGTTACTCTATTCTAAACCTTCTTGAAGAAGAATAGACAAATCCAAGAGTTTGTTTGTGACAGAATCCACTGTAGTAAACCTTCAACATTCTTCCTCCACACGTGGCATCATTGCTTCCTGTAGGCCTGGATAGAGTTAATGGAGCTAAGGAGAATTGCCCTTATATCTAAGAAGGCTGACGAGCTCATCCTGTATGGTTTGTGTTTCTTCCATCTTCTATTTAACGGGTATCTTGTACAGCTTTAAGAGAGGTTCTAATTCATCAGCAGCCATAAATATCTAGACACCATCCTAGTCTGCAGAGTCTGACTACACAACCAGACTCCGAAAGGGACTCTATATCCTCTGTCTCTTTTGAGGTGGCTCTTGAGGAATAAACGCTCCCTTATGAATTACACATCTAATCCACAAAAGAGGTTCTCTTCCCTGATAAGGTTATCAATGCAATCCTGCAGACAGAGTTTTGATAGTCACTATGTAACTTTTCAATTCATGTTGGATTCCTGAATGCAGTTTTCTTTTTTCTGTATTAGTTTATCCTGATCTTAGATCTTCCTTATCTTGGTCTTATCCTTTCCTTTCTTGGATCCTACCAGGAGGAGGGAAGTATGGTTAGTACTGCATAATTAAGTGCTCCAATAGTGAACGGGATGTGTGAGTGGCCCCACTAACCCACTCACACGGGCTATTGTTAGGGTTCCAGGCCAGGGGCTCATGCTGCAGGATTACATGCTGCCAATGTAGAAACCAGAAGTACCAGTCTGCCTATAACATCAATACAGTTAAATAATAATAGACCTGACCCCGACCACATCACGAAAGTAGCAATGTTCAATACCTGAACACAGACGAGCAGTAAAGGTCAAAGAGGATCCTAGAAACAACATAATATATGTGTTACCATGGCACCCTTGTATTATAGAGTAAACCCTATAATGTTAATACTTGACCTTGAACAGTGTTGGGAGGGAGAGTAGGATTTTTCGTCCAGCCCGAGGGGGGTGATTGGAGAAATACTCCTCAGACGAGAAGCATATTGGTTTTAGCGCTAGGCTCCAGGTATCCAAAGGTATGATTCGAAAAATTATTTATCTTATATTATCTAATCAGAAATCAACTAATCAACATATGTAGTTAATTTAACCCCTTAACGCTCTGCGCGGTAGCTCTATGGCGCAGAGGTATAAGGATGTATGAAGCGGGCTCAAGGGCTGAGTCCCTCTCATACAAAGGTGGGGTTTTTTGCATTTTGCAGAAAACCCCCACCGCTAATACGTGGTCGGTGCTGCACCGATCGCGGCTACTAACCATGTCATTGCTGCCGGCAAAGTTTAAAAAAACGCGGCGAGCGACGCCGCCATCTTTATTGCGATCGCCGCGCCCCCGAACGTCATCGTGTGGCGGCGATCGGTTGCCATGGTCCGCCGGGTCTTCTTTTTGACACAGGCTAATGGCTTCTGCGATTCGTTAATGGCCAGTGGCTCATTGTAATGAATGTGCTGCAAAATGCCATATATGCAATACAGAAGTATTGCAGTATATGGTAGCGAGCATCTGACCATCTAGGTTAATGTACCCTCGATGGTCTAAAAATAGTTGAAAAAAAAAAAAGTTTAGAAAATAAAAAAAATTAATAAAAATAAAATTCAAATCACCCCCTTTCCCTAGAACGGATATAAAACATAATAAACAGTAAAATCACAAACGTTAGGTATCGACGCGTCCCAAAAGGCCGATCTATCATAATATAAAAACGGTTACGGCCGTGTGGTGACTCCGAGGCGGAAATGGCGCCCACCAAATGTCCGAAATGCGACTTTTACACACCTTTTTAACATCACATAAAAATGAAATAAAAAATGATCAAAATGTCGCACGACCTCAAAATGGGCGGAGCTAATGAAAACTTCACCCATTTCGCAACAAAAAATTACCGCTCAACAGCTCCGTTGCACCAAAATGCAAAAAAGGTTAATTAGCGTCAGGAATGTTTTTTTTCTTTTTTGTACACATTCGTTTAATTTTTGAAAATGTATTAAAACACAATAAAACCTATATAAATTTGGTATCACCGTGATCGCACCGTACCAAAGAATAAAGCTGAGGTGTTATTTTGAGTGCACAGTCAAAGTCGAAAAAAATGAGCCCACAAGAATGTGAGGTACGTGCGGTTTTTTTTCAGTTTTTCTACATTTGGAATTTTCTTTCAGCTTCGCAGTACACGGCATGTTAAAATAAATAACATTACGGGAAAGTAAAATTTGTTACGCACAAAATAAGCCCTCACACAGGTCTGTACACGTAAAAATGAAAAAGTTAAGGATTTTTGAAGTTGGAGAGCGAGAAATGAGCGGAAAACCCCTGTGTCCTTAAGGGGTTAATACTGACTGGTTTGTACATACATAAATATATATTTTCTTTCTATCTAGGATAAAAACATCTTCTTGTTCTTTTTCCCTTTTTTTGCATTTATTTTCTACCTGTATATACTCTCTGCTGGAGATTGTCCCATGTAACCACTACAAACATCACGGACAGCAGAGAGCTTCAAGAAGGGTTTAGATGCCTTTTTACAACTAAATAATATGTGATATAGAATTGTTTCCCATAAATCTCTTCCTCGTCCAATCCCTTCCCTTCCTTCGTTGATGGACATATGTCTTTTTTCAACCGTATAAACTATGATACTATGATTTATCTGGGCAGTTTCTTTGTTTTAGTATCAGGTAATATCTAAATTATGTTGGATTTATACATACTCAAAGTAGGCGTATTGGGATCATACCATACATACAATTCATTTTCTGTCCACTAATAGTAATTTCTGTGAAAAAAATTCTGTGGTAGTGAGACCAGATATCTCCAGATAGTAACCCAAGTAGACATATTTCAGCAGTACAAGGCTCTTACAGGGAGGGTAAATCGGAAAACATTTACAAGGCTGTAGGGCTAACTATTGAGGCACCGTGCTTCCCTACATTTTTGAAAATGGGGGGTTCATAGGGAGGATTCTAATAATTTAAATTTGAAGCTCAAAAAAAAAAAAAAAAAGAACCCAAAAATGTTGATGTAAAATTTTGGGGTTGATACCCTCTTCATACACAGGTAGGGTTGGTTGCATATTGCAGCAAACCCCCACCGGTAATAACCGCTAATGCTTGCACCGATTGCGGCTATTAACTCTTCCAATGCCTTGGATCTTGACCATTTTGGATTCGAACGTCATCGGTTGCAGACCTGAGGCTGCATGGTTTCTGAAGATTCGTTATAATGAGCCATTGGCTCATTGTAATGAATACTGTGCAGAAATACCATCTACTGCAATACAGCAGTATTGCAGTATATGGTTGGAGCGATTAGACCCTAGGGTTAATGTACACTAGAGGGTCTAAAAAAAAATAGTAAAAAACCTAAAAGTTGAAATCACTGAACAGATATAAAAAACGTAACAAACAGTAAAAGTCAAAGACACAATAGGTATCGCCGCATCCCAAAATGCCCGATCTATCAAAATATAAAAACGGTTATTGCCGGCAGTGAAACACATAACGAAAAACGTGTCAGAAACACAACTTTTACACCATCTTACATCGCATAAAAAATGGTATAAAAAGTGACCAAAATGTGACACAGACCTCAAAATGGTAGCAATGAAAACGGCTCATTTCGCAAAAGCTCCACTCAGCTCCATGCACCAAAGTATGAAAAAGTTATAAGCGTCAGATGACCAATTTTTTTTCTTTTTCGTATACAATCTTTTAACTTCTGAAAATGTTTTAAAACGCAATAAAACCTGGATAAATTTGATTTCACTGTGATCGTACTGAACCAAAAAAATAAAGTAGAGGTGTTATTTGGAGCGCACTGTGAAAGTCGTAAAGACTGAGCCCACAAGAACATGACGTGAACACGATTTTTTTCCCCACATTTGGAATTTTTTTTACAGCTTCCCAGTAGACGGCATGGAATAATAAATAACGAGACAGAGAAGTAAAATTGGTAAAAAACCACATTTGCGACACTTTCTTGTGGGCTCAGTTTTTATGCCTTCGGTTCCAATCACAGTGATACCAAATTTTTACAGGTTTTATTGTGTTTTAATATATTTTCACAAATGAAAGCAATGTGTACGAAAAAAAAATGGTTTTACAATGTTCTGACGCTAATAACTTTTCCATACTTTGGTGTACGGAGCTGTCTGAGGTGTAATTTTTTAACGAGGTGACCTGATGTTTGCATTGCTACAATATGGTGGACTATGTGACCTTTTGATCATTTTTTATACATTTTTTTTATGTTTTGTAAAATGGTGTAAACGTCGCATTTCTGACATTTGGGTGCTATATGTGGTTTTTGATAGATTGGGCATTTTGGGACACGATGATACCTAATAGATTTTTTATTTTTACTGTTCATTTAGATTCATAGCAGTTCAAGAAAAAGGGGGAGATTTGTGTTTTTAAATTTAAATTTTTGTTTTAACTTTTACATATATTTTTTTTTTTACTATTTCTTATACCCTCTAGGGTACTTTAGCCCTAGATGATCTGATTGTTTCTGCCATATACTACAATACTACTGTATTGCAGTATATAGCGTTTTTACATAGAATTCATTACAATGCGCCACTGGCTAATTGTGACGAATCTTCCGAAACCATGCAGCCTCAGGTTTGACGAAAAACCGAAGGTGTCATGGCAACCGATCCCCTCCCCCAATGACATCAGGGGGAGCGGTGATCTCAACAAAGATGGTGGCGCCCATGCTTTGGTGTCTTCGGCAGCGTCAATCAAGAAGTTAACACCTGCGATAGGTGCTAGCACCGCGTTAGATAAACAATTAAATCTATACACCTAAGACCACTTGTATGGTCTGGACCTATAGTGTTTATTATATATTTACAAGATTTGCATTTCTGCAAACAAGAGGCCCTTCGACCAAAAAACTAAAACTTTTTAAAATTTTACTTTTATTACCATCAGTTTTTAAGACAGAACATAAGTCCTATTTCTGCTACATATATGAAAACAAGTGATTAAAAATTGGAGTGGTGGGATAAGGTCTCTGATTTATTCATATGGATTTGAAAGGGAGTGCTGTACAGTTGGTGTGTTTAAACATTTGGTTACTTTAACCACTGGCTCAAAAAAGCTAATTATTAATTATTAGACTATTCCTCGACCCTGGTAAGGCTCTTTAACAATTTGTTGCTCGCTAGTTGTAGGGTGACAGTCTCTAAGAGGTCAGTTACTTTCTATTATCGATTTTGTGATCATTGTGCACACCTTCATTTATTCGTGAATGCCCCATATATTACTAGCGTGCTAAATGACCGTATCGGAGGTTGCTAGGAATGTACACATTTGCACAGTGGTGCTGGCTTCCTAATTGTCGTTGGTCGTCATTTATAGACGGACACCTACACCTTGTGTAACGATAATTATTAAATGCTTCTGCAGTTCAGCATTAATCCTTATTTCTCATCCATAACACCACTCATATTAAAATTTCACACACTCAAGACAGCCCCCTCATATATGTGCAACACCCCTGCCGATGCAAGGCGAATACGTCCCAATATGTAGCTCCCAACCTGTGTGGAGTCTGATCAACCCCACAGCAGGTCACTACACAACACGGGGAACACTGCAGCGGTATATCCTGCCTGGTAAGGCAGGAGTTAATTGTTTAATGTGATGTCATTCCATCAGCCAATCACATCTGTTATCATATTGTATTGTAAGTTGGGATGCCATTGGAGGAGTAACCACCACCTGACCAGTGGGAGTAATAAAACCACTGGTCAGGAAAGTTCTAGAAACCAGTCTGACAGGAGTCAGAGGAGAGAGACAGAGAATGGTCAGTGAGAGTAAAGGGGTATCATCCTACCTGAAGTAACCCAGGACAGCTGAAGCATCCTACTAGGACACCTACCTCCCAGCCTGCCCTAGCATCCAGGCTGGTGACCAATCCCTGTGGTTCCCTCTCCAAGTGCATCCCCAGCCTGCTACCATTGTTAAGATTCTTTGGCACGTTATCCACTGTTCCTGTTGGTTCCAATAAAGAACTGTAAATTGCTTTTAGACAACGTCTGCCTCCGTCTGATCCCTGCTACTACGGCTGTCACCATCACGGGCACCCTATCCACCACACAGAGACTCATGCTCCAGACCCCAAAGGGTTGCCCCAGGGAGAACCACTATAACCGTCTCTCCCTCATCATTTCTTGCCAACACCACCTGCTGGAGACCTGCCAGGCTCTAGCACCGCCCTCCGGTCCTCATACCAAGCACCGTGACACTAGCGTGCCTAGGCCGCAACGCCAGCCACTCCGGTATCCCGGGCCCCGGCTGTCTCCAGGCCCCAAGAGAAAAAGGCTAGGCCCCGGTGGGGGATGTTGCATATGTAGCAGAAATAGGACTTATGTCCAGTCTTAAAAACTGATAGTAATAAAAGTTACATTTTTAAATGTTTTAGTTTTTTGGTCGATGGGCCTCTTGTTTGCAGAAATGCAAATCTCGTAAATAGGTGCTAGCACCGACGCAGGTGTTAGCGATGCGTGTTTGCTACACTATGCAATATGAGCCCTCTTCATACACCCTTCATAGCTGATGCATATATCTGTCAATGCGTGAAGGGGTTAAAGATTCAACCGTTCAATACCAGTATTATTTGTGTTTTGATGCTGAGCACATGATCACTGCTCCACCAATCAGAGACAAGGCAGTACATGCTGTGTGTGAGCATTTGGACAAGGAGTGGAGACAGGAGCAGGCAGATTCTGTGCTGTGGCGCTTGAGGTAGCGGCAAGTCTACGTTCTCCTGCATTCAGTACGTCTGCCCTCATCTCATAGCCCACAGACCTCTTTAACCCACTAAGCCCGTGAAGAAGCTGTGGCCATGTTTCCGGCTTTGCTGTTATATCAGTGCAGGCTCCAAAGCTCAGAAAAACAGCTGCACAAGAATTTTAACCCACTCAGCCCCAGTCCCAGACCTGTATGGCTTAGTGTGCTTCTGTATTGCTAATGCCAGATAGGTTTGTGACTGGGATCATAAAGAATAAACTTATCCCTCAGTGATAAAGCTAATCTCCATTCTGTGGCTATGTTCCCTGTCACTCTGTGCTAATTAGCATTTCTAAGTGTAGGCTGGGGTCAGAAGGTAAGAGTTCTCCTTATGGAGAAATTGCCAATTAAGGGCATCTTATAGGCGTGTGGAGACTTAAAGAGAACCCGTCATGCAAAATAACCCCCCTAAACTAAATATATTTTCATAAACTGCCATTAGAGAGCATTGCCTCTATCCCTTCATTGTCCCTCTACATGCCTGTAAACCTAAGCAATGAGGTCCTAAAGCTGTATGCAAATGACCTGTGAAATGTCCAATGAAGCATTAGCATATTCAAGCTGTCCACTCTATTCATGAGTGGGAGGCACAGCCACACCCCCAGTGCATGACTGACAGCCTGTATAATGGTGTGAGGCTGTATAATGATGGGATTCCTGGTGCTGGTGGCCACGCCCCCTGCAGCCTGTGTGTGTGTTTAGGAGAGATACAACAGCTCCAGGCAGCCATGTTACAGCAGAACATGTCAGATTCATGTGTAGCTGATGTCTGTGTCTCTCACCTATATATTAGGAGGATGCAGCATGTCAGCAGATGCAGCAAACACACTAGCCATGCTTTACTATACATTACAGACAGACATGAGCAGGGGGAGGAGAGGGGAGGGATAACAGGGGTGACATCACTGCCTCTGACCATGTGACCAGCCTCATTTACATGATAAAGAATAGATGATTTTATAATGATTAATGTATGAAATAACTAGATAAAGGCTGGGATGGATCCATGTGAGCTGCTCCAACAGGTAGTAGTGACAGGACTAGTGACACAGACCTGATGACAGGTGTCCTTTAAAGTCATAGACGCTCCACAAGGGAATTCTGGGAAGTATGCAAATACGTGTTAAATGGAAATGGAAAATATCAAATTTCTAGATTTTTGCTTACGTTTTACTAATTTTGTAGAATAAAACATAATGTGGGGGGGGGGGGAATCCGTAATTTTTGCATCACCATTTTCCAAGTGGCATACCTCTTTTAATTAATGGTCTATAGAGCTGGTTGAGAGTTCTGTTTTATTCTTGTTGTACTTTACAACAGTATCATTTTTGTATTGATACTTTTTTTGATCACTTTTTATTGCATTTTGTGTGGGACAATATAGATAAAAATCATCATTTTTGGTGGTTTTTCTTAAAAAAAAATGTTTACGCCGTTCATCATGTGGGTGTGCGTATATAAGCAATAATATTGTGGTGTCCTATATAGGTTAAACACAACGGAAAAATTGTTATATTTAATACACAAAGGTAGGGCCCTAACGTCCCGTGTTTAAAACCGCTGGATCCAAACATATACGTTTACTGTTATTTTATATAATGTTATTGGATACTTACTATTAAATGATAGCATATATGGTTATATATTATTCTTTTTTTATCATGTTAAATAATTTTTATGAAAAACTTTAATGGATTAATTTTTAGGGTATAACAAATACCTATGATCAGACTTTTTGTCAGTGCCTGTTCATTTCTATTCATACATTTTTCCTACTGTTGGTCTGGGTATCGGTCCAAACAGAAGAATGACAACCAGTCTCATCAACTGAGCATATAGAGTGCCATCTCAATTTAAATTTTTTCTAAAAATGTGAAAAAGATTTTACAATTGTTTATATAAGTGGTAAAATTGTACAGGAGATGTCCACTGTTAAAGTTACCAGTGTACCGAATTTTTTGGATCTTTTTGAGACATTTGTCACAATGTCGCACAGTTGTTTCAAGTCACTTCTTTCCATTTACTACGTTTTCATAAAGCATGGTTTCGTGTGGAGTTTTTGGTTCCAAAAAATGTTGCAAATTTGAGACAATTTGAAATAATAATAGAAGATAATTGTGTTTTACTGACGAAAAAAAGGCGCGAAAATTGCAATGCGCCAAAAAAGTCTCAAAAAAGATAGAAAGTGCACCAGTTTTCTGTCTGACTTTGCACTAGAGAGAAAGTGCAAACTGCTTGCACATGTGTTTATAAAGTGTCTGCACCAGTTTTGTGTCGTGTCTGCACTGACAAGGCAGAAAAAATGTACACCTAAAGGGGCTGTTACTGCTTGGTCAGACCGTGCGCCACAGTTTAGTCCAACATACGCCACAATTGTGTCTGCACCAAAATGCTGCAGCATGAACAAAGTCCACCCAATACAATGGTGCATTCTGTCGGAGCAGTGCAGGGGGCACTTGATTCTTTACTGTAAGAGCAGTGAGACTATGGAACTCTCTGCCGCAGGAGATTGTTATGGCCGACTCTATGTACATGTTCAAGAGAGGCCTGGATGACTTTCTGGAGAGAAAAAATATCACGGGTTATGGGGATAAAACATTTATTTAATTCTTAAAGGTTGGACTTGATGGACTTGTGTCTTTTTCCAGCCTTATATACTATGATTCATGAAGACTGTGCTCCAGTTTTGATGAATCTAGCACATATTGCACACTTCAAAGGCAAACTCCACATAGTACAGTTTGCACTGTTTTTTTGATAAATGTGGGTCACTGTCTTCCTAAAAAATCATACGATATATTGCAAAGTTGCTTCTCCATTGAGATGTACTGAAACAATACAAATCAGTTGTGCATGACATCGCCCTTAAGGGTCATGGACCACATCTTGCTTTAGCTTTTATATTTTTTTCAGGATTAATGGATGTACAAAACTTTATATTCACAAGCATTCTGAACACATTTCCATTCCGTTTCTTTCAGATTTGCTCTACACCTTTAAACTGAGCACTGTAGCAAATCGCCAGGACGAGATAGGTTGTGAAAGCTGTGTGGTCTTGTTATTTCACTTTCCGAGAGTGGTGTTCTCAAACTGTCTCTAGTATGTTGTTCCCAGCGGCTTGAAGGGCTTCGATTTCTCCTGGGAAAAAACACTTTGCTAACTGAGATTTTCATTTGTAGCTGAAAAACATCTTCCTCAAGAGCTCACTTTCTACCGTACAAAGCAGAAGACAATGCAATGTGGATTACTGTTCAATATATCTGGGGGATCCTGTAGCTTTACAATTTCACACATCATTTGGTTGCAATATTTAATCTACTAGACAGAAGTCAGAGGAAATTTTTAAAAATTCAGCATCCCCCCAGCCTTATTTAATTTTTCTTTTTCCCAAACTACCGGCTTGTCAAGATTAAAAAAGACCAGTGCTAGGATCGGGGAGAAGAGGACGAGTATGAGTAGTTTATTTTTACTTTATATTACTGGTGGATTTCCCTTATGTCTGTAACTTGAGTGATGTATTCAGAACAGAAGGAGAATTATGTTGTGCCAGAATCATGGTGATTCCATGACTCCAGATAACCAAATCAGAATCCAAAAATTATATACTTTTATTCCATATTCATTAAAGGAAATCTACCATTTGATTTAATGCATTATGAAGCAAGCATACCTTGAAAATGCTGTAGCTACACTAATGCAGAAGCCTATCTTGTTTAATCCCTGAGCTGTAAAAAACTATTATAAAATTATGATAATGAATTCTCTGCCTGGCTCCAGCACTTCCCCTCTCACATTAAGTATGCACTGCTTCAGAGAATGATGTAATCACTGTGTTGTGCTTGACAGGCAGAAGTAATCAATTGCTGCATCATCCCCCAGCTGCTGTGTGTGATTAATCCAGCTCAGGTTGATTCGTCCTGTCTGGACAGTTCAGAAAACTCTGTGTAATGCGTTAATGAATGGCAGGCTGAAAGGAATCCAGCTTTCCCAGGGTCCTGTTATAATAGTTTTTTCAGCAGAACCACTTAACTTAGGGATTAAACAAGATATGTTTCTGCATCAGTGAACCTACAGCATTCTCAAGGTATGTTTAGGTCATAATGCATTAAAACAAATGGTAGATTTCCTTTAAAAAGCTTGGCAATGGCATACCAAGAATGACTACTTCTCATGTTATGCTTTTTTCATTAATAAGAAAAAAGGAAAAAAAATTTAATTGGAAGTGTCATAGTAGCATTTTTCTTTTCATTGGGATTGGAATTACCGATTTGTTCTGTGATCCATCTGGATTTACCTGTCTAGTGGAACTAACAAGGTTTGTAGCTTGGACCATATTGAGATACTACTATCCTGTACCTAATCGAGTTTTAGTAAGAGCGCCAGTTACCCCCTCACTCTACTTTAGAGCATGCTGAAAAGCTGTTATCCTAATGAGACTGGTAATGAAGATTTTATCTTGGTCCATGTATGTTGGTACAGCATTAACATAAGGTCAGGGAGATGTTGTAATGTTGCACGTACTACAGAACGGGTGGGCTGATCCCATATGAACGCGACAGCCTTTCCTGCATGTTGAAACAGAAAAGGTATGCATGGGAACATGACAGGTTCTACTCCCCTCAAGCATCACAGATATGGGGTGATAACTCAGAGAATATAAGCAATTGGCAAGCGCAGAATACAAATTTCAGCACTTTCTAGATTTTGTCTGAGTGACTGTATGCCATCTTTTATAGCTCCTTTTTATATAGGCTTTTTATATGATCTACCTCTTCTAATGTGAGTGCCAATGATACAAATCCAAACCCAAGTTTTACAATCCTTAGGCCATATGCATACAAGGCCATGGAGCTAGCCTCACAAATTGTGACCGCATGGCCTTCTATTAGGCATGTTCACAGTGTGGTGCATGCACATTGGGGCAGATTTATCAAGCAGTCTGAAAGTCAGAATATTTCCAATTGCCCATGGCAACCAATCACAGCTCCCCTTTAAAATATTCATGAGCACTGGTGAAACGAAAGCTCAGCTGTGATTGGTTGCCATGGGCAACTGGAAATATTCTGACTTTCAGACTGCTTGATAAATCTGCCCCATTGGGGGTCATTTACTAAGGGCCCGATTCGCGTTTTCCCGACGTGTTACCCGAATATTTCCGATTTGCGCCGCTTGTACATGAATTGCCCCGGGTTTTTGGCGCACGCGATCGGATTGTGGCGCATCGGGGCCGGCATGCGCGCGACAGAAATCGGGGGGGCGTGGCCGAACGAAAACCCGACGTATTCGGAAAAACCGCCGCATTTAAAAACCGAAAATGTGTCGCTTGGGGAGCGCTCACCTTCACCTTCTATGGGATGGTGCATTCCGGGGCGTTAAGATTATTTTCGGCGCTGCAGCGCCACCTGGTGGACGGTGGAGGAACTACCATCTTAAATCCCAGCCGGACCCGAATCCTGTGGTGCAGCGGAACGCGCCGCGGATCGCGAATGGGCCGGGTAAGTACATAGGCCCATTGGGTCTATGCAAGTCTTAATTGACCGTTTCGTTGGGGGTCAATAACAAATAATCGCCGATGCGGCTAACATGCGAAACATTGTTATTCACAGGGCTTACTTGTGACTGCACAGTTCTTTATGCTGTTCCATATGAAAAAAAAATACCATGGATGCCACCATACTATGTGTTAAAGCATAAAACACACCAATTTAGAACGTTGGTGCCAAGAGTGAAACACTGTGCCAGAAGAAGAATCAACATACATGGGTTTTAGATGATACAACAGCATCATCTTGATATCTGCGTATTGTAATAAAAAGTTTGGTGATGTTTCCTGCAGAGGTCCTTCATATAAGAGTATGAGTTTGGAGTCACTCCTCAGTATGCTGTTCTTGTGGATCCAGCATGTTTGTGTGTTTTTAGGCCCTAGGACAAGTCTTTCAGTGAAGTCTATCAGATTTCACTGCAATTTTGGTGGTTGTGCTATCATAGGGGAATCGCACAAAACCTGTGTCCGCATGGCTACGGTTGGGCGAGCTGTGGAGGAGAAGTGACGCGGCTTTCCCTATCCATAGAGAATACTGGTGCAGGCTGTCCTTGCGGCCAATGATGGAGCACGCACACGTTATGCTCACCGTCTGGAGCCTGGGGCACATAGACAACTATGTGGGAGTATATGGCGGCCGTTTATTAGTTCGCCTCCCTACACCATAACCTGGTGCATGGGCCTAAGGGAGGAATACTAATAATTATTTATTCTACAGAGGCAAACAGATTACGCAGAGCGCCACAAGGTATGTCAAATTGGTCCATGTCCCCATGGGGCATCAAAATCTAAACAAACTAACAGTTGTTTTTGGAGTGTGGGAGGAAACCCACGCAACACAGAGAGAACATACAAATCTTTGCAGATGTTGACCTGGGTGGGATTCAAACCCAGGACCCCAGGCGCAAGGCAGAAGTGACTACCCATCAAGCCACGTGCTCCTCAGAATACACAGTTTAATCAGTACCACATTATTTCCCATTGAGGGGGTCATTGAGATCCGTCCTTATTTTGATATGGCTCAACCCTAACAGAACTGTACTATAAATCTGTATACTGGTCTGTGATGTTAATTCTAACTTGTCATTTTGGATACCATACCACGTGACTATCGTCTCTGATCTTGTATAGTTTGGGTAATGTAGCAATTACTAAACTTACTTTCGTTGCAGGACGCGATCTCACTTTTGCATTTTCCAAGAAAAACCTCCTAGTGGAAGTTTGGAATAAACAACTATGAGAGCAGCAGAAAGCATTGTGGCGCAAAGACAGGCGTGCCATAGATTGCTTATAAACTCTCCAATTCTTTACTGAATTGTGATGAGGATTGCACTATGTAGGCATCTGCACTAGTATACATAATACTGCTTTGGACCAATGTAAGTAATTCACAAGGAAATTTGATTTCCAGTAAAAGAGTATTATGAATAATCATTCTAGGATGAGCAGGTCTGGATAAGGGCCTTGCACCAACTAAAAGAAAAATCTCGTTTAGGGGTGGATTTTTTTTGTCTGTGTGTGTGAAAAATCTTCTGTATATAAATCAGGCCGTGGTCATATTCCAAGGCCAAAGGCAGAACTTAAATATTTTTATTATATTTCCTTGTAGATCTACTCAAATATGGTGTATAATATTTCTATAACATAACCATATTGATGATGCTACTAGTACTTTTCATAAAGTGTACAAGACTAGTTCTTCATAACCACAAACATAAAGTGGGGGCCACTTTACATCGAGATGATGTCCTGCTGGCATCTGCTAGGGCTTCATCCATACATATGGTTGGTTTGCGGTGCTTTAGGCTGCCCAAGACTATGGGTACAACTCTAATCGCTACATGGTAACTGAATAATATCAAATAATAATGCAAAAGGATGCTTACTTCCCTTGTGTGGGCTCATACAATATAATAGGCTATAACTGGTATTACTATAAGGCCTCTTTCACGCTTGGGTTGTAGCCCTCACGTCAGAGGCAACACGTGAAATACATGCATTTTTTGCGGGCGTGGACTTAATTGGATAAGTTGATCTGGAATCTTTAGCGTTTCAAAAGACTTGTCTGTGGTCTTTCTACCGAAATTGATGGAGGGAAAAACGCTAGTGTGCACAGGGCTAAAAGGTTGAGAATGTGAATTTTTATTTTAAATAAAGGGTCTACTTCAGGTGGTAGTTGAGACAGTGGTCCTCAATGAATTTTTTAAGAGAGGAGATACACGTTTGTGTAAGGGAATCTAGGCCTAATTCATAATAGTGCCATTGACATGGGGAGGTCTTGAAAGCTGGGGCGAATGGCATCAGGGAGATGGAAAATGCTGTTACAATAAGACCTTTTCTCATCAGAGTTTTGTCTCCCCCCCCGTGAGCTGTACATTCGCCTGGCTTACAAATAAGTTGTTATCTGATCAGCGCTCTTAAGGCCATTATTATGGAGGTCACAACCAGTGGGACATCACTACAGGGTTAAATCTGTGGTTTTCTGACACTTTCGTGTGGGGATCACACGGCGTTTAGGTTTCTGTTATTTCTCTAAAATAATGGAACTATGCTTCCGTTAGGATCAGTTTATTTCTTTAAGAATTTTCTTTTTAATTCAAATATTTAAAAAAAAACTAAATAATAGAAGGACTTTAGTTATGAAACTTTAAAGGGGTGAACTTTGCAAGTTATTCCCCTAGAATACCCATAGGGGATAACAAGCTGATTGGTGAGAGTGGACAGCTGGGACCCCCCAGCCAGAGAGAAGAGGGGTACACTCAATTGTATAAGAATATTGGAATGTAATGCAGAGCAGAGCGCTCAGATATGCTCTGACAAGAACAGATGTGATTGGGAGAGAGAGATCCACCCTGACCATTCTCTCGATTGCTGGGGTCCCAGCAGTTGGAACACCACCACATTATCTGTATCCACCAAAAAAAATTGCATGTCATTTCTGTAATGATACCAAAAGTACTGAAGTAATTAAAGAAAATTCAAGGAAGGTTCAACAGATCAGTTATTAGTTAACAGAATTATTTTTTTTGTCATGATTATGTAAACTTAAGCTGATAAAAGTAGAAAACCTTGTGGATGGGAGAAAGTTGTTTATGGGAAAGATCCCTTTTACTTTTGGTGATTTGAAGAATACAGATGCGACCTCTGATGTTATTTTGTCGTGGTAGGATGAGTGGAAGGTGATGTAATGTTGGCACTGTGATTTTGTTTTTCTCATTTCTTTAAATAAAGACAAACCTGGGGAATCTTGGACATAACCACAGCTACAAGTAAACAAACTCCGCTACTACAATTTAAAATGAACAAGGTTATAAAATAAATATATAATTAACACATTTTGTCTGACACACTTTCAAAAGTGCACAAGTTATTTACAGAGGAGCAAGATCTAGTCCAACTAGCTGTTCAAATACTATCAGACATATAGAACTAGTGAATATTATGTGAAGGGATATTGTTCGTACGGGCAGTTTAACAAAAAAAAAAAAAGAAAAACCATAAATATGAACCAATGAAAATAAAATACCCGACAGCAGCATCTAGGGAATTGTGTTAACTAGGTCATAAAACTAGTGTATCCATGAACATGCGCACCACAGTACAAATGAGGTAATACAAAGGCACATGGAGAGGAAACAGAGGAAGAAAGGGGTCTCAGCGAGTGGGTCTGGCTGTACGGTTCGGTACGGAGTAGCACAGGGTGGGCTTGTATACGTAACGTTCTCGTCGTCATGGGGGGGGCGGATAACATGTTCCATGACAGAGTGCCCATTGCCCTCGAACCGCTTCTGCGTTGAGTTTTCCAATCTGAACAGTGTTCTGTAAGGTGAGCACTTGCAGGTATACACCCGCGGGCAAAATAAATATACATCGCAATGGCAGGTTACTAACAGCTTGCAGAAAAGAACTGTAATCCCAGCAAACCACACACACACACACAAGAGGGTCACAAAATTGGTGTCCGCTGCAAAATAAAGTTAAATGATATTCTCATGAAGGACAAGATCTATAAATCTACTCGGAGAATGTGGTATTATATCCTAATTCACTATTATTGATAAAAAACAGCATCTAAGATAAAAGTAAAGTACATGGGGTTTGAGAATTAAGTTGTCCCTGGAGCCGACGTAAATTATTATGACTATGGCAAGATTCTTATCATGAATGCGTATCCGGTCTGCACACTACAGTGATACTGGCTGACAAAGCAAAAAAACACGCCATACGAAAAAGTGATGGACAGGTTCTTCTATACTACCTCGGCTCAATCTCCCCCCACACAATCCCCACACCTCAAGCACCTTATGCATACTGGCCTATCCCCCCTGCATTACAAGACAGCTCAGAACAGGCACATCCTGGCCGCAAGTAGCAGGGGCAGAGGACTTCCTATAGTAAGCGACAGGCAGATAAGGTCTTATCCGAGGGGAGGGGGCATAGCAGAACTGACTGTGTTAAAGGCTAAGAAAGCAGAGATGAATGTTTCATGGGGGCCGCATTTAATAAGGGCTTGTGCCTGTTCTCTGACGGAATCTGCATATTCTTTTAGGGGTAAACTACTTGCACAGGTATTTAAGAAGGGTCACACCACTTTTGTGTACCTTTGTGGTGCAGCTGCACTAAGCCACAACAAGTAGGGGGCGTTCCTGCAAAGTCTGTCGAGACAGTATGTTAAGGTGCACCACCAAAAATTTTGCTGAACTCTGTCGGACCAGTGCACGACAGTTCATGATTCTGGAGCACATTCGTAAATGGCAATCTACCACCATGCAATGAGACTGAAGGGCTCAAGGTCCATAGGGTTAATGGTGCTGGAGCCCTCAGGCTAAATTTGCATACAGTGATTCATCCTGATGGTAGATGTCCTTTAATTACCTGTTCACCGAGCATATACACAGGCAGGGCACTTTTAGTGCAAGTTTCCGACCCAATTCTAGTAAATATGCACAATTGTGTCTAATATCCATCTCATACTGCTGATCTGTTTCATATATCGTTTTCATGTGTCAGATGCTAGTGAATGTCAGAAGCTAAATAAAAAGTGGTCTATAAACCTGTACCAGATATGTAGCACATTGTGAAGACACACAAGCATCTTCACAGCACTAGAGGGATATGAAAGTGTCTTGCTAGCGAATCCATGTATATCCAAAAACAGTCTATCAGCACAGTATGACCGATTTAAAACAAAATTTTAATGAATAACGTTAATTTTATCTATAAATATGTAACAGTCTGTATGTACCACAGACTGGACCGTGTAGTTTGAGAGCAGGTGCAGTCGGGGAGCTCTTTCCTGTCCTGAAGCCCCTTCGACAACTTCGATTGTATGCGTGAATCAAATCACACTCGCAACTCATGCTGCCCGGTTCTAAACTCTGCAGGTCCGTTCAGTTCGATTGCAGCGTTTGGGCCGTGCGATCCGAGCAGCAGGTGTTGACGAGTGTGATGGACATTCATTGATCACACTCGAGAGTGTAGAAGGGGCCTTAAAAGCTGCTCCTCACATCCCCATTATAGCTCATGCCCTTCATGGGCAGAACCAAACACTGTCCCTTTAAGCAAGCACAACTGGCCCCATACACAATTACCAGCACTCCCTATGTGTTTCTTCACAATGTGATGTTTAGGAGATATTTAGTATTGAGGTTTCACCTCCTCTGCAAAAAACCTATGCAGAGGGTTGGAGAAAGAAAGATGCAGATTCCAGTGATGGAGAAGCGTCAACCGCCTCTACCAATGAAGCTAGAAAGGGCGGGGTAGCTTCCTGTGTATAAAATATGCATGCGACTTCCCGCGCTGAGTTGGCGCATTTGCTGCTGTTCACGGCTGCTAAGAGAAGTCAGGTGACCGGAGCTTAGTTATTTCATACATGTCACTGAAGCTCAGTTACATTACTTGGACCATGGCAGAGCAGATGATCAGGAGTGCTCATCCCCAAGACACTGTGATAATTCTGCACACAGAGGCATGGCAGGATCAGGCTGTATAGTGACAGCCTGATCTATACTGTGACAGGAATGAAACAATCAGTCGCTGTCCCTGAGGGATAGGGATTCCTCAAGCGAGGTGGCGAGAGGAATTCAGAAAGACTCTATATGTCTCCTCTCTACCATGCATGTATAGAATTACCAATGCATTTAACCCTTTCAAGACATTGAAATGTAATTTAGCAATAAAATATGAAGTGCCGTCTTCGTTTTCAAATAAAGGAATGAAACTCCATCAAGGAAGGGACTCGGCAGTCATAATCTCCACCGTGCATGGGACAGTAGCGTTTCAAGATTTCATAGCTAAACAGCACAACATAATACAGTATGCTTTACAACCTTAAAGTTTAACTGATTTTCTAAGTAAAAACGCTCTCTTGGCGGCTGATCGATACAGCTGTCCTTCCAGGTGAGTCCCTCTGTAATCTAGAACAATAAATGTAAACAAGGCGGGGACCCTGCAAAAATTAAAAGGTAATCCGTCCACTGGTGAACAGCTATTGGCAATAGGGAGTCAGGGTGAGGGACTCTGGGGCACATCGTATCATAACCCCAATTAACTTGAATTCTACGATCACTGCCCAAGAATCTCTACATATGAACTTGTGCAAACGGAACAAAATTGTAATGAACAAGAAACTTTGTTAAAGAATTGATGAGAGGTTGGAAGATATGCTGTTTTTTTCTAAAAATGAAACGCCACTACTGATCATGGTCAGATGTGGACTGTTTTTGGAAAAGAACAATTAGAGATGAGCGGACCCGATCATAGGGTTCAGAAACCGGACCTGGAAAATGCCAATGGTAGCCAGGAGCGTCAATTGAGGATTGGCTGTTTGGGGCCGCTCAATCTGCAATATGTTGGGGCAGACGGCCGAACACTACCTTGGTCCCCTATCTTCAGAACAACCCATTTAAGCATCAGTATGAGCCATGGAATATCATTGAACAGACGCTGGTGAAATGTCGAGCCATATGCGATCATTGTTTATACTGGACAAACCCAGCAACTTCCAGTAGTGCATTTCAAGGGATTTTGGCATTGTTGACCTTTGCTATGTCAAAACAAAAACAAAACAGGAAGCAAACAAAAATCACCCCACACTAAGCTGCAGTAAGTACTTGTGGTAGAAGTAGGAGTCGGCTGCCAAACATAGTGCTTTATCTACCTATAAGAATGCTGAGGCCTCTCTTAAAGATAGCACACAATCATAATTTGGAAAACCCAGATTTATGATTGGCAATACTGTTTGGAATATTGAGCTCGTAATCCCACTGGTCAATGTAAATTTTGCAACGTTCCCTGTCTTGGTCTGCATCTAATAGTCTTCTCCCCAAAATATAAGGTATCTTACATGCATGGTCATTTACTAAGGGCGCGATTCGCGGTTTCCCGACGTGTTACCAAAATAATTTCCGATTGCGCCGGGTTGCCCGTATTGCAAAACCTCATCCCCCCTTTCCCTACACCCCCCTTCTCACCCTCCTTCCCTCTCATCTATCATCTAGACCCTCCCACCTCCACCCCTCCAGCTCACCCCCCACCCTCTCTTCCCCCCTCACTTCCTCCGCCACCATTCGCTGTTCCCTACAACCCCCACACCCCCCATCCGAAACCTCTAGGCCCCTTCCCCCTACTTTCCCCCAGCCACCTTTCCCCACCCGCTTTTCCCATCTACTCCTCTCCCGCCATTCTGTCACTCCCCTCCCCTCCCCCTCTCCCCCCCCCATCCAACCTTCCCCTTGGGTTTTTGGCGCACGCGATCGGAGTGTGGCCGCTGGTGCCGGCATGCCCAGACGGAAATTGGGGGAGGGGATGACCGAACGATAACCCACGATTTGGGGAGACCGCTGCAATTTAAAAAAAAAAAGTGTCGCGGACACGCACTTACTTTTAACCGCAATGATGGATCTCGTGAAATCCTGCGTTCGATCTTCAGCGGCAGCAGGGACACCTGGTGGAACGGAGGAAAATGCCTTAGTGGATTGTCGGAAGACCGATTACCGCAGAGAATGCGCCGCTGGATCGCGAATGACCGGGTAAGTAAATCTTGCCCTTTAAGAAGCAATGGACCATAAAATCTGGGCCCTGTGCTAAACACTACAGGTTACATGCAATGGATTTTTGACACCAGCCTAGTTGATATATCACCATGTTTGGGTCATGGCCCCAAGGAGAAAAGGATATGGTTTCTGCAGAACTGCATGCTGCCACTCCGCGTTGAACCAGGCCAATTACCAATCGTTATCGTACTCTTCAAGCTAATTGAGAAGTCTTTGAAATCTTCAAAAGTCCAGACTTGATTTATCAACCATGAGCTTGAAGGTATTACCTGCGAGAAAGGTAATAGAGCGGGCAATGTTATAAAAGATTATAGGTCGCAAAAAAAAAGTGACAAAGGAGGAACAAGTCAATTATTATTTGGGAGGAAAATCTTTTAGTGACTCTAAGAACTCGACTGGAGCAACACTGAGCGTGACTTACTTATTCTGCATTAAGATGCACGTGCACAGAGGTCCTGCCAATGTCTCTACAACATCTAGTCTTTTTTTTCTTCCCCGTTAGTTTGTCAGAAGCCATTATGACTTCAGAAAACTTTAGTTTCAGAAGTCTAGTTAATATTTATGTGCTATTAGTGGTTACACAAGAATTGCCCCTCAAATTAAAGAGTCAGTCATGTGGGACACTAAACAAGTACAAGTCCTATTATTTAGGGAGATCAGTCCGTCCTTGTCGAGCACTTCTCACGTCCCTGATCACCGGGGAAAATGGCCTACATCTGAGTAGCAGGCGCTCCTGTCATGATGCTTAAATGAAGTCAGAAGAACACCTCAACTACATGGCGCATGAGCCGTGACTACAGCGCAGTAAAGGGGGATGTACTATGCCTGATTCACTTACCGCCAAGCACATGCGAGAGGGGGGGGGGGGGGTATTATAATCGGTTCTTCTTTTGATTGCAGTCATGGAAAGGAATAGTAAAGGTAAATTTAGGCAACTAAACCAACGTTAACTAAAGACCTGTGGGAACTTCTGTGTCCAAAAATCAAACGACAAGTTTCCTGTAAAGCGTAACTGTAATTTTTTTTTTATAGCTGCAATAGCTGAAAGCAAACATTTTTCAATATACATTCAGTACCTTATGCAACTGTGCTGCTAGCCATTCCATACGTATGCCTTGGTTTGTAATACTCATAAAAATATGTTTGAGATATGGTGCAGTTGAAAAAATAGGGAACTGATTGCCAATCAGGGGTCTCAAATTTTGTGTCCCTGACACCACCATTGTGATTGAAGCATCAAACTATAAATTATACATGTGGGATTATATACTTAACAAAAAATGGGTCAAACAACAGAAATTATGTCCTATATTCTAAGTTCTTCAAAGTAGCCACTTTTTGCTTTCATTACTGCTTTGCACAACTCTTGGTATTCTCTTGATCAGCTCAAGAGTTGAGTCACCAGAAATGGTCTTCCAACAGCTGGAAGGAGTCCCAGAGATGCTTAGCACTTGTTGGCCCTTTTGCCTTCACCTGCGGTGCAGCTCACCCCAAACCAAATGAAGCTCATCAAAGAGAATGTCAAGAGTGTGCAGAGCAGTATTTTCCACTTGTGTTAATTCATTGTTTTGAGCTCTCAGTGTGAATCTACATTTATTAGTTTGGAAAATACAGAAACTCTTTAAATGAGAAGGGTGTCCAAACTTTTGGTCGTACTGTATATTACAATAATAAACCATTATTGATCATAAGAAGAGTAACACTTATTATATTTATTCACATTGCTTTTGCTTAGAAAACATCTCATAGTAATAAAATCTTACCTGTGGATCGGAAAGTCTTGACAAAATCAGGATACAGGTTAAATTTGTCCTTGAGAGCGCCCGGGTAATGTCACCCCACGAACAGGAGAATCAGCAGCATAACATAGGGAAAAGTAGCAGTGACGTAGACCACCTGCAGGAAAATGTTCATATAGTGAGTGGTCTGATAAGCTCAAAAAATATAAATGACATAGGACACCTGTTATACAACAAACAAAGGGCCATATTCCTTGTTTGTGAACCTGACCCTTTCTGCTACAAAAGAAAGGAGACAAATACAGATACTGAAAAAAAAACATTTAGGGTGTGCGGCACCAGGAAATATGGCCTTTTTTTTGAAGACATATGTATAATAGAGATGAAAGGTCCAAAATAAGAGACTAAATGTAGACCAACAGTTAAATATAATTAATCATTTGGCCAAACCCAAACTGAAAATCTGTTCGGATGGGTCCAGGTGCCAAACCACAGACTGTGATCCAAAATTTACAGTAGTGATCTATAGTGTGATCTGTACTAGCACTAGTGGCATTTAAGTTCCTGGTGAGTTCCTGTACCAACTTGCGTGTTGCTTCTAATGACTCATGGTTGGGCTGCGCACAACAACCTACATTGATATGGATGACACTTTTGAGGGGGTTGAGCCGAACCTGGACTAGAAACTTCTGATGAAGTTTATGGTCAGGTCGGGGGGATAAACCAGCAATGTTCGTCAAGGACCGAACTTTGCGGTCGGGTCAGCTCAACACTATTTACATCCATTGCTTTGATTGGCCAGGGGGAACATCCTTTCCTGGTCTCGTGGGATGTACCTGAACCCTGCACAGTTTTTTTAAATAGGGAAATGGACAAGATTTCACATAAAAAGAGAAATTCCAAAAGAACTTATTAATATAAGTCCATACTGACCTAAAATGTAGTCTACATGTTCCTTGCCTCATGAATAGAAAGAACATTTTATTGCAGTTTATACAGTAGGTTTTCATGTTAATGTCGTCAATGCTAAATGATTGAAAATGTTTCTAAAGCATAATGGAAGTAAATATATTAATGGATACAATCTGTAACAACAATTCCATCAGTATGTTGACATACCGAGTCCTTTTTTACATGTGCATTCACATTATTCCGCAAGTCAAGATTATGAAATGTTCCCATTTTCTAAATACATTGATTAATATGCAGCTACAATGAAAGGGTCTCCACGTGAGAAAAACATCTAATGATTGAATATGGCTGTGTTATTTTCCATTTTGTTTGATATATTTGGATGTTAAACCTTCAGTATGAACAAAAGTTTGGCCGGCAGTACCCTGTATCCCCCACGTCTCTGCACTACGGCCAAAACGCCCACACAAGTATAATGTTCTACATATAGATAGGAAATTATCCAAGGAAATTACTTCAAATATAAAAATATAGATACATAAATCAAAGCAGAAAATATGTATTAATAAAGCATTTATTGTTATGTATAGTACTGCGTCCAACATATAAAAAATATTCAAATTGTGTTCAGAACATCTTACTATGTCTATTTATATTCTATGTCTACCATCTATCTATGTCTATTGATCTATTATTGACTATCTATTTGTCTATGTCATATCTTTCATCATCTAATACAACTATGTGCACAGACCATGTCAATCTGTAAAAATGAAGCAGGAGATGACTAAAAGAGTATATGGATCAGAGACTCTGAGGACTATAGTAAATGTCACATATACCATTGACAAGGAGGACAACCACCAGTATAATCAAAAGACTCTTCTAAACGGAAGACTAAAACTACAAACAAATGGCTTTCACTTGAGATGGGCGAATTGTTGAAATTCGGTTTGACCGATTTTCCGAATCTTTCGATAAAATTTGATTGATCCAAATCAAATCATGACCATCACGTTAAAAAAAACAGGCATTTCCTGGCTGCAGAGAACCTGTAGGGTGTTGTAGAATGTTGTGCCATGCTTAAATAGCATAGGAGCGTGGTTTGGTCTTCAAACAATGCGTGTTTTAGTATGACACGCACATGACAGCTGCGGCTCTTAGAATCTCTTCATCTTCACTTCCATGGGCACTTACATAGGCCAAACTTCCCCAAATAAGCAACGCGGGAACGCAGCTGACAAGATAATGTCTGTGCCAGCTCGAAAGGACTGAGCTGAGGGCCAAGTACCACATAAACATCAAAAAGTGCACTCTTTTAACACTGGCATCCAGAATTCACTAGATGACGACAGAACTGTTCTGTTAAACGCGGAGTACATGTAGAAACCCCGCTAAGAGTGGGAGAGGTTGTCGGCAGTAATTTTGCATTACGTCACTGATCATTTTATTTTCTTTTCATACGTCAGGTCGCTTTCAATTGGTATTAATCCATCAGTATTGCTAAAGCCAAAAACATACAGGAGTGGATCCAAAAAAGATCCAGAGATGACCAGTAAATGAGTACTTGCTTGTCTGTGTGCTCTGTATCCACTCCTGCTTTGTTTATCAATCTGAGGCTTTCATTCCTGCTGACAGATGATGAAGGGGAAACCAAAAATAGGGCCAATGGGAGTGGTGGAGGGTGAAAACAGCATATGGAAATCACAGGGTGTCCAGGGAGACAGCGTTCAGTTGGCAGCAGCATGAGTAGGCAGAGTGGCACAATGACAAATTCTGGAGGTGGCAGAAACATGGTAGGCCACAGAGTGGCACAATGACAGAGTGTGGAGGTTACAGCAGAAGCAGGAGGCCACAGAGTGGCTCAATGACAGAGTGCAGGTGGCAGCAGCAGCATGAGGTCAGAGAGTGGCACAATGACAAATTCTTTAGGTGGCAGCAACATGGTAGGCCACAGAGTGGCACAATGATAGAGTGTGGAGGTGGCGGTGGAAGGAGGAACCCACAGAGTGGCACAATGACAAAGTGTGGAGGTGAGAGCAACCTGGTAGGCCACAGAGTGGCACAATGACAAAAGTGTGAGATGGCAGCAGCAGCATGAGGTCAGAGAGTGGCACAATGACAAATTCTTTAGGTGGCAGCAACATGGTAGGCCACAGAGTGGCAAAATGATAGAGTGTGGAGGTGGCGTCAGCAGCAGGAGCCCACAGAGTGTCACAATGACAGAGTGTGGAGGTGGCAGCAACATGGTAGGCCACAGTGTGGCATAATGATAGAGTGTGGAGGTGACAGCAGCAAGAGGTCTGAGAGTGGCACAATGACAAATTCTGGAGCTGGCAGCAACCTTGTAGGCCACATAAGGGTACAATGACAAGGTCTGGAGGTGGGCGGCAGCAGCAGGAGGTCAGAGAGTGGCACAATGACAAATTCTGGAGGTGGCAGCAACATGGTAGGCCACAGTGTGCCACAATGACAGAGTTTAAAGTTTGAAATGAATTTGAAGTTTGAAATGTTTAATTTAAATTTGAATTTGAAGATTAGAGACGCCACATGCATCATTCATGATAATTTCCCTGAAAATATTATGTCTTTGCCAAAAAAGAACTGAAATTTGGGGTATACAGCTCCCCCAAAATGGACACCCTTGACTTGGAGCAATAATCACTCCAGCAACTATGTGGATTTTACATCGATTTCTTGCTTTTAACTTCAGCAACAAAAAAGAGCTGCAATTTGGGGTATACAGATCCCCCAAAACAAACACCCTGTAACTGGAGCAAAAATCACTCCAGAAACTACGTGGATTTGACACGTATTTCTTGCTATCAACTTTAGCAACAAAAAAATATTGAAATTTGCGGTATACAGGTACCCCAATATGGACACCCTGGGATTGGAGCAGAAATCACTACAGAAACTGTGGATTTTACACAGATTTCTTCCTATTCACTTCAGCAACAAAAAACCCTGCTATTTGGGGTATACAGATCCCCAAAATGTACACCCTGGGATTGGAGCAGAAGTCACTAATGAATCTACGTGGATTTAACGCAGATTTCTTCCTATTTACTTCAACAACAAATAAGAACTGCTATTTGGGGTATACAGATCCCCAAAAACGAACACCCTGGGATAGGAGCAGAAATAACTTCAGAAAGTATGTGGATTTTACACAGGTTTCTTCCTATTCACTTCAGTAACAAAAAAAACCTGCTATTTGGGCTATACAGATCCCCCAAAGCAGACACCCTGGGATTGGAGCAGAAATTGCTACAGCACAGTACAGTACAGTACAAGCAGCTGGACACTACAGACAGCACATGCAGTGTGAAATGGCAAGATTGCAGATGGCTGCTTGTTTTTATAGGGCTGTGAGCCTGTGTGACATCACATTAGCCTACAGGTCGGTGATTGGCTTATAGGTCTGCACATATCTTCGAGGGTGTTCCTATCACTGCCCCATGTAACACATTGTGTTCATGCCCATTTAGCTAAAAAACGGGGGGGGGGGGGGGCTTTGTTGCCACGAATCAGCGTAAACTTTGGATTTGTGACGAATTAAATTTTTCCTAAAATTTGGACCAAATTCCACGTTGTTCGAATCGATTTGCCCATCTCTAGCTTTCATCAAGATCTAAGTCGGCATCAAAAATGGGAGAAGAATCAACCTCTTTTGTTAGAGAACCCTTAAAACTTGTCGAGGAGGCAGAAGACATCACCGAACTCAGAAGGGCTACACAAAGCAAAGCAAGTGGGACATTACCCAAGATGGCACTGAGGAAGAGGAACCAGCATAATTAGTGCTAAATATCTCTTCTAAGACTCTTACTAATAAGCAAATGTTAAAGTTGAAGCGGCTTTTATGAAAGCTGTAAAAAAAACATATGACAAGTTTGCGTGCAAATAATTTATGTATGCCCTAGGAACATGCTACCCAGAACACTGCTGAAATCTCTGCCTTGGATGAGCCGGCCCATGACGGCGACATTACTATCAAGCCCCCTGATGAGGGCTTGTCATGGATACCAACTGATACCTAGCAGAGATAAATAGACAACTTTCACATACACAAGTATATCAAAGGATTTCTTAGGATCCAAAATTCAAAAATTCAATGTATACTTGATGATGCTTTGAAAAATGACATCATTGATGAGGACTTACATTTCTAATCATAGAACATCCAATTACTCCTGTAATATATGTGTTGCCGAAAATACATATTTGTCTTTTTTCTCCCCCTGGTAGACCTATAGTATCAGGTACAGGATCAATATTCTCAAATATAGGCAGTTTTTTTTTGGATACGATATTGAGGGAGTTAGCTACAACTGGCAGATCTTACATCCAGGATACAGCTGATTTCACACTCATGTATCTGAGCACATGAATGTATTGCTAGTTTCTTTTGATGTCATATCGCTGTAAACATCTATAGATCATCAGAGGGGACTAGATTCGGTTCATAACTTTAACATTACTGTGAAAAATCTAAAACACAGGAGTTAGTCCTAACTTTACCGTGTTTTTCGGACTATAAGGTGCACAAAAAATTCTTTGATTTTCTCAGAAATCAAATGTGTGCCTTATAGTCTAGTGCGCCTTATATATGAACCGTACTTACAGACAACAGCTGCCTTGTACTGTGCACAGGTATGCCACCTGCTGGTCATTCATCCTTATAATCAGGTGCCCCTTATAATCCGGTGCGCCTTATATATGAACCTAGATGTTTTAGCAGTCATTTATTGGTTGTGCACCTTATAATCCGGTGCGCCTTATAGTCAAGTATAGTACTTGAGTTTGTTTTAAGAAACAATTATTTTTTATTTGGGGCTGATTTTTTCTTGCAATGTATGGGGGTGGCAACATAGTAATGTGTGTCCTGGAGGAAGACGCCATCTATGTCTCCCTCTTTTTGGGCTCTGCCTGCGGTGGTGGAGGTACGTAGATGACGTGTGTGTTTTGTGAACCAGTACAGAACAAGATCTGGTGTCATTTCATTTTTTTTAAAACTCTATAGATGAGACCATCAAACTTACAGTAGCCTTCTCTGAAACTAATTTACAGTTCTTGGATGTATTAGTGACCAGACAAGCATGTTCTAAATATAATTTTTTTTTAAATATGTGTCTATTTGGTCACAATAATAATTTTTAGGGGGGTCTTCAGCATACAAAGCTCTAGACAATTGTTAGGTTCCAGCCCTGAAGATCTGTGTAACCACACATTTGTGTAGTAGAAACAGGATGGTGAAAAATGCATTTATATTCCAGGATTGTAGCTGGACTTGGAGCACTGTAGTGCACTCCTGTGTAAAAGCTTTAGCAGGTCTCATTTTAGATAGTAAAGCAGAAGGGAGTGATTGTTCCCCTATCGTATGTCCACCTTAAGTTGTTATTCTTGTTTTTAGAGCAGCAGCATGGGATTTGTAAGGGTTAGGACTCTCCATATGAGTTTTAAACATGTCTTAATTTACTTAAATACACCTCTAATCCAAACTGAATCATCTGAACAGTAAGCACACAAATATATACTAAAATGGCTAAATTGAAATCCAATAGAACTATACCTAGCATCAAAATGGAACACTGTGACAAAACCATGACTAGTCCAACTAAAATCGACGAATAGTGAGGAATTGGTATGGAAGGAACAGGATGTTATGTAAGTTTTAGGGGGCGGCCAAATATTTTACACAGATTAAATCAAGTTTAATAACGACTGCACAAACTTTATTCTTCTTTTAGAAGTCAAGACAGTGATATAGAAGATATCAATGCGCTCATAATATACAGGCAGGCATCTTCTATGTATGACACTATGAACATGACATGGATTATCTCTTGCAGTAGGTTAACTGTATATTACGCTAGTAAAGGTATTCTAAATCTAACGATATGTTGTTGAATTTGAGCTCAAGGTGAAAAAATACTTTTACTTAGTCAGATCTGCCATCTGTCTGATATTGAGACAAATCTGTTCATACGGTATTCCTCGACTGCTGTGCCAGTGATTAGGATATGCATGAATCCACTGATCAGCTGTGTCTTTCAAGGAAATCGCAAGGATTGCTTAACAATTTCCATTTAACGGTAACAGAACAATGGATTAAGTGAAATCATGAGATTCTGCATCACATAAAATTGTAAAAAAGTGACGATTCTCCCAAATAGGGCAGCACCAGAACCGTTTGCAGGTGTTAACAACGTGGGTGAGGGTGTGGTTGAGCTGAACTTCGCCCCAGCCCATGATGTTCGGTATAAACCTGAACTTTGGGGTTCCGGCCCCTCAATACCACCCATGACTTCAACCACTGCCAAGCTTCCAGGTTTGGTACAGCATATTTCCACATGGCTTTGTGTCTGAGTAACATGATTCTTATTGTTCTTGATGCCTAACAATTTCCATTCACAGCTACAGAACAAAAATCATGAGATTCTGGGGAAATCATGAGATTCTGCATCAAATAAAATTGAAAAAAGTTACGATCCTCCCAAATAGGGCAGTGCCAGAACTGTTTGCAGGTGTTAACAGAGCGGGGGAGGGTGTGGTTGAGCCGAACCCTGCCCCAGCCCCGAACCCATTAACTTCAGTACAAACCCGAACTTTGGGGTACCGACCGCTCAACACCACCCATGACTTCAACCACTGCCAAGTTTCCAGGCTTGGTACGGCATATTTTCACATGGCTTGGTAACATGATTCTTATTGTTCCTGATGCCAAAACATTTCCATTTCATGGTCACAGAACAATGGATTAAGTGAAATCATGTACAGTAGACTAGAAATTAGCAAACAAGTCATAAGATGTTCCTAACTTTTCACGGGAGCCTGTTTATTTTGGAAGGATATAACAAATCTAACAAATTAGGGCACTAAAAGAGTAAGGTCAAACACCCTACTGAGGCTGCAAGCACACGTCGGCACATGGGAGAGGAGGGGGGGGGGGTGAGCCCTGCTCGTCCCCGCCCTTCTCCATAGAAAATAGTAGCTGCATGGACTTAGATTTGGCCAAAAGTAGAGTAGGCTCTATCTTTTGCGGCTTCGGTTCGGAACGGTGAGCGCTTATTGCACTCATTGTACCAAGCCTGTTCGCCATGGCTGTCTATGGGGGAACGTATGTACGGCCACAATCTTGCGGCCCCCCTCCGACGGTCATGTGCATGGAGCCTAAAAGAAAGTATAATTTTTTGTTGTATATCAAAGGACCTGGACGGGTCCTTTCATCAATATTCAAGACACACATGTTTGTAGATCATAAAATAAAGGCAACATCTGTATTATGTACATTGAACCACAGTAGAACTGAAGGGATTTTATTATTTTCTTTATTAGAACTCAAATAAAATCCTAATTCCTTTGATGTGTTGTTTTCCCCAATCGATGCCCCATCACTCACCGGCATCTGAATACTGGAGGGACCCAGTAACTTAACTCATTATGTTACTCTGCACATAACTAAGAATACAACTCCCTCGCTGTTTTACAGCTTCTTCCTGCAAGTTTAAGAGTGGGAACTCTGTATTCATCTCGCGGATACTCAGGATTTTTCCGCTGAATACAGAGATCAATCTTTGGTTGATTGTGAACAGCTTGAAAGACTATTATTTGCCATCACTTCAAGCTGAAACAAATACCACTTGAATAGATATAATTGTTGCTCCTGGGTTCCTTTCCTGCATCTTTTCTTTGCACTTCTTTATTTTGCTCACTTGTTGCTTTCTATGCTCTTCGCCTCATTGACTCCATTCGGCGCGGTGCTGCTAGTTAAAAGCACATTATGAGAAGAGATGCTGAGGACATGGCTTGTGTTGATATTAAGATGTAACAGTCCTTCACTATTGATATTTCACAACCATTTGCTTTGTGGGAAGTGGAAAGAACTTGCAGAATGGTTATTGCAGTCCTTAGCAATATAATGTCTATTACTTGCAACTGCCATAAGATATAGGATGTTAAGAAATTCATTTATTTTGTGACTTGCAGTGAATCCATCAGCACTTTTTATCCCCAAGCAAACTACCATCAGCACTAGAGATGAGCGAGTATACTCGTCCGTGCTTGATGCTCGTTCGAGTATTAAGGTACTCGAAACGGCTCGTTGCTCGGACGAGTATTTCCCCTGCTCGAGATCGAGCATTTAATTAAAAAACACAGTGAAGAACAATGAAGAATAGAATAAAATCAGTGAACACAGTGAACACAGGATCATTTAAGTGAAAAACACAGTGAAGAACACAGTGAAGAATAGATTACAGATGTTCGGCACATCTGCTTACTTGTCGGAAGATACGGCGGAACGGTGCGAACAAAATAGCATGTGAAGAACACATTGAAGAACACGGTGAGCAGGACAGAGACACCAGGGAGCAGCACAGAGACACCGGGGAGCAGCACAGGCAGCGGCAGGCACGGAGACAGCGGGGTAGCGGCAGGCACGGAGACAGCGGGGCAGCGGCAGGCACGGAGACAGCGGGGCAGCGGCAGGCACGGAGACAGCGGGGGAGCGGCAGGCACGGAGACACCGGGGCAGCGGCGGGCACAGAGAATCGGAAATGTCAAGAGATCGGTGGAGACTTCAGTGGAAGAAGGGAGCGGATCCCGGGACAGCGTATCTCCCGACAAGTAGCAGATGTGCCGAACATCTGTAATCTATTCTTCACTGTGTTTTCACTGCATTTTTCACTTAAATGATCCGTGTTCACTGTTTTTATTTTATTCTTCACTGTTCTTCACATCTGATAACTTGTCGGGAGATAATATACGCGCGGAACAGTGAAGAATAGATTGCAGATGTTTGCATACATCTGATCACTAATCAGAAGACATTCTTTTTCAATTAAATAACACATTTTATTCCTGAACCATGGTCCCTTTGAAAAATGCTCGGGTCTCCCATTGACTTCAATGGGGCTCGTTATTCGAGACGAGCACTCGAGCATCTGGAAAAGTTCGTCTCGAATAACGAACACTCGAGCATTTTAGTGCTCACTCATCTCTAATCATGTCCCCTCTCATCGGAGCCGCGTTGACCATCGCCAGTTTATTTTTTTGGGGGCTGGCTAATTAAGGTGGCTGGCTACTAAAGGGTGCTGGCTATATACTACTGGGGACTGGCTAGAGCATGCTGAAAAGCTGTTATCCTAATGAGACTGGTAATGAAGATTGTTGGCCAATGTATAAACAACTATAGTTAAAATTGCTGATTTATTATATCCTGAAAGACCATCACATTTTAGTCTGTAGGTTGTAGTACTTCACTTACTTAGGTATTCTCCATTATTCGATTTACAGTATTTTTCGGACTATAAGGCGCACCAAAAATCCTTTCATTTTCTCAGAAATCAAAGGTGCGCCTTATAGGCCGGTGCGCCTTATATATGAACTTATACAGAAATGTACTACAGACAAGATGTACTGTACATTTACCAGTGTTTAATAGCTCCATCTTCACTGTAACTACTTTATATGACAAAAAACGATCTGGGTGGGTTCTGCAAAGGAACTAGGGAAAAACAAGATTGTATCATTCACTACTGAGCATGGCTCATTGAAATGCTAATGTACCTCGCACAAAGATTCAATTTGTTTTCATGGTCCAGGACTTAAAAGGCAAAAGGAAACAATCGTCCCTTTAAATTAACTTATGGACCTTGAAAACAAATGGAATCTTTGTGCGAGGTACTAGGAGATAGGCGGAACACTCGAGACAACGGAGGAAGGAGGACGCCCCGGAGGAGAAGGCAGAGGAGGGGTATGGCAGCAAAAGAGGGGGCGCGGACAATGAGGGGAAGTGGGAAATGAAAAAAAAAAAGAGCGGGGGGGGGGGAGAGAGAGAAGCGACCGTGCGAGGGGAAAGGGAATTGGAAAGCGGCGGGGGGGAAGAACGGAACGGGGGGAAAAAAAAAAAAGTAGAAGAGAACAAGAATCAACGGAGGAAACGCCACAATAAACAAGATAAGGAGGGGGAGGGAAAAGAACGGAGAAAAAGGGTAGGAGGTCCTAGAAGTAAGGAGGAGAAGGAGTAAATGAGGAGTACAAGAAGGAGGATGAAAGAGATTGGGGCATTAGAGAAGGGACGAAGGGAGATAATGAAGAAGAAGAAAAAGGGAGTACATAAAAAATGAAAGAAGGTGGCATTGGTGCCGGGCAACATGTGCAAAGTTTCTAGCCAGCGACAATTCCGGGAAACTTGTCTTCAACAATACTCACGAGCCGAATCTCAGGGAGGGCGGGATGGGAGGCGGGATGGGGCGGGGGGCGGTTGGGAAGAAAGGGGTGAGGAGGATTTGTGGGTATACAGGGTGTGATGCAGCCAGGGCGGTTGTTTAAAGGGGGTTTTTAATTTATGTTAGTAAGGTTTAGCAGGGGGTTTAAGCGGTCTCACTTCTGCCCTTCTCCTTCCCTCCTCAGCCCGCAGGGTGTTTGTGGTGGGTTGTGGGTTGGTTGGGTGTTATGCCGGTTGGGGTTTCCATCGTTGGATCAGTCTCATTCCCCGTTTACAGGGTGTCAGGTATGGGGGAAGGGGAGGGGGAAAAGGCAGGATGCAGGCGGAGGCGACGAGGGGGGCGGGGAAATGGGGGAAGGAGAATGGGAGAGAAGGGAGGTGAGAGGAGGAGCGGAAAAAGGGGGACGGGGGGGGGGTGTCGCGTGAAAGGCGCGGCAAGGCAGCGAGATAGGGGAAACACGGGGTATACGGTGTGGGAAGGGAGGAAAATTATGGGGATGGAAGCTTATAGTTTTTAAAACACTGGTTGCTAAAATGTTAACAAGACATCTGTTCTGTAAGAATTTCTGGTATAAGTTCAATTATAGGCGCCACCGGCCGATAAGGCAGAAAAGGGGAGGGAAGAGAAAAAGGTAGGACAAGGAGGTGGGGCAGATCGAGGAATGCGTAGAGGAAGACAAAAAAAGGAAAGCGTTGGGGAAATCGAAGCAATACAATAATATACTGGAGGAATACGAAGAACGGTGAAGGAAGAAAATACCTACAGCCTAAAAAAAATGTGATGGTCGTTCAGGTATTATAATATAAAATCAGCAATTTTAAACTATAGTGTTATAAATTGGCCAACAATCTATACCAGTGATCATTAGCGATAATAAAGCTTTCAGCTGCTCTAAAGTAGAGTGAGGGGGGGAAGTTACACTGCGCTTCTTACTAAAAACTCGATTAGGTACATTAGGCGGAAAGGAGAGGGTCCAGATAGAAAGCACGGCAGGGAAGAAAACAATGAAGAAAAAAAAGAAGGGAGTGAAAACAGAGAAAGGGTAGGGGTAAACGATAGAGGGAGAAAGAAAAAAGATTTGGGATGGTAATGTACATCAACAAGGAAAAGAAAAATGATCATATGACACTGCCAATTTATTTTTTTTAAAAATTCATTTCCTTTTTCTTATTCATGAAAAAAGACATGGCATAACATGAGAAAAGTAAATTAGCATTCTTGGTTATGCCAATTGCAAGCTTTTTTTTAAAGGAAATTACCATTTGTTTTAAAATTGCATGATGAAACTAACATACTTGAGATGGGCTGTAGTGTAGGTTCAATGATGCAGAAACATATCTTTGTTTAATCCCTAAGCGGGAAGACTGAGGGAGCGGCGCCCTACGGGGCTGAGCGAATACAAAAAACGATGGGATTAAAAGGCAAAGGGGACCCAACAGGGGAAAAGAGTGGCAAGACTGTGGAGGATGTAAGAAGGAAAGGCACATTCAGGAAAGCAGAAAAAGAGTTTTCGAACGGGTACAGACACAGGAAGACAGGTTACGAAATCAACCTTGAGCTGGATATTAATGTTATCACCACAGCAGCTGGGGGATGAGAAGAAGGGGAGGAAGTAGGGGCGGGGACCGGGAAAGCCAAAAAACAAGGGGGGGAGCGAAAAGAAGTATAGGAAGATAACGATTAGTGCAAGAATAAAGGGAGAGGGGAGACGAGGGGAAACGGTGCTGGATGGAGCCGGCAGAGGAAATTCCATTATAATAATTTGATAATAGTTTTTCTACAGATCAGGGATTTATTTTTTTTTTAAACAAGATAGGCTTCGCACTTGTCTGTTAAGAACAGCGACTAGCACGACAGCCAAGAGCCTACAGCAGTTCAAGGTAATGCTGCCTTCAAATGCAATTAAATCACATGGTAGAGTTAGATTTTCCTTTAATGAATATTGGAATAAAAAGATATACATTTTGGATTCTGTTGGGTATATCTGGAGGAGAGTCATGGGAATCACCCATGTTCGGCACAAACATAATTATCCTTCTGTTATGAATACATCACTCAAGTTACAGCAAAAGAAGCGGAAGAAAAACAGGAAGGAAGAGAAAGGAAACAAGAAGATGGAAATCTAAAAAGAAAAGGAATAAAGAACGATGGAAGCGAGAAACAAAGAGAAAGAGAAAGGGTTCGCGGAGGGGGGGAAGGAGGTAAAATAGAGGGAAAAAGCGGCAAAAAGAAGGGAGGCGGCCAGGGGTAGAGTGGACGAGGGGGGGAAAAAAGAAAAGAGCGAAAGAGAAACAAGGAAAAATAAGAGGGGGGGAGAGGGAGCGGGGATGAGTTGAGAATGTGGGGGGAGGGCGGGGGGGGAGATGGGAGGGGATAGTGGGGGGGTCACGGGTTAGTTGCGCGTCCGCGACCTTTAGAGAAGGTAGGACAATGGGGGGGGGGTATGGGGGAAGGAGATGAGGGGAAGGAAATGACTAGAAAATTTAAAAGAGAACTATTTCACTCTGACTTTCTTGGGAAAGGCTGAGTCCATATGCTAGAATCTGGATTAAATGCTTCTCACTTCTGGCAAACTTGTCTCTACCCAGGACGGAGAAGGAGGAGGAGGGAAAATCCCCTGGTTGCCAGAGCATGAGAGCACACACTCGTAGACAATCTAGATGTAGGATTAGAATAGATACTAGCTAAATGATTCTTTTTCAACCCATAATTTTCATAAGATATTTGTTCAAAACAGCTTAAGTTTCTCAACACCATCAGCACAGTAGTATACGACGAGGTACGGGGTAGAAAAAAGAAGAGGAGTAAAGTAGAAGGAATAGGATCAGGGTAGATATTAGTAAAGTGTGAGCTCTGTGATGAGCAAGGAGGCGCGGAACCGACTTGTTTTTACCGCTCTTTTTTCACAGCCTGCAGAACACACAACATAATGAAAAGAATTTAAAGATTCGACAGATTCATCCAGGGAAAGGCCAAAGGTAGTTTGGTCTATCCACCAGGACGACCCGAACGAGAGTGAGGAGGGCGATGCTACTGGACGGACACCGAGTACAAACACACATGCAAAGCCCTCTATGATTTTCAAGACCAGTGCTTGATTCTGTGAGGGATTATTGTCGGGATGACATACGCACAAGACCGCTATTTAACTCGTGTGGCTTCAAGTTTTATTTGAGAAGAGTTCGAAACACCTCGAACTCTCGGAAAGGTAGGAAAGAAATACCAAGAGGCACTGCCACACTAGGTTATGTTCGCCACAGGTTTCAAACCTAAATTCGTGGCAAAAAGATCAGGAAAAGGGAGTCAGGGTAACACAGGGCCTGGGCGATTTGCTACAGTGCCCAGTTTAAAGGTGGTAGGTAGAGGCAATTTGGTAGCAGGAGCGTAACCAATCTGAAAAGAATATACAAAAAAAGAAACGAAACAGGAATGGAAAGGTGTTAGGAAGATCAAAATAGCGATCCTGTGCTCGGATTGTTAGGACAAAGAACTAATGACCGCTAGTGAGTGAAGTGTGTACTAAGGTTAATCTGCTTGTAGCATCCATTAATCTGAAAATTGTTCTCTAAAAATAATAGTAAAAGCTATATAAAAAGCAAAGAAGATGTGGGTGCCGTAGTTGCAGAGTGTAAAGAAAGACGCTATTTGAGCGGTTTTTTATTAGAGCAGTATATCCTGGAGGATCTAACTGTGCCATTAACGATTCTAACCCCAGGCATTGTCCCAGCCTGTGGGTTTGGTTTATGAGGGTCAATGACAAGATGATGGACGGTTCTGCTATTGTGTCATGATTCCAGAATTCTTCATCTGATATAGTGTGGATTTGACTAGCAAACCTGTAGGTGCGAAAGGATAGTTCAAGAAGTGGCAGTCTGGATGAGGACTGCTTTTTAGTGAGAGTGTGGGAGCAGTTGTGGTATTGTTGTAATGTGATCCCTAAGATTTATCTAAAAATCAGCACATGTTTGCAAAGATCTGGGTGTGTAAGTATGTGGAGTGGAGGGAGTGTGCATTTTTTGAAGTTTGATCATGGGTTTGGGAAGTGTGGATAGTGTTTTGCAATATGTGCTGTAGATTCATCAGAAAACTGGAAGCACCGCAGTCTGTCAGAATTCATAGTGATGATTATAAGGCTGGAAAACGACCACAAGTGCATCAAGTCAGAAGCCTTAACCTTGAAAGAAGTTCAATGTTAAATATGTTTTATCCCCATGTAACCCGTTATATTTTTTCGTTTGCCAGGAAAAGTCAATCCAGCACCTCTCTGAACCATTTGTCCATAGAGTCGTGGCTCAATGAGAATTCTGACTGCATGTGGGGAGAAGTGGGTGGGTTCGATAGTCGTCACTGCTCTTACAAGTAAAGAATAAGGCCCCCTGCACTGCTCCGACAGAAAAGGATGCTAGACAGTGGTATGGGGGGTGGACTGTTGTTATATGCCTGCCGCATTGTTAGTGGTTGCAGGGGACACAAATTGGGCGTTATGTGTGAGCTAAAACTGTGGCGCACGGTTTTCTGGACCTGAAGCAGTGGAAGGGATGCAGCAGTAAAGTAGTAACTGGAGAAGAATAGAAGATTAACACCCCCACTCTTAGGTGATTACATTTTTGGTGTCTGTTAGTGTCAGTGCAGACACGACACAAACAAGTGGGGGCAGACACTTTATAAGAACACGATGTGGGCAACATTGGTGGCACTTTCCCTTCTAGTGGCAATAGTGTCGGAGACAGGAAAGAGCGTGGAAATACATGCGTTGGCTAGAATGTTGTAATCTTTTTTTGAGGGACTTTTTTTGGGGGCGCATTGGCAATGTTATTTTCGCGGCCCTTGGTTTTGTCAGTTTTGGATTTAAAACCACAAATTAATATTCTATTATTATTTGCGAAAATTGTCTCAAATTGGCAACATTTTGTTTTTGGAACCAGAAAAATCCAGCCGGAAAACCATTGCTTTCTGGAAAAGGAAGTGAATGAGGTAGCAGAAAGTAGATGTGAGTAAGTTTGAGGTTGTTTTGTTTTTTTTTGTGTATATCTGGGGAAAAGTAGTAATCCAATGGAAAAGGAAGTGACCTTGAAAACAACCTTCCTCAAAGGCATTTTTTGATTAAGGATTGACAAAGACCAGGTGTTATAGTTTAGCGGTAAGTTTCTAGTGTTGTCCAAGTACATATGAGACAAAGAAGTGACGATTATGAAAACAAACTGTGCGGAAAATATATGGGGACAAATTATTGTCCTACAAAAAGAGATCCTGAAAAAAAAAGAATAATCAGTTAACACAGATAGGAAAAATGTGAAATTTGATTTTATAAACCCAAAGATAAGTAAGAACGAAGTAAAAAAAATAATATATAAAAATTTTGAAAGGAAATAAAACCAATTGCCAAAACAAATTACACAGGATAATGATAATTGATGACCCCCTACCTCATCATATCTTTTCCATATTATAAAGAGGGTCTATTGGTTATTATAATAAAGATACAACAAATACATGATTACGAAGCTGATTTTGCGGGGGCGCAAAGTAGGAGAGGGGGAAACCGAACATTAGTGAGTGGGTGTAGGGGTTGGAGGTAGAGAAAAAGAACGAAAAAATGGGGGTTGAGATTTGGATTTGAAAAGCCTCATTTGGCGTGCAAGCGCCATTGGGATAAATGTGCTTAGCAGGTGTGATTCTGTTCTGTTTGTAAGTAATGGGATCAGTGTTTTAGTGATATCTGTTTAATATTGTTGTAAATTGCAGCTGATGTACTGATGTTTAGTATAATTGGGATATCATTTGATACATTAAGTTTCTTTACCTGAGTGATAGAACGACAATTAGAAGGCGATGATGTGCTTGCTGTTTAGGTTGATGAGGCTAATTTGAACCACCAGCCAGGCGGCAGCGGTGTGGGTGTGGAATCTCTAATTATTTAACCCGCTTAAGGACGCAGAGTTTGCTTTTTTTTACGCTCATGTTCTCGTCTCCAACTTCTAAAAAATCCAAAGATTAAAACGTTTTTCTAGTTTTTTATTTACGTGTGTACCAGCGTTGTTTGGGTTAAGAACAGTACCTGAATGGCACACAGTCTCAGATTGGTGTAGTGTTTTGTTAAAAGTGTGGCCAGTGTTGAGGGTTATTGTGTGCAGCGGATTAAACAGATATTTTAACTCCGTAGGAGATGTTATTACAATTTATAACATGGCGCGTTTGTTGTACACGTGATTCTCCGGTACTGCGAGAGCTTGGATACAAAGAAGAGGAAAGAAAAAATCAGAAATGGGGAAAAATGGGCTCAGTTTTTTGGCGACTTTGACTGTGAACTCAAAATAACACCTCAGCTCTATTGCTTTGGTCGGTGCGATCGCTGGTGTAAGTAATTGGGGTGGGGGGCCCAGTCGTGTTTTAAGGGTGATGTTTTTTGATTATGACTTTGTGATGTTTGTGGGGGTTACACAGTTAAGTTTCAATATTGCAGGATGAGTGTGTGATACTGTAACGTGTGTAAAGTAATAAATAATGGTGAGGGTGCTTCCGGTGATAGGTTTTTTTTAGCCATTTACAGAGGGGGGATTTTGTGGAGGAAACAGAGTGCTTTGAGGGGAGTGGGCAGGGAGAAGATAAAGCAAAAATTTCTATAGGGGTTTGTTGTAATTGTGTTTGTAATACTATGTTTGGCGAAAAATTGAGAAAGGTTTATTTTACTGAGAGAGAAAATATGTGTTAGGTAACAAAAAGAAGTGAAAACAGGACTTAAAAGGCAAAAGGAAACAATCGTCCCTTTAAATTAACTTAGTGACTGGAAAAATCTGCCTGCAGGAGTTGCTCTTTAAAGAAGGTGAACGTTCACGATTTATTTTAGGCCTCCAGTATTTGGCAACAACATCCCATAGTAGTCAGTGATATAGGGAAACAGTGTTGTTAATTGGTTATTAGAGATGTTTTGGAACCTTCACTTTATGCAACAACAAAAAAGCTTCTGGGATATTCTGTGTCACAATTATTTCATTGCTTGATGTACAATAGATAGAAAGAAACTGCCAGTAGTTTGTGCACCCGGCAGGAGGGGCAGCGTACCCAGTACTATTGTGAGAGGTCCGTAATTACCGTCAACCTATTAAATTGCTTCCTCTATTTAACGAATCTCCAGCTGGCATCAAAGTAGATGAAAAATAAGAATAATTATTTTTTAGGTTTTTGATGGCCACCCAACACTGCAGTAAAACGTTCTTCTAGAGCGGGGAGTTTTACAAATAAGAGGCCACATAAGACATAAGGGGGATTGAAAATCCGTCACAAACAAACCTGGAAGATCAACAGTGGTCTTCTAAAAGTTGTGGTTTAAAAAAATATTAAGAATTATTGAAGAAAAAAGTTATCTACTAAGATGTTAAATGTTATATGTAATGTTATTAGAGATGAGCGAACATGCTCGTCCGAGCTTGATGCTCGGTCGAGCATTAGCGTACTCAAAACTGCTCGTTGCTCGGACGAATACTTCGCCCGCTCGAGAAAATGGCATCTCCCGCCGTTTTGCTTTTTGGCGGCCAGAAGCCGGGTGAACACAGTGCTTCTGAGACGGAGGAGAGTCCTCGACCAGAACAGGTTGGAAGAGGCAGTGGTGGGGCCAGACGGAGAGGCAGGGCCAGAGCTGGTGCATCAGCGCCAAATGTGTCAACTAGTGAAGCTCCTGTGGCGAGGGCTCTTGCGGCGAGGGCTAGATTTTCAGAAGTCTGGAGGTTCTTTAAGGAAATTAAATCTGATAGTTCAGCGTTTCCTCAAGACATACCCCAATCTGTCAGATTTGCTCACGAAGGTGCGCCGCATCTGTGCGCATTTCAGGAAGTCCAGCACAGATGCTGCCACTCTCAGGGCAGCGCAGCGCCGCCTCCAACTGCCCGCTCACCGACTGTTGTGCGACGTGCCCACGAGGTGGAATTCAACACTGACCATGTTATCCAGAGTTTACCAGCAGCGCCGAGCCATTGTAGACTGCCAGATGTCAACTTCCACCAGAACTGGTAGTCAGGTCAGTCAGCTTCCTCAAGTCTACAATGAGGAGTGGACATATCTTTACAGAAAGATGGTGAGGGAGTACGTAGCTGACCATACCATCGTCCTAAATGATCACACAGCACCCTACAACTACTGGGTTTCAAAGCTGGACATGTGGCACGAACTGGCGCTGTACGCCTTGGAGGTTCTTGCCTGCCCTGCCGCTAGCGTCTTGTCCGAGCGGGTTTTCAGTGCAGCTGGTGGCATCATCACCGATAAGCGTGCTTTGTATATATGTGGAGACATATATGCACTTCTCTAAGGGGTGGTCCCTGAGAAGATGATTTTGGTTTTGGTAAGCTACACCTAGTTACGCCCCTTGCTGGTAAGGTTTGCGGCTAGTGGATCACTAGAGTGTTGGCTTGCACGCAGTGCGTGCTTTGTATATATGGGGAGACATATGTGCACTTCTCTAGGGCAAGGTCCCTGGGAAGATGGCTTTAGTTTTTCGGTCACACCAAATTTTTTACCACCTTCTAGAAGGTTTGCGGTTGGTGGAGCCGGATTTGATCTGCATGCTGAACGCACTTTATCCTGCTTTATGGACGTGAAATACCGGATGCAATTTCAACTTTAGCAAGCGATATATTTGGGATTTATGTCAAGAACTCCACTATTGATTAGTCTTCAACAAGATAATTAAATAAAAAATGAATAAAAAGTATTTATAAAAAGTATAATAATTTTAATTTGGATGTAAAGGTATCAGAATGTGGGCCTTCTTTAAGGGTAATCCCTGGGAAGCCAGATATATGTAAGAGTTATGATGGTTTATACCTGGGTTATTCCACTGTTTCTTGCTAGAGTTGAAGCCAGTGCTCTTATCTTCAGTATGGTCAATGCAGCTTATAAACGAACAGGTGCAATCAGGATGGCGCTGGTGCTACAACTAAAAGCAAAATTTTCTATTGGACTGTTATCCGATTTGAGAAGACTACGTGGAGGATTATGGCTCGGCTCACAAAGAGTGAAGAAGACACACACAGCATTTTGGAAAAATAGCGGGTGGCAGGGTATATGCTATGTCGCCTATAGTGGTTGCCCCCCCTACCACCACCACTTTTACCTATATAATTGCTTGGTTACTGACATAAAGTTTCTTCTTCTTTATCTTTGCTATTCATGTCTGTTCTGGCATTAGTAATGGTACATAGCACATATATTGAAGTATGGCTAGTGGGCTTAGCGGCTCAGCATTGTTCTCTAGATACTACGTGCAGTATTTCTTGTGGTTTAGAAAAAGGGCAATGCATGTTTTGCAATAGATAATACATAGGCCTGCATGCAAAAAAGTTACTTTAGATACAGTAAGATATTTCCCTGCAAGGTGAGGAGGAGGGAGTTGTAAATAGATGTTTTTTGTTGTCTAGAATTTATTCTGGTGAAAATATATTTAGCTCCGCAGGCAGTTATTCCACATCATACTTATGTGGTATCCTGCTTCACTGTATTGTTGGACACGTTTTAGTATATTTGTACAATTTGGAGTCCCACAATGCCACTAGATTGTGCAGTTTGGTTGTTTTGGTAATTTTCTCAACATTTTCTTATTTTCCCCATTTTTATTCCTATGGATAGGATTTTGTGGTTTGGTGGTGGTCGAGTCCATTTAATGGCCTCTTTGTGGCGGTGGAGGAGTCAGGTGGAAGGTGCAGGCAAGTTATTGGTGGACTAATTTCACTTATAGATGATGTAAAACCTCATGGTGGTGAACAGGCTGAGCTTTGGAAGTGGCCAGCCTCAAGGCTCTGGTAATGGTAAAAGCAGCCAGGGGCGGGCACGGTGGTGAAGCACACAAGGGATGATCTTCACTAGGGTTATTGGTGCCCTTAAAGTGTATTGGATCTGCTAGAATGGCAGCCAGAGCGTGCCGCCCCCCTTTATTGCTGTCTGGCCGGGTGCTATATGTCAGGCAGCGGTGGATTGGGGTATTTGGTGAATTCCACCCATAGCATGTCACCTGACTCCTCCTCTGTTTGTTTTATTCCAGTGATTTAAATAAAGCTGTGGCCATTTCACCCATTAAGTTATGTGTTGTGTAGTTTTTCCAGACATCGTGTTCTCTCTTGTCTAAGTTTTTCTTAAGATAAAGTGAGACCAGTGCAGTCTATTACAAACCAATAAGAGACTAGTAAAAGGCTGCAGCTGTAACACGCCATTGACCACGACCAGGAGTAGATTAAGATGGCCATTGTTCCTGCTCTGTATGTAAATCATGGTCCCCTTCAAGAATCATATTTACAATGGCTTGACAATTACAGCCTTACAAGCAGTATCAGAACTAAGCGTCTGTGGAAAGGAGGATGAGTCCCTTCAGTTCTGCAGTGTGAGGACCTTCAAAGGTCCTTGATGGCTCTTGTATAAATGTATGTTAAGAGGAAGTATACATGTATGAGGATTTCATGGCTGGTTCAAAAACCTAGGCTCTGGTCTGCTGCCCATACCTCCCATATTATAATACACTACTGATGAAGCTTCATTTTACAGCCTACCGAGGCAGCTCTCCATCCCAGACAACTGCTTTAACATTTCAAGGGAACTTGAAAATCTACGATCAAATGCAAGCATGATAAACCAGGGACACTTACTCATAGATCCAGGCACTGTGACTGTGGTAATCTTCTTATATTTATGGCCTCCTTCCTTCTAAAATAAACTGTAACATTATGCTAATGAGCCAGAATGGCTCTGGGGGCATTTCCAGAGTTTCTCAAAGCTGTAGCTTCACAGGATGTTACAATGAGAACAAGTCTCACCCAACCCTCTCCTGTCTCCCTCTTATCTCTGTCTGTGAAATCTAGTGGCAGCAGGAGGGGCAGTAAAAGGGAGACCTGTTCTGCTCATTGTAACAGCCTGTGAAGCTACACCCACCAAACCCCTTCTGGCTCATTATCATAATTCTAAAAGTTGATTTTAGAAGGAAGGAGGCCATGGATAACATCTATAAGTCTGCATCTATGAGTAAGTGTCCCTGGTTTATCATGATGGATTTTGATGAAAGATTTCATTTAAAAAAGTATGTTACAGTAAAAATATTTGCATTTCTAGCACACATAGGTGAAGCTTTTTAAAACTCTTTTAACCCTTCTTAAAAAAAAAATCTTTCAGATGGTTTAAATGGTTTTCCAGGACCTTCATGGATGGCCTATCCTTAGGGCTTTGTGCATCTTTGAAGTTTGGAGATTAGCCTCCGGCTGTGACCAGACATCTCTATATAAAATCAATGGGAGGACAGAAGCAAGAAAAACACTTCGGCCCAGCTCTGGGACTGCAGTCACATTCAGCATCCTCACCTCCTACTGCACAACTATCCATTCAAGCAAAATGTGAATGTAACATGAAAAGATACAGCATCAGACTACAGGAGAGCTTAACAACACTATGACCTGAGGATCGAGGGCCCGGGTGGAAGATCTCTTTCGAGCCATGTTCCTGTTAGTCAGACATGTCCAGATAAGTTTTTCCTCCATATTTTTCTACAATCGACGGCCCAATGGTTGTGTACATTGGAGTCTACTTCCACAAAAATATTGCAATTGACACCAAAACACCTATTATGTTGCTTCAAAAATGCAAAGTCCAACTTTTCATAAACACTAGAGAACATGGACAACAATGGTGGTCCATCAACTCCAACTTTTAAGCCAAGCGGTGGCAGTGAGTTCCATTGTCTCACTGCTCTTACACTAGCAGCTTACTATATGTTAGTATATCATAATTTAGACGGTTTAAATAGACACTTGTCCATCAAGTTCAACCACGGAAGGGAAGAGATTGGATGAGGATGGGATTTTGGGGAAACAATTCTATATAACATAACCATCAATGTTATTTCGATGTAAGAATCTAGACCCTTCTTGAAGCTCTCTACTGTCCCTGCTCTGACCAGCGCCTGAGGCAGGCTATTCCACAGATTGACAGTTCTCATAGTAAAAAATCCCTGTGGCTTCTGATGATTAAACCTTGTTTTCTCCAGATGGAGACAGTGCCCCCTCGTCTTTTGATTTGATTTAATCTGGAAAAACTTACCATCATATTTTTTGTATGGACCGTTCATATATTTATATAAATTAATCTTGTCCCCTCGTACTCGTCTCTTTTTCAGACTAAATAAATCCAGTTGTTTTCATCTTTCCTCACAACTAGGATATCTATTCAGATATAGCGGATATATTCTAATTTTTTTGAGGTCTTTTCAGATTCTAACTGTCCACTGACTATCTAAATGTATACTGTAATACATCCTCTTATATGTAACTTTGAATCATATACAACTGATAGTCTAATACATTCTTTGTACACACCAGATGTATGGATGTTACTCCTCCCCCTTAGCCTAGATGCTCCCAATGACCTTATTTTGCCTTTTTCAACATTTAATGCGTATATTTTGATTTACGACCTTCTGTCACCTTAAAAAGACCTAGGTCAAATCAATGTCAGTGCTCACCCCACCTTTTTCCAATGCACGGCTGTCTGCTCGTCCGGGGCTCTGGCCTGAGCATACGTTTGTGTGAAAGAAGATTTACAGTGATGTTCATTCAACAGCACATGGCATAAGGATTATGACTTACTGGGTTATTAATGCAAATTTTGTTTGTTGAGCACTTTAGAGATAATTATAAATTTTAATTGTTGGAAATATAAGTTATGTTTTAAAATCATGCATTGTCCAGCTATGCTGCTCCTGTGTTATGCAAAGCTGGTGCATTCTTAACATGGACCCCTCACTCCCTCAACCAGCCTAGCCTCTCAGAAAACCAGAGCCATAGTCTCTGCCAATGTACGCTCCCTGTCTTACCCGTTTTCGGAAAAGTGTTCTGTGGGTAGATAAACTCTCACACAACCAGAAATTGCAACTTTTTTCATGCCTTGTGCGCTATTCCTTATGTACAAAGACTGGACTACTGATTACTGAAAGGTTTTGTTAAAAGGCCAAGGTGTAACTTGATGGGGTAGAGAGAATGATGTGACACCTTGGCCCAGGATAATTAGGAGGCCAATAAGGTGTCTCCTCCCCATAAGAGGGTACCAGTACTATAAATGATACATGATTATTGGGGACCTGGTACAGATTCTGCTCTGGATCCCAGAAGCTTTAGATTTTGCTTCTTTTGAGAAATGAAAAATGCTTTGAAAATAACTAATTTTAAGAAAATGCTGTAAATTTTTGGGAAATATCACCAAGCCCCATTTCTGTATTTATATGCAGAGTAGATACAGTGAAATGAGGTGAAGGAAAGCCTAGCTACAGCTCTAGTTAAGAACCAATTAATAGTCAAACAGGACAAAATGAAAATTAACATTCGCTTTATACTCACTGGTATCATTCCAATTAGAAGCAACAGTAAGAGAGAGCATGGGGGAATTCCACAATAATAATTAACAGTATGAGTCATCCATCCACCGCAGGTTCATATTTTCATTGAAATCTGGGCCAAGCCTGGCAGGGAAGTTTATTAGGAAAAATTCAATAAGAGACTTTTTGGCTTGTGCTACAAATCTCCCAACGTCGGACTTATCTCACAGATTGGCTTGGCCGTATTTCTTCAATTTAATCAACTGTTCTACTAATATGAGGTTTGGAGAAAACATGTTTTTTGCTGAAATTTTTTGTAGCATCCACTGATAGATGTGTTTTGTAAATCGGAAATACATGTAAAGATGGCAGTTAGCATGTTCTTAGAGGTCATGTAACCCAATATAATTTACCTTGCATGTGGGTAGAATAAATTGTCCCCAAACCCTAAAAAGTGTGTATATCTTTGATAAAATGGTAATTTTAGTTGTAAATGAGAGTTGAACAGAGGGGAGTAAGGGGAGGAGAGATGAGAGAGAAGGCGAGGTGGTGAATTCTGATGCTGTGTATCATGCTATGATAGGGGAGCAGCAAAGGGGGAGGCATTTATTTCATCAAACACACAGCAAAGTCGAAGGTGTACCATAACCAATGTCAGACTGGCCAATTGGAGAGCCAAGAGGATCATCAAATGGGACCGGGCTCTAACCTACTAAAACATGCCCAGAGCTACAGCAGAAGACAACTTAACTTGGTGGCTACTAAGGTCTGTATACTAGGGGATATAATGGTGGGCCCCAAGAATAATTTTATCTGATGGCCCCAAAGAACCTCAGTCCAACACTGCTGTTAACTACAGCGTAATGTTTATAGAACCAGTCTGTTCACATTGTGAAAAAGCTTAGTATTCGCCCATTAAAATTGGTAGGCCAAAGTTTCTTCACATATATTCCTGTTTGCAATTTTACTTCTGATATAAAGTGTATACGTACTAAAGATTTAGAAACTTCCAAATGAAAACAGAAGCAAAACCCCAAAATAAACACTGCTTTCCTCCATCCTCAAATCTTCATATAGAATTATTATTATTATGAGCCAAAGAGCCATACAGATACAGATGCACCATGCTTAAAGAGGACCTGACCGGCGTATTCATGAGGGGGGAGGGTCTGAGGATGGAGGCTGGCAATCACTGCCGACATCAGGTGAGGGAGTGTCAGTCTGGGGCAGAATCTGAAGATGGAATCTGAAGAATACACAGGACTACTGTGAGCTTGGGCTGATGTTCCGAGGGCTATGTACTGCAGTGTTTCCCAGCTTTTTGATATGTTCCAGTAAAGGTAGCAATTTAACACTGCTATTACTGGGGTTGAGCTGCTGACTTTAGTAAGTGCCACTTGAGAGTTTATTTTACCTGACAGGGTCTCTTTAAGCGGACTTGAACTAGAAAGTTTGGGTTTGTGCCAAATTTTGCAGGCTCTGCCCCCTTACCCCCCCGAACCTGACCTCATGTAGTTAATGTTTGAGTCTAGGTCTGGCTAAACCCCCTGCCAATAATGTCCACAATTGATGCCAGCACGTGGGGGCTAAAAGAGGTTTTTAATGTGCAAAGTAAATATTCAAACTGTAATACATTAGAAGAGATTTAGTAAGTACAGGCAGTCCCAGGGTTACATACAAGATAGGGTCTGTAGGTTTGTTCTTAAGTTGAGTTTGTATGTAAGTTGGAACCATATAGTTTATTATTGTAACCCCAGTCAAAATTTTTTTGGTCTCTGTGACAATTGGATTTTAAAAATGTTGGGTTGTCATAAGAACCAGGAATAACACTAAAGCTTCATTACAGACACATGTGATAACTGTTACAGCTGATTATTGTAGTCTAAGGATAAAGTACAATAAATTACCAACATCCAGAGGTCCGTCTGTAACTAGGGGTCGTCTGTAAGTCAGGTGTTCTCAAGTAGGGGACCGCCTGTACATAACAATTCTAGATTCACCAAAAACAGCCACAAAGAGTATGTTTAGAGGCAATTGTTCACAGGCTCCGACACTCCCTTCAGCATTTGCTGTAGGAACTCTCAATTATTCCTTAAAGCCTCCTTCACAAGACGATGTGCTAAGACCTTCCCGCACCCCAAAAGATAGGGTAGGTCCTATTCCTGCACCACTTTGAGGTTTAAGCAACCACTTTCTATGAACATTGACAGGGTGCAGGTAACGATATAACGTGTGCATGAGGCAAACTCTGTGACTAGTATATAAAGAGAAATCCAAGAGTACATAGAAATACAAGCAGCTCCAAAAATTAGCTTGTGAAACTTAAAACGAGGTCAATGTTGATGTGTATAATCATATTTACACATCCATCATGTCACAAAAGACTGAAGCTTCCTTCGAAATCCAATACAGTATGATATTACATTACATCATTACATCTACAAGCTTCCTGTATGTGAATATTCTTTATATTAATGGAACATTCTAGACACAACAGAAGCCCTCAATAATACTTAATAGGTTGAAGGGGCTAGGCAAAAAATTTGACTTTGACATCCCTTGAATCCATGTTTTTAGGTGGGTCTTACATCCAAACTTAGCATCGTATGTCACTCCTTAAAACCTATCCACATATGTTGAGGGTCAATAAGAAGTCTATTTAAAAAACTCCAAAAAATGGCAAACAAAATATTGTAATTACACTCGTAAAGAGATTGCCTCGGTAATGGCACCTATCCACAAGATTAATGATGCGGATCTGATCACTGTGGCTCCCACCACTGTTATGTCCATCAATCATGAGAAAGGGTGACATGTGTGTCTTGTTTTAATAGAACGGTGGTCACACATGTTCTTAGACAATTCATTAAAAGTTTATGGGACTGAGAAATGAATTTGGATAAAACAGCGACATATTTAATTTCGGGACATTTGGGACCCCCATTCTTATGCTCATGGACACTCAAGCAATTAGACATTTTGTGATGACAAGTATTTATTGCCTACCAGCTTCTTTAAAGGGGTTTTCCAGTCAAAATAAGTTTTAGGATAGTGGCTAACTTGTTTACCGGTGGGGGTCTCAGTGATGGGACCCCCAAAGATCATGAGACCGGGGGTCCATTGCACTCCAAAAGAATGAAGTTTCTGCTCGCACATATCCCATGCTGCTCCATTCAGTCAGCGCCAAAGAGATAAAAAGAGCAGCAGGGCATATGTGTGACTGACTGCTCTGTACATTTGAGGTACAGCGGGGTACAATGAACTGGTGATCTGTGACGGTCCCACCACTGATCAGAAAGTTTGCCCCTATCCTGTGGACTGGACAACACCTTTAAAACAAATCTACCATGAAAATCAAGCACAGATAAACCAGAGACTCATACACATGGATCCAAGCACCATGGCTGTGGTAATCTTCTTATGTTTGTTATCCAGGGAGACTCTCCATTTAATATTAACTTTTAAAATTATGCTAATGAGCCAGAAGGACTCTGGTTTTCAGTGCTGTAGTTTCATAGGTTACAATAAGTAAAGCAGGTCTCTTTTTGAACTTCCTGCTGATTGTTATACAGTCAGAGAGTGGAGGGAGAGCAGGGGGTTGGGTGAGATATGTTCTGTTCATTGTAACAGTCTGTGATGCCGCAGCTCTGAGGAGCTCTGGTAATGCCTCCAAAGCCCTTCAGGACCATTAGCATAATTTTAAACATTGATTGTAGAAGAATGGAGACCATGGATAACAAGTATAAGAACATTACCACAGTCACGGTGCCTGGATCTATGAGTAAGTGTCCCTGGTTTATCAGGATGGATTTTGATGGTATATTTCCTTTAAGATAACAGCTGTGATTAAGTAAGTGATAAAAGTTCTGTACTTACTCCCAAAATTCCATGACCGGAGATGTGGCATTGGCAAACGACAACTGACTTCCATTGCTCATATTAAGTTTTTGGAATTCCACACATTTCTCTGGAAACATAAAAGAAAAGGAGATCTTTAGTATGAACAAAAACAGAACAATTACAGGGCTTTTCTGCCTCATAATTATTTTTGATCAATAATAATTGAATAATGGAGGGACCTCACCAATGAATTTTAAAAAAGGTGTATTTATGTTTGAATATTTTACATTTTACATCTACTGTACAAAGTAGTTTTATCTATACATTTTTTTTAGCAAAAAATTTAAAATTTGTAAGATGTGAACAGATCTGATGTGTGGGCGCGCTCGCTGGAATGTTCTTCATCATATAAAAAGCAAGTCTACAAGCAGTGGACCATAAGCGCAATGATCGCTGCAGTGGAAAAAAAACTGTACGTTTTCATTTTTAATAATGTTAAAATCCAACTCTAAAATTTCTACAAGTCGTAACTAGGTCATTTTTATCTTGTCTGTGCGGCAAATGTGACATTTTCCACTCCTTGAACTACAACAAATATAAATAGTTCTGAAGGTTATTCTGACTTTCTTTCCATGGCCGCTATTACACTGGAAAGCCACAAGGCAATGAAATCAAACAGAAAAGTGACGACGTCTTCATTCCCTACTTGTTACTGCAATGCGGGAAATATTGCAAAACTGAAACATTGACATTACTTAAAGGGATTTACCTCTCATGAGAATCGGTTTCTGTTGAAAAGTAATAAAAACAGTAAAATATTGAGGCTGATAATTGTGGATATTGAGGCTGTCGTTGTGGATTCTGTGGAAGCCTCAACACAAGCCTTACACAATGGACCCCAACATCATCTATTTTATTTATAGGACAGGAAAAACCTACTGATCAAAGGCCCCCCATTATAATGTGTCTCATAAATACTGGCCTATTTTTTTGGCAAAAGGATAGGCCACTTTTCAATAAATCTCTTCCATTAGACATTTCCCCACATGTACAGGATCCAACGCATATGAAACACATATAGGATCAGCGATCACGGCAATAATGCGACTCAAAGTTGTGAGTTCCACAAGATAAATCATTTATTTAACGTTGCAACATGTTTCGGTCCCAGACTGAGACCTTCTTGTCTCCTTTGAGAGCTACAGCCTTTCCCTGTTCCTGCCATGCTGCCGAAACTTTCTGTTTCCCACTCCTTCAGTCGGCCCTAATGGTGTCACCCACTGTGACTCTTTCTCTCACTGTCCATCACACTGACAGACACAGGGAGAGGGGAATCATAACTCTCCTGCTGCCAGCCCCTTGTATTCATCAGAACTTAGACATGTAAAAAAAGATCTAAGGAGAGTTTGCAGACAGCACTAAAGTAAGTATCAGGACTGCTGAAACACTTGATGAACATTCAGGGATTATTATTAAGACAGTAACGGCATATCGGCAACTTATGTAAAAGAGTGGCACACCCCTTTAAGGCTGCTGAACTAGGGAAGTGCCATGCCTTTTGAAACACCTCAAATTATACTGAGACTGCTACTAAAGACAATCACTCTAATGTCAGTGTGAACAGAAGGTAATTTATAGCAGAATTTCCTCTATTATATTATTGTGTATATGTTATCTCAAAAACTCCACTTAAAATTATTTTTAAAATGCCACTGGCTGTATGAAAATGCAATAGATATACCCCTGACTTGGATCACTTAATGTTTTGTTCCTGATGCTCCCAACACTTCCTGGTTCATTGGTGATATGGGCTTATGGCCATTGTAGACAACCACTTGCAGTGACATTTTGCAGAATGTGATAGGCTGCAGAGAGGACAAGGCCATGTGTGAGTTGTTGGTGAGGGCATCATCACTGAACCAGGAACACAACTAGGGAGGGATCTGCAAGATGAGATTTTTAATTAGTCAACTGTGTCTTAAATAGACACTTTAAGGTATAATAATAATAATAATTGCTATTAGCTGCATCAATTCCTCGTGATTATCTAGATCTCTGCTTTTTGACATTCAACAGGAAACTGCATTTTACCTCCTGTGGATAAAAAACAGTCCCTGGTTATGTGACGTCACACAGGTGCACAGCAAGTTATATAGTAATCAGAGCCTAGTGGTATGGTGAGCCGTGCACCTGTGTGACATCACATGACCAGGGAGTGGCTTATTATTGTTCACCCCTCGGCCCATCCCGCTATGTTGGGGCAGCCGGTGATGTCAACCGGCTGTATTGAAATTTTGTGCATGCTCAAGAATTTGTCCCATGGAGGAGACCGAAGGTTAATAATAATAAGCTGGGAGGCGGAGTCAAGCTGCGCACAATTGATGTGAACCTGTGTGTCTGTTTCCTGACAGGAGCAGAGGAATTAACTGAAAACCGTGCCATCATCCCCTAGAGGTAACGAGCATTCACCGATAATCTGGTGGTAGATGTCCTTAAAGACTGTATACTGTGTGCAGAAACAAGACTACCAAATGATCACCAGGAGTTTAGTCCATGGATATTTAAGAAAAGATGGCTGTCAGGTAATATTCTAATATGTACGATGACAAATAAGTTTTAGTAATTGGGAGTCCAGAGAGTTACTCTAAATGGTGTTTAGTGGACAATGGGTCAGATTTACTTACCCGGTCCATTCGCGATCCACCGGTGCGTTCTCTGCGGTAGATTCGGGTCCGGCCAGGATTCATTAAGGCAGTTCCTCCGACTTCCACCAGGTGGCGCTGCTGCCCTGAAGTTCCCCGGAATGCACTGAAGTACACCGGCCTATTCCTAGTGAAGGTAAGCGTGAGCCCCGCAACACTTTTTTTTTTAAAATGCGGCGGTTTTTCCGTATTTGTCGGGTTTTTGTTCGGCCACGCCCCCCCGATTTCCGTTGCGTGCATGCCAGCGCCAATGTGTCACAATCCAATCGCGTGTGCCAAAATCCCGGGTCAATACAGGGAAAATCGGCGCAAAACGGAAATATTCGGGTAACACGTCGGGAAAACGCGAATCGGGCCCTTAGTAAATGACCCCCAATATGTTCTTAGGTTTTCTACCAAAATAAGTTTATAAAAATTATACAACAACAATGTTTTGACACGCTTGTGGTTCAGGAACATCAAGCTTTCATTTTCCATACTCAAGTGCTAATTCAACCTTGTCCTGAAAACTGAATATTCTAAGACGGACTGGTTGCTATGGATTTGTTGATTGACAACACATCTACTGACCTTTGGCTACTTGGAAGACTATCCCTAGCAACAGTCCTGCCAGCCAGTTTGTCTCAAGTGATTCGGCTGTTCGGCAGATTGGCACTTTGCTGACAGTAGAGGCAAAGCAGCTTGGCAGCAGTCAAACCTAAATGTTCTTTATCCCAGTCTGCGCTATTACGCCTCCTTCATACACACAGTTTTTTCAGTGTTTGTCAAGAATTCCAGTGGTACGATTATTTTAGCCTTTTTTATGGGATTAACCCGACAAATAAAGAAGTTCTGCCTATTATTCTTGAGGCCCACCTACTAACCGCCCTACAGAGCTCTTTGTCATACGTTGTTGTTCTTCCTCACTTATGTACTTAGGGCTCTGCCTCACCCCTCCTCCCCCGACTCTTTTTATGGAGAATTTTACTTGCATGATACAGATGGTCCACAACCTCTTTTCCTCTCCATACTTAGGAGGATTGTAGTAATTAAGATGTCCTCCCAAATTTCTTTACTCCTTTAAGTCTTTCCCAGTCTGTATTGTAGTAGCTACACTTAATACCGTCTATATGTTTAGACTTTAATTGGAAAATCAGTGCTGCCAGCTAGTCCTGAGTTAGAAGGTTTTGGACTGCCTGATATTGCCCTTTACTATTATGTAACACAATTCTGCCGCTTGTTCTTTTATACATCTCTCCCCTCGTACAATCACTGGAAAAATTTTAAAAAGCTATGGCTAGCTCCAGGCAACCCATGTGCTACGGTATGGACGTTCCCACACATAAGTTGTTTGCCCCTATGGAATTCAGACATTTGGGGAGATGTCAGATACACTTCGACCTGGCCTCCTGGAACCCACCGTTTCCTACATACAACTCTTCCTCTTTTGTTAGTTTCTGGCATACCTTAAATCTTCTCCGTATTAAAGACTTTACCAGCTCCACTACCAGTAGCTATTACCCCTTACCCCAATGTCGGCCTTGGAGAATTTTCCCCCAGCAGCAGAGATCTTGACATTTTGCTAAACTGTGTTGGGCTCCTCAACTGTCCAGGACCTGACCTCATTTGAACACACTTGCATCCAATGCTCAACCTCAATGGGGCTTATTTCAGACATATAGCAGTTACTTCTACCCAATATCTACAAAGCATCAGTATGTGATTAGATGGGAGCGCTGATTGGGGAGAGATATTCCAACCCCTATTTGGAAGATTATATGGGGCACGGCCCTGAAAGGTTCCCTCTCTACTATCTTTAAGGAAACCCAATACAAGACCTTAGTGACCTAGTACCACACACCCCAACTTCTTCATATACTTCACCCCTCTATCCTTGACATGTGATGGCACGGTCAAGTAGAAGGAGCCTCCCTACACCATATATTTTTGACCTTCAGGGGCATTATCCCTTTTTGGTCCGTGGTGCAGAATTTCTTAGATTGGAAACATAGAAGAACAATAATCGTGTGCCGTAGCCTCAAGGGGTATAGGGTACTGGAAGTAATGGGGATAAAATGAGGAAAGAGGGGAATCCAGAAATGTTCCCGAGTTGAAGACTATAGACCGTGATATGTAGTTAAAGCATTGGAGTTGAAGGAACAGTAATAACTATTATTATTATTATTATTTTCCTTGTATCAAACCCACACATTTTAATCTGTTATTTTTTCAGTACACAAAGTCTTTTCTACAAATCTAAGCCTGTACAGAAAAATTTGTTTCAATTCACACCATGTCACCAATTCCCTTAGCAAAAACATATTAAACACACGAGCTAAAAGCAATAAATACGTGAGAAAATACACAATAACAAAGTAGAATTTCTTATGACTTTGTTAAGCAGTGCTAGATTATCATTTATGTACAATGTAGAATAATAGCGTTACCTGTATTCCATTTATGTCCACAGGTGGCCCAGGGCAGCTCGGCAGAGAAGCAATTAAATAAATAGAAAATGGCCCAAGCTAATATAATGATGTAATAGATGTTTAGATGTGCTTCAATCACCTGGGTCGCATAACCGATACCTACAAGGAAAATGCAAACCAATGGATTACAAAAGGTAAAATAGGAGATGTAATGGTATTATAATGTTTACGTATATAATATATATATATTTATATTATTATTATTATTTTACATTATGTTACCAACTAAAGAGTATATTCCTCCTTACTTGTGTGCAGTGAGGTCTACAGAACAGATCTTGTCCGTAAAATTATGTAAATGGAATGTTGCCATTATAGAACCGTATGCCTTAAAGTGTTGTTTCCATATAAGAAAATACATGTTATACTTTGCATGATGAAAAGTTATACAAGTTTCCAATTTGCTTTGTGTATCAAACCCTCTAGTTTTCTAGATCTCTGTTTGCTGTCATTGGGGACATGTATCTTTATTTCTGCTAGTCAAATTGTCTCATTTTGTCGTTTTTGCGACTTTTCACTGCAACTTTTGTCCTCATAATTGCTAGGGTCAACCTTGGTTGGCTCCAGATTTCAGTAGGACCCTGGGCAACAGAGCCTCAATAGGTCCCTTTGCAGTGAACTCAAATGGCGGCATTGAAAATTCAGAAACTAAAACAGTCTCCTGTTCCATAGTTTATCATATTAAACAGCACCCTCATGGTTATTATATATAAAGCCCTCCTCACACCCTATGGATTTATTAGATACAGCCCTCCGTTACCCCATGGTTTCCTTATGTACAGCCTTATGTGCCCCCCCCCCCCCCCTCCCCTTCCCCAAGCAGCTCTGGGCCCTGGCATTTGCCCAAGTATGCCCAGTGCTGGTGCTGGCCCTGGTCAAACTATTTAGATTTGGCAATGATTGGAGAATGTTAAATAAAAGTGAAACACACAAAAGCAGAGATCTTTATAAAAAGTAAACTATTCAATTAAATATTGCAAAGAAGATTATACTTTACCTTCAAATAAAGGACAAACTTTCCTCCAGCATGTAATCCCTCCTTCACTAGTAAATTGTCCCAACGCAGTTTCTAAGAAGAACACCGGGATACCACAGAATATAAAGAACACCACATAGGGAATGAGGAACGCTCCTGAAATACAAGAGGATCAGTCCGTATAGCATATTGTTATATACCTGAAGCTGTCATCATTTGTGACTAGTAATAGATGTATGACACAAAGTTACTAAACAGAACATAGTTATCAAAAAATGTACTAGGGGGAAGCAGAGCTGGTAGTGTACCACAAGCATATGCAGTGTAAAGAACAACATTTTCTTAGTATAATATTGAGAATACTCAAAAAACTACAAAGAAATTGTTGGGTCGGTTGTGAATTATACACCATTGTTTCTGAACCAGTGAGGGTTTGTCCATTTTCAGCAAATAATTGGTATTGTTTGTTTAATGAAAAGTTATACAGTTTTCCAATATACTTTCTGTATCAACTCCTCACTGTTTTCTAGATCTCTGCTTGCTGTCCTGCTATAGAAAGCGTCTAAGTTTACTTCCACTGCTTAGAAATCTGACCCTGGTCATGTGATGTCACACAGGTGCAGGTGCGGTTAGTATCACACAGCTTTGACCACTCTCTGTGATACTAACAGCTTGTGCACCTGTGTAACATCACATGAACATGGACTAAGTAATGAAGCTTTCTACAGAACAACAGCAAGTAGAGATCTAGAAAGCTATGATGCATAGATACAGAAAGCATATTGGAAAATTGTATAACTTTTCATTATACAAAAATTATCAATTTCTCGCCAAACGTGGACAATCCCTTTAAGTCCCTATGTATTATCAGTATTATAAGGCTTAAAGTGTTGCTAAGCATACTTTATTATTACTTTAAAATATTCTTTATTTTTCCTTCTTTTCCCCTGCCTTTCTTCCTGATTTAATTAGCTTTCCGTCCTGTATTCCCTGACAGCTGAGAGATAAAGGAACTTGAAAAAGTGTATAATGACTTATCTCTCTACAGTCCCTGGATAGTGTAATCTCATTACAGTGCCTAATAATCAATGGAAATATCTCTAGCTATGGAAATAATTTGTCTAGAGCCTCCTTTCCTTATCTCTGCTGTATACATGACTTCATTGCTCACTACAGAGGAAAGAAGGAGAAAAAAGGCATAGAGAAGCTGTTTTACTCTATAAAGTATGTTACACAATTTACTATTATAGCATCTACCCTGTTAATTTTTGCAACACTTATATATTGCAATTCTGGACCCAATGCAAAATCTGTACTGAACCTCTCATCCACCATTTAACATAGTGCTGGCCTTATACTGTATGCAGATTTTGGACCCCTCAGTCCCCAGGGGTGAGTTTGAGTCTGACACTACCATTTACCATCTTTGAGAGTGCGGAGATACCTGAGCATTGGTCTATGTAATTTCCGACACTTCCATGGTATCACGATGTTGCATCTACCTCGTTCCGCAGGAAGTGTCACCCTCCCTGATGCTAGAAATTGCCCCCTTCTTCATTCATGAGAGTCTTCATAAATGACTTTCATAATGGTTGGACCCCCACTTATTAACTGATTATCCCCTATATGCTATCTACATAAAATAAAAATAGGACACATGATAAAAGTGAAATATCCTCTTTAAACTTCATGTTCTATAAATCAACGCATCTACTCCTCTGTATGATGCCGACTTCCATCCAATAGAGCTACTTTTGTTTTTTTCAAATTTCCTTGACACCCGTAGAGTCTTGAAGGACGTCGGTAGAGATTTGTGTGACTGGTGGAGAACCTGTCTCTACAATCACAAGTTACAAGCTTGTACAGTAGATGTCATTTAACGACACAAGTGTATAGCTGTATTTTGTGCCAAATATAGCAAAATCGTTTTAGAAGCTGGACCAGTGAATAGGGCCTATAGTGATGTGCTCTCCTCTCATCTGTAAAAAGAGTTCACTGTTTCCTTACAATCCTAAACCCGAGTGTTCATCATTTGTCAACTCATCACTGCCAAAAAGTTTCAGGTGGAGAAATATGAATACCGTATTTTCCGGGCCATTAGGCACACCGGACTATAAGGCGCATCAGTCCTAGACACCTTATATATGGAATAATTCCATATAGAAGGCGCATCGGACTATAAGGCGCAGGGTGGCCGGGGGCGTGGCAGAGCGGAGACAGACCGGAGTGGAAACAGACCGGAGAGGTGAGCGGGGAAGGGGGTCCCTTCAGGTGGAGGATGGCAGCGGACTCTACTTACATAGGTCGCCGCTACCGGAGACAGCAGATCTCCACGGGAACTGCAGACCGACGAGCAGAAGTTGTTCATGCCACTGGTCTGCATTTCCCGCTGGGATCTGCTGTCTCCGGTCTTCGTAGCAGGGACCTATGTAAGTAGGGTCCGCTGCCCTCCATAAATAGGGCGCACCGGACTATAAGGCGCACTTTGGATTTCTAAGGAAATCCTAGGCTTTTATGTGCGCCTTATAGTCCGGAAAATACGGTATATGAAAAAATTGACTTGAAAAATGACTTAATCTGGTGGGGGTGTCTTGGTGACATTGATGATGTAGCCTTAATCCCACTCGGTCACCAGAGCCAATCACTGGTCTCAATGGTCCTAAATCACCATATAGTGATGAGGCCAATGATTGTATATGGACATGGGATTTTGCAACAAAGTAAACATAGACCAACAGGTAGGTTGCTGAGACTTATGGGAAATAAATGGATAAATTATGCGTCCTCTATACTTTTACTATACTATACATGAACACTAAGCTCGTAGCATCCACTGCCTGGTCCAAGGTTGACATATTGAGCTTCATTTGGGACTCATCCTACAAGATGTGTGACAGAAAGGATGTAAGATTTCATCCAAACAAAGTGTTCCTTAATATGTTCCTTAATAAGGAAAGTCTAATGGTTCTGATAAAATGGCCTTTGCAGGTTTATTTTAGTGTCTGTTTGCACCACATCTTTTACACTTCCATTACTATAATTTTAGCTGAAACTAAAAAATTTATAAACAACAGTGTTTTAGAGGACTAGAGTTGGTGTTACATACTCATTCCAGACCGAATTTATTCAGATTGAATCAAGTTATTCTAAAATTTAGGAAGACTTCAATGAATAAAATCTTGGAGGATTTACTATTTGCTAGTAATAACCTGAAGTAAGATTTGGAAGATTTCTTACACAATTTACAACCATATTTGCATTTACTCTTTTCCATCACCTCATGTTTTTTTTACCAGTGGACAGGACATGATTGTGACGGCTTCCAGATTCACCAGCATTTATGTTGGTACAAATAAAGGCTAAAATCTATCACAGCCCTTCAAATTCTGCGCACGGACTGAGATATGCCAAAAACGAAGAGGCACCAAACTTAAAGGACATCTACCACCAGGATGAAAAACTGTATGCAAATGAGCCAGATGGGCTCCAGGTTCCGTTAACACCTATGGAGCCTGGAGCCCCTCAGACTTATTAGTGATATGTAAATTCTATAAAAGAACATTGTTTACATTACCATTTGTAACAGATCGATAGAAACAAGTATTGTTTAGCATGTTCTGCTTAAAAAGGGAGTGAGATTGGACGCCAGCGACGCCCCGGAAGAAGCCAAGGTTGGCGAAACCCAGGGTCGGGCGAGCACAAGAAGTTGGCGCCCCATGTGTGATTCTGTATGCGCATTTTAAAACAATTTTTGTGAGTATATTTTTATCAATACACTGATATTTTAAAGAACATACTACGCTATTGGTGCATCTGCTTCTTCTTGCAATCTGCTATGGTGAATGGTGGAATCGAGGGAAGAAAATCGCACCAAAGACATTCTGAATAGGGGCTTATTCTTGTGGGAAGCTTTCATCTATGCAATGGAGTGAAAACATTATGGGGCAGATTTATCAAGCTGTCTGAAAGTCAGAATATTTCCAGTTGCCCATGGCAACCAATCACAGCTCAGCTTTCATTTTACCAGTGGTCATGAATATTTTAAAGGGGAGCTGTGATTGGTTGCCATGGGCAACTGGAAATATTCTGACTTTCAGAATAAGCCCCTATTCAGAAGTCTTGGTGCGATTTTTTCCTCCGATTCCACATTCCCCATAGCAGATTGCAAGAAGAGCAGATGCACACAATAGCGTAGTATGTTCTTTAAAATATCAGTGTATTGATAAAAATATACTCACAAAAATAGTTTTAAAATGCGCATACGAAGACTCACACATGGGCGCCAACTTCTTGTGTCGCCCGACCTGGGTTTCGCCAACCTTGGCTTTGGAGCGTTGCTGGCGTCCAATCTCACTCCCTTTTTAAGCAGAACATGCTAAACAATACTTGTTTCTATCATCTGTTACAAATGGTAATGTAACAATGTTCTTTTATAGAATTTACATATCATAATAAGTTTGAGGGGCTCCAGGCTCCATAGGTGTTAACGGAACCTGGAGCCCATCTGGCTCATTTGCATCAGTTTTATCCTGGTGGTAGATGTCCTTTAAGTTTGGTGCCTCTTCGTTTTGGCATATCTCCAGTCCGTGCGCAGAATTTGAAGGGCTGTGATAGATTTTAGCCTTTATTTGTACCAACATTAATGCTGGTGAATCTGGAGCCGTCACAATCATGTCTGTCCACTGGTAAAAAAAACATGAGGTGATGGAAAAGAGTAAGGGGTCTCATTTTTAAATGCAAATATGGTTGTAAATTGTGTAGAAATCTTCCAATCTACTTCAGGTTATTACTAGCAAATAGTAAATCTCCAAGATTTATTCATTGAAGTCTTCTAAATTTTAGAATAAATTGATTCAATCTGAATAAATTCGGTCTGGAATGGTATGTAACACCAACTAGTCCTCTAAAACACTGTTGTTTATAAATTTTTTAGTTTCAGCTAAAATTATATAATGGAAGTGTAAAGATGTGGTGCAAACAGACACTAAAATAAACCTGCAAAGGCCATATCAGACCATTAGACTTCCTTATTAAGGAACATATTAAGGAACACTTGTTGTGGATGAAATCTTACATCCTTTCTGTCACACATCTTGTAGGATGAGTCCCAAATGAAGCTCAATATGTCAACCTTGGACCAGGCAGTGGATGCTACGAGCTTAGTGTTCAGTATAGTATAGTAAAAGTATAGAGGACGCATAATTTATCCATTTATTTCCCATAAGTCTCAGCAACCTACCCTGTTGGTCTATGTTTACTGTTGTGCAAAATCCCATGTCCAATAACATCATTGGCCTCATCACCTATATGGTTGATTTAGGACCATTGAGACCAGTGATTGGCTCTGGTGACCGAGTGGGGGTAAGGCTAATCATCAATGTCACCAAGACACCCCCACCAGATTAGTCATTTTTCAAGTCAATTTTTCATATTACCGTATTTTCCGGACTATAAGGCGCACATAAAGCTAGGATTCCTTAGAATCCAAAGTGCCGCTTATAGTCCGGTTGCGCCCTATTTATGGAGGAGGGGCAGCGGACCCTACTTACATAGGTCCCTGCTCACCGAAGACCGGAGACAGCAGATCTCCAGCGGGAACTGCAGACCACGTGGCGATGAACAACTCTGCCTGTCGGTCTGCCGTTCCCGTGGAGATCTGCTGTCTCTCGGTAGCGGGGACCTATGTAAAGAGAGTCCGCTGCATCCTCCACCGAAGGGACCCCCTCCCCGCTCACCTCTCCGGTCTGTTTCCACTCCGGTCTGTCTCCAATCGCCACGCCCCCGGCCACCCTGCGCCTTATAGTCCGATGGCCTTATATAGAATTATTCCATATAAAGGCGTCTAGGACTGATGGCCTTAAGTCCGGTGTGCCTAATGGCCCGAAAATACGGATTTCATATTTCTCCCACTGAAACTTTTGGCATGATGAGTTGACAATGATGAACACTCGGGTTTAGGATTGTTAGGAAAACAGTGAACTCTTTTTACAGATGAGAGGAGAGCACATCACTATAGGCCCTATTCACTGGTCCAGCTTCTAAAACGATTTTGCTATATTTGGCACAAAAACAGCTATACACTTGTGTCGTTAAATGACATCTACTGTACAGCTTGTAACTTGTGATTGTAGAGGACAGGTTCTCCACCAGTCACACAAATCTCTACCGACGTCCTTCAAGACTCTACGGGTGTCAAGGAAATTTGAAAAAAAAAAAACAAAGTAGCTCTATTGGATGGAAGTCGGCTTCATAAAGAGGAGTAGATGCGTTGAATTATAGAACATGAAGTTTAAAGAGGATATTTCACTTTTATTATGTGTCCTATTTTTATTTTATGACCATGTAGAAGCATATAGGGGATAATAGTAAAAGTGGGGGTCCAACCATTATGAAAGTCATTTTTTGAAGCCGGACTCTCATGAATGAAGCAGGGGGCAATTTTAGCATCAGGGAGGGTGACACTTCCTGCGGAACGGGGTAGATGCCACATGAGATACCAGGAAGTGTCGGAATTACATAGACCAATGCTCAAGTATCTCCGCACTCTCAAAGATGGTAAATGGTAGTGTCAGATCAAACTCACCCCTGGGACTGAGGGGTCCCAAATCTGGATACAGTAAGGCCAGCACTATGTTAAATGGTGGATGAGAGGTTCAGTACCGATTTGCATTGGGTCCAGGATTGCAATATATAGTGTTGCAAAAATTAACAGGGTAGATGCTATAATAGTAAATGTGTAACATATTATAGAGTAAAACAGCTTCTTATGCCTTTTTTCTCCTTCTTCCTCTGTAGTGAGCAATGAAGTCATGTATACAGCAGAGATAAGGAAAGGAGGCTCTAGACAAATTATTTCATAGCTAAAGATATTCCATTGAGATTAGGCACTGTAATGAGATTACACTATCCAGGGACTGTAGAGATAAGTCATTATACACTTTTTCAAGTTCCTTTATCTCTCAGCTGTCAGGGAATACGACGGAGACTAATTAAATCAGGAAGAAAGGCAGGGGAAAAAAAGAAAAAAAGAATATTTTAAAGTAATAATAAAGTATGCTTGCAACACTTTAAGCCTTATAATACTGATTACATAGGGACTTAAGGGATTGTCCACGTTTAGCGAGAAATTGATAATTTGTATAATGAAAAGTTACAATTTTCCAATATGTTTCTGTATCTATGCATCATAGCTTTCTAGATCTTACTTGCTGTTGTTCTGAGAAGCTTCATTACTAGTCCATGTTCATGTGATGTTACCCAGGTGCACAAGCTGTTAGTATCACAGAGAAGGTCAAATCTTGTGTGAACTAACCGCACCTGCACCTGTGTGACTCAATGACCAGGGTCAGTTCTAAGCAGTGGAAGTAAAAATAGACGCTTTCTATAGCAGGACAGCAAGCAGAGATCTAGAAAAACAGTGAGGAGTTGATACAGAAAGTAATTGGAAAAATGTATAACTTTTCATTAAACAAACAATACCAATATTTTGCTGAAAATGGACAAACCCTCACTGGTTCGAAACAATGGTGTATAATCACAACCGACCCAACAATTTCTTTGTAGTTTTTGAGTATCTCAATATTATACTAAGAAAATGTTGTTCTTACACTGCATATGCTTGTGGTACACTACCAGCTCTGCTTCCCCCTAGTACATTTTTTGATAACATGTTCTGTTTAGTAACTTTGTGTCATACATCTATTACTAGTCACAAATGAAGACAGCTTCAGGTATATAACAATATGCTATTCGGACTGATCCTCTTGTATTTCAGGAGCGTTCCTCATTCCCTATGTGGTGTTCTTTTATTCTGTGGTATCCGGTGTTCTTCTTAGACATGCGTTGGGACAATACTAGTGAAGGAGGGATACATGCTGGAGGAAAGTTTGTCCTTATTTGAAGGTAAAGTATAATCTTCTTTGCAATATTTTGAATAGTTACTTTTATAAAGATCTCTGCTTTGTGTGTTTCACTTTATTTAACCTTCTCCAATCATTGCCAAATCTAATAGTTTGACCAGGGCCAGCACACAGCACTGGGCATACTTGGGCATGCCAGGGCCCAGAGCTGGCTTGGGGAAGGGGAGAGGGGGGGGGGCCATAAGGCTGTACATAAGGAAACCATGGGGTAACGGAGGGCTGTATCTAATAATCCATAGGGTGTGAGGAGGGCTTTATATATATAAACATGAGGGTGCTGTTAATATATAAAACTATGGAACAGGAGACTGTTTTAGTTTCTGAATTTCAATGCCGCCATTTGAGTTCACTGCAAAGGGACCTATTGAGGCTCTGTTGCCCAGGGTCCTACTGAAATCTGGAGCCAACCAAGGTGACCCTAGCAATATATGAGGAAAAGTTGCGTGAAAGTCGCAAAAACGACAAAATGAGACAATTTGACTAGCAGAAATAGATACATGTCCCCAATGCAGCAAAACGAGATCTAGAAAACTAGAGGGTTTGATACACAAAGCAAATTGGAAACTTGTATAACTTTTCATCATGCAAAGTATAACATGTATTTTCTTAAATGGAAACAACACTTTAAGGCCCGTTCCACACTTGAGAGGGTGATGCGATGAACTCGCATCACACTCGCAACGCATGCTGCATGGAACGCACGGCCCAAAAGCTGCACACCGGGAGTGAACTGGACATGCTGAGTTACTCCCGGGTGCAGCGTTCGGGCGGGTTCCGGCAGCCTGCGTTGCGAGTGTGATGCAAGTTCATCGCATCACACTCGAAGTGTGGAACGGGCCTAAGGCATCAATGTTTCTAAATGGCAACATTCCATTTACATAAAGTTACGGACAAGATCTGTTCTGTAGACCTCACTGACACAAAGTAAGGAGGAATGTATCTTTAGATGGTAAACATAATTAATAATAATAATCATAATAATATAAATATATATTATTATTATAAAGTAAACATATAATACAATTACATCTCCTATTTTCCTTTTGTAATCCATTGGTTTGCATTTTCCTTGTAGGTATCGGTTGGCGACCCAGTTGATGAAGCACATCTAAACAATATACATCATTATATTAGCTTGGGCCATTTCTATTTATTTAATTGCTTCTTGCCGAGCTGCCCTGGGCCACCTGTGGACATAAATGGAATACAGGTAACGCTATATTCTACATTGTTAAATAAATGATAATCTAGCACTGCTTAACAAAGTCCTAAGAAAATTCTACTTTGTTATTGTGTATTTTCTCACGTATTTATGCTTTTAGCTCGTGTTTAATGTGTTTAATATGTTTTTGTAAGGGAAATGGTGACATGGGTGTGTGAATTGAAACAAAATTTTTCTGTACAGGCTTAGATTTGTAGAAAAGATTTGTGTACTGAGAAAAAATAACAGATTAAAATGTGTGGGTTTGATACAAGGAAAATAATAATAATAATAATAGTTATTACTGTTCCTTCAACTCCAATGCTTAACTACATATCACGGTTATAGTCTTCAACTCGGGAACATTTCTGGATTCCCTCTTTCCTCATTTTATCCCCATTACTTCCAGTACCCTATACCCCTTGAGGCTACGGCACACGATTATTGTTCTTCTATGTTTCCAATCTAAGAAATTCTGCACCACGGACAAAAAGGATAATGCCGAAGGTCAAAATATATGGTGTAGGGAGGCTCCTTCTACTTGACGTGCCATCACATGTCAGGATAGAGGGGTGAAGTATATGAAGAAGTTGGGGGTGTGTGGTACTAGGTCACTAAGGTCTTGTATTGGGGTTCCTTAAAGATAGTAGAGAGGGAACTTTCAGGGCGTGCCCCATATAATCTTCCAATAGGTGGTTGGAATATCTCCCCAATCAGCGCTCCCAATTAATCACATACTGATGCTTTGTAGATATTGGGTAGAAAGACTGCTATAGTCTGAAATAAGCCCCATTGAGGTTGAGCATTGGATGCAATGTGTGTCAAATGAGGTCAGGTCATGGACAGTTGAGGAGCCCAACACATTTAGCAAAATGTCAAGATCTCTGCTGCTGGGGAAAAATTCTCCAAGGCGACATTGGGGTAAGGGGTAATAGCTACTGGTAGTGGAGCTGGTAAAGTCTTACATACGGAGAAGATTTAAGGTATGCCCGAAACTAACAAAAGAGGAAGAGTTGTATGTAGGAAACGGTGGGTTCCAGGAGGCCAGGTCGAAGTGTATCGGACATCTCCCCAAATGTCTGAATTCATAGGGCAAAACAACTTATGTGGGGACGTCCATACCGAAGCACATGGGTTGCCTGGAGCTAGCCATAGCTTTTAAAATTTTTCCAGTGATTGTACGAGGGGAGGATGTATAAAAGAACAAGCGAGCGGCGAATTGTGTTACATAATAGTAAAGGGCCAATCAGGCACAGTCCAAAACCTTCTAACTCAGGACTAGCTGGCAGCACTGATTTCCAATTAAAGTCTAACCATAGACGGTATTAAGTGTAGCTACTACAATACAGACTGGGAAAGTCTTAAAGGAGTATAGAAAAGTTTGGGAGGACATATTAATTACTACATCCTCCTTAAGTATGGAGAGGAAAAGAGGTTGTGGACCATCTGTATCATGCAAGTAAAATCTCCACAAAAAAGAGTCGGGGGAGGAGGGGTGAGGCGGCAGAGCCCTAAGTACACAAGTGGAGCAGAAGAACAACAACGATGACAAAGAGCTCTGTAGGGCGGTTAGTAGGTGGGGGCCTCAAGAAATAGGCAGAAATTCTTTATTTGTCGGGTTAATCAATAAAAAGGCTAAAAATAATCGTACCACTGGAATCTTGACAAACACTGAAAAACTGTGTGTATGAAGGAGGTAATAGCGCAGACTGGGATAAAGAACAATTTAGGTTTGACTGCTGCCAAGCTGCTTTGCCTCTAATGTCAGCAAAGTGCCAATCTGCCGAAACCAGCACGAATCACTTGAGAAAACTGGCTGGCAGGACTGTTGCTAGGGATAGTCTTCCAAGTAGCCAAAAGGTCAGTAGATGGTGTCAAATCACCAAATCCATAGCACCATCGTCCCTTAGAATATTCAGTTTTCAGGACAAGGTGGAGACTAACCCTATTCAGAATGTCTTTGGTGCGATTTTCTTCCTCATGCATCCACCATTCACCTAGCAGATTGCAAGATAGCAGATGCACCATCGTATATGTTCTTTAAAATATCAGTGTATTGATAAAATATACTCACAAAATATATTTTAAAAGGCGCATACAAGATCACCATGGGGCGCCAACTTCTTGTGCTCCCCCCGACCCGGGTTTCGCCACCTGGCTTCTTCCGGAGCGTTGCTGGCGTCCAATCTCTCACTCCCTTTTTAAGCAGAACATGCTAACAAACTTGTTTCTATCGATCTGTTACAAAGGTAATGTAAACATGTTCTTTTATAGATTTTACATATCAAAAAGTCTGAGGGCTTCAGGCTCCATAGGTGTTAACGGACCTGGAGCCTCTGGCTCATTGCTACAGTTTTCATCCGTGGTAGATGTCCTTTAAGTTTGGTTGCCTCTTCGTTTTTGGCATATCTCAGTCCGTGCGCAGAATGGAAGGGCTGTGATAGATTTTAGCCTTTATTGTACCAACATTAATGCTGGTGAAATCTGGAAGCCGTCACAATCATGTCCTGTCCACTGGTAAAAAAAATGAGGTGATGGAACGAGTAAGGGGTCTCATTTTTAAATGCAATATGGTTGTAAATTGTAAGACAATCTTACAAATCTTACTTCAGTTATTACTGACAACAGTAGAATCCTCCAAGATTTTATTCATTGAAGTCTTCCTAAATTTTAGAATAACTTGATTCAATCTGAAATAATTCGGTCTGGAAGGTATGTACCCCACTCTAGTCCTCTAAACACGTTTGTTATAATTTTTTAGTTCAGCGAAAATTAATAGTAAGGAAGTGTAAAAGATGTGGTGCAAACAGACACTAAAATAAACCTGCAAAGGCCATTTTATCAGAACCATTAGCTTTCCTTATTAAGGAACATATTAAGGAACACTTTGTTTGGAGATGAAATCTTACACCTTTCTGTCCAACATCTTGTAGGATGAGTCCCAAATGAAGCTCAATATGTCAACCTTGGACCAGGCAGTGGATGCTACGACTAGTGTTCATGTATAGTATAGTAAAAGTATAGAGGACGCATAATTTATCCATTTAATTTCCCATAAGTCTCAGCAACCACCTACTGTTGGTCTATGTTTACTTTGTTGCAAAATCCATGTCCATAAACAATCATTGGCCTCATCATATAGTGATTTAGGACCATTGAGACCAGTGATTGGCTCTGGTGACCGAGGGGTGAAGGCACATCATCAAGGTCACCAAGCACCCCCACCAGATTAAGTCATTTTTCATCAATTTTTCTCATATACCGTATTTTCCGGACTATAAGGCGCACATAAAAGCCTAGATTTCCTAGAAATCCAAAGTGCGCTTATAGTCCGGTGCGCCCTATTTATGGAGGAGGGCACGGACCCTACTTACATAGGTCCCGCTACCGAAGACCGAGAGCAGACTCCAGCGGGAACTGCAGACCACGTGCATGAACAACTTCTGCTCGTCGGTCTGCAGTTCCCGCTGGAGATCTGCTGTCTCCGTATAGCGGGGACCTATGTAAGTAGAGTCCGCTGCCATCCTCCCACCTGAAGGACCCCTTCCCCGCTCCCCTCTCCGGTCTGTTTCCACTCCGGTCTGTCTCCACTCTGCCACCCCCCGGCCACCCTGCGCCTTTAGCCGATGCGCCTTCTATATGAATTATTCCATTATATAGGCGTCTAGGACTGATGCGCCTTAGAGTCCGGTGTGCCTATGGCCCGAAAATACGGTATCATATTTCTCCCTGAAACTTTTGGCAGTGATGAGTTGACACAGATGACACTCGGGTTTAGGATTGTAAGGAAACAGTGACCTCTTTTACAGATGAGAGGAGAGCACATCACTATAGGCCTATTCACTGGTCCAGCCTAAACGATTTGTCTATATTTGGCACAAATACAGCTATACACCTTGTGTCGTTAAATGACATCTACTGTACAAGCTTTGTAATTTGTATGGAAGACAGGTTCTCCACCAGTCCCACAATCTCTACCGACGTCCTTCAGACTCTACGGTGTGCAAGGAAATTTGAAAAAAACAGTAGCTCTTTGGAGAAGTCGGCTTCATACAGAGGATGATGCGTTGAATTATAGAACATGAATTTTAAAGAGGATATTTCACTTTTATCATGTGTTCCCTATTTTTATTTTAGACCTTGATAAGCATATAGGGATAATCAGTTAATAAGTGGGGGTCCAACCATTATGAAAGTCATTTATGAAGACCGGACTCTCATGAATGAAGCAGGGGGCAATTTCTAGCATCAGGGAGGGTGACACTCCTGCGAACGAGGTAGATGCAACATCGAGATACCATGGAATTCGGAATTACATAGACCATAGCTCAAGTATCTCCGCACTCTCAAGATGGTAAATGGTAGTTCAGACTCAAACTCACCCCTGGGACTGAGGGTCCAAAATCTGCATACAGTATAAGGCCAGCACTATGTATGGTGGATAGAGGTTTCAGTACGAGTTTGCATGGGTCCAGAATTGCAATTATAGTGTTGCAAAAATTAAGGGTAGATGCTATAATAGTAAATGGTGTAACATACTTTTAGAGTAAAACAGCTTCTCTATGCCTTTTTTCTCCTTCTTTCCGCTGTGGAGCAGAAGTCAGTGTATACAGCAGAGATAAGGAAAGGAGGCTCTAGACAATTATTCTCATAGCAAAGATATTTCCATGATTATTAGTCACTGTAATGAGATTACACTATCCAGGGACTAGAGAGATAATCATTATCCAACACTTTTTCAAGTTCCTTAATCTCTCACTTGTGGGAAGCTTTCATCTATGCAATGGAGTGAAAACATTATGGGGGTCATTTACTAAGGGCCCGATTCGCGTTTTCCCGACGTGTTACCCGAATATTTCCGATTTGCGCCGCTTGTACATGAATTGCCCCGGGTTTTTGGCGCACGCGATCGGATTGTGGCGCATCGGGGCCGGCATGCGCGCGACAGAAATCTGGGGGGCGTGGCCGAACGAAAACCCGACGTATTCGGAAAAACCGCCGCATTTAAAAACCGAAAATGTGTCGCTTGGGGAGCGCTCACCTTCACCTTCTATGGGATGGTGCATTCCGGGGCGTTAAGATTATTTTCGGCGCTGCAGCGCCACCTGGTGGACGGCGGAGGAACTACCATCTTAAATCCCAGCCGGACCCGAATCCTGTGCAGAGAACGCGCCGCTGGATCGCGAATGGGCCGGGTAAGTAAATGTGCCCCATTATATCTTGGAAGAAAAATCTGTGAAGCACTTTAGAAGGAGAAGCGATTGTAATATTTATAGCTCTGGTCAGAAGATAAAATTCTTTTATCTCATTTTAAGTCCTTCATCCTGCCGGTAGATGCCTTTTAAAGGAAATCTACCATCAAAAGCCATAATGATAAACCAAGGGCAATTACTCATAGTTTCAGGCACAGTGACTGTGGCAATCTTTTTCTTATATTTGTTATCCATGGCCTCCTTTCTTCTAACATCAACTTTACATAATAATAAGCCTGCAGGGTTCTGGGGGCGTTACCAGAGCCCTTCGGCCTGTACAATAAGCAGATCATGTCCTGCTCCCTCTATGTAATCTAGCAGCAGTAAGAATTGCAAGCGGAGGGAATAACTGTAACAACAAGTGAAAAGACATTACTGAGGGGCTCTGGAAATACCCTCAAGAGACCGTCAGGCTCATTAGCATAATTTCAAAACTTGATTTTAAAAGGAAAGGGGCCATGAACAAATATAAGACAATTGACATTGTCTGGATCTATGAGTAAGTGTCCCTGGTTTATCATGCTCGACTTTGGTAGATTTTTTTAAATTCAAAATAAATTCAACTTAAATTTAATTGAATAAAATCTTCCATTGGTCTGTAATATAATGTCTTATTTACATGATAAGGAAATCTACTCTAATGTTTTCATGCTGTTAGAAATCTGCAACTGTAAATCTGTAAAATAGATTGCCGAAATCACTATACAGGCAGTCCCCGGGTTACGTACAAGATAGGTTCCATAGGTTTGTTCTTAAGTAGAACTTGTATGTAAGTCAAAACTGTATATTTTATAATTGTAGCTACAGACAAAAAAAAATTCTTCCCCAGTGACAATTGGAGTTTCACATTTTTTTGCTGTAATGGGACCAAGGATTATCAACAAAACTTTATTACAGACAACTTACAGCTGATCATACTTACTAAAGTAAAGCATTCAGAGAGCTTCACCAGAGATCACAGGGGGCAGAGAGGTCCTTCTGTAACTAGGGGTCATCTGTAAGTCGGGTGTCCTTAAGTAGGGGACCGCCTGTATATTATCACCAGCTTACTATCAGTTTAGGAACCCTGCATCCTAATAAAATTTACAATTATTTTTAAAACATTGATTTGCGCTGATTTTCCCTGAATTTCCCCTGGATTTTGGCGCACGTGATCTGATTGTGGCATGCACGCGACGGAAATTGGGGGGCGTGGCCATAAGAAAACCCGGCGGATTTGGAAAATCCGCCCCATTTTTTTTAGAAAAAGTGACGTTTGACATGCGCTTACCTGCACCCAGCATAGGACGGTGAACTTCAGTGCACTCCGATGAACTTCAGCGCAGCAGCGACACCTAGTGGACATCGGGCGCACTACCTTAGTGAATCGCCGGAAGACCCGAATCCTCTGCAGTGAACGCGCCGCTGGATCGCGAATGGACCAGGTAAGTAAATGTGCCCCATTATGTTATTTTCTTGTATTTTTTAGCCATCACTTTGAATCATCTTGAAGTAGATATTAAAGCTGATGAAGAAAATTGCAGGGGATATTAAAACCCACTGTTCCTCTACTTATGACTATAGTTCCACTACTTATGAACAACTTATGGGCTTATGACTATAGTTCCACTACTTATGAACAACTTATGGGCTGATTACACAGTTTATTTAGTAATTTACACTTTTTTTTTAGCAAGGAAAGAGGAAACAGGTATAAAACAGTGAGACAATCCATATGTCGATTGTGCTCAGAAACGCTTCACTCATGTCCCATAGCGAGGAAGCGAACAATGCAACACCTGCAAATACATCAACCTGTCTAGTTTTATATTACTGATTCAATGGCGACATAAACTGTACTCTACAGCAGCAAGAACATAGGGAACACGGAAAATTATTACCTTAAGGCAGTGAAATTACGTAAATGTCAATAGATAAATGAAAAAGACGTCTTTTTCCTTTGTAGATCCATAGAAATGACTCTCAGTAATGCAAAAATGAAGTGTCTGTTTGTCTGTAACATAACATCCGAAGGATAAAGAATGTTCATGCTACAAAATGGAAATTATTGAGATCATCCAACCGCCATTAACATACTGGGGCACATTTACTAAGAACAGTGCAGTGTGTACTATGTGTAGTTTGCCTGTGTATAGTGCAGGGGGCGCCAGATTCAGGATTTGTGGCACAGGTTCTTCATGAATCTGGCGCCCCCGGCACGGCCCTGATAGAGTGCACCAACTTTTCTTTTGGTGCACATGGGGAGTGGGACACAATTCTGTTGGACTTTGCATGATAAATCTGACGCACGGTCCAACTGAGCCCTGGAACGCCCATTTTAGTGACTAAATTTGTGTCACATGAGCCACATTGCAGCCGCGCCACAAAACGGTCACGTGTGACACATTTGAGGGGCGGACACTTCTTAAATACCTGTGCAAGTTGTTTGCACCTAAAAGAACATGCAAAGTCCGACAGAAAACTGTCGCAAAGCTATTAGTAAATGTGCCCCATTGTGTATGTTCTTTTATAATATCCTAAACCTTGTTATTATTATAGCACACAATTTCATTAATTCATATTAATCTTTCCATTAGAAAATTTTTAAATTTTTAAGAAGTGATTGGTTCCATAGTCACACCCAATTAGGTCATATCACAAGAGACATGTGGGGTCGATGTACAGGCGGTCCCCAACTTAAAGACACGCGACTTACAGACGACCGCTGGTTACAGACGGACCTCACTGTGACCACTGGGGAAGATCTCTGAATGCTTTACTTTAGTCCCAGGCTGCAATTAGCATCTGTAAGGTGTCTGTAGTAAAGTTTTATTGATGATCCTTGGTCCCATGAAAGCACAAAATTGACGAAGGTCCAAAAAAACTTTGTCTGGAGTTACAATTAGTTCTCAGTTCTAAGATGATATTATTCCGTAGTGGCATAACATGCCATGGAAGCCATGGAACACACTGCACAATAGGTTGAATATAGAGGAAACTACATCTTTATAATCTAATTTTTAATAGAGTTTCTAAAGTTTTTTTAGACTGTATACATCCCTTCAGCAAGATTCATGAACTATAAGTGTGATTGGGGGTCATTTTTAAAACTTTTTTTTCTCTCTTTTATCCTTTCTTATTTTTTCCTGATGAGGTGAACTCATCACCAATAAGTTGTTAGATCCTGCACCTCTCCCCGTGTCCGTCTATTCAGTGCTTTGACTAGCCTTCTAGTTTCTGAGACTATTTTAATTAGGTAATGGCACTCACAGGAGGAGATTTATCAGGGTTTACACCTTGCGATTATTATTATCCCCCTGAGACCAAATCCAAACCATATGGGTGTGGAGGGGCATGAAAGAGACACGGCCAGCGCCTGCACACTTTATGTAACCAGCAATAATTCAAGCTGAACGGTTAATAGCGCAAATCTAGATTTGTACCCCAGCGCAGCCTGGTCGCTAGATGAATCAGGAAGCCACAGTCTCTTGATGTATTTGTCGGTGCCGGAGGGGCAGGGTTTTATCATATGCCAATGCACCAACTCCAACCAAGTCCATTAGTCATTGACTATGGGGCACATTTACTAAGAACAGTGCAAAATGCACTTTGTGCAGTTTGCCTGTGCATAGTGCAGCGGATTTCAAGATTTTTGGCGCACATTCTGCATGAATCTGGCACCCCCTGCACTCCTCCAACATAGTGCACCACCTTTTTTGGTCCGACTGAGCACCAGAACGTCCTTTTCAGTGTAGAAATTTGTGTCACATGAAGAATAGTGCAGCTGCGCCACAAAATGGTTGCAGTCAACACAAATCTGACGTGGACACTTCTTACATACATACGCAATCAGTTTGCAGCTAAAAGTACGTGCAAAATCAGCCGGAAAACTGGCGCACGGCCATTAGTAAATGTGCCCTTATGACTATGGTCAGTTCAGGTAACATTTTGGCACATATACGGCACTTATTTATTTACTTATTTTCTATGGAAACTGTGAAGGAGCCTTTAAGACAAATGTGAACCTATTCTGATCATGAACAACATTTTTTAAGGAGGAACAACAATTGGTCCATAGCGGTAATAGATTAAGGATTTACTATATTTCAAAAAATTATCTGGGATTTATTCCCCTGGACAAAATCAAGTTTATTTTTGACCCTTTTTTGTTTTCAAAAAGAGCAGGTATTAAGAGTTCCCATGGAAGTGTTCAATATGGGAATATACAGACTTCCATTCTATTCCAAGAACCTTCCCATTTAGAGTTTATTTTCCAGCGTCTTGGTAAATCACTAAGTGAGCAACAACAAAACTATCAATGTCACTTAATGCAAACACGTGTTGTATGACTATAGATGATATATAATGTGTTTTTACAATATTCAAGGAGCAGAAAACACTTCAGTAGGATCCTGGGATACGAAAACACCATCCCTTGGAGTATAGAAGATTAGATCATCCGCAAGTCATCATAATGCAGATAATGTCACTTTTATAATGAGATAACTACTGCGTTGAACATTGCAACTTAAATTCCAGTTTCTTTAGGTTTCTTCTCCATAAATTACAGTTTATACATTAAAAATCCATTCATGATAATAGGGTGAAAGAAATGGGCATATATTTAAACCTTAAAGTAACAGGAGATTCCTATCCATAAGTACTTAAATGCGTTCTTCCACTAACTAAAACTAGGCCCTATCCACGGGATAGGTCCTAACCTGCTAATTAGTGGGGGTCTCAGTCTCCCTTGCCGCTCCTCAGACTAATGGGCTGCACATGACCGTTCTGCTACATTAATCTCTATGGAGCTGACGGAGATCGGTGAGCACGGGACTCGGCAATTTCCGTCAGCTCCATAGAGATTGATGGAGCAGTACGGTCATGCACGTCCAACTGCTCCATTAGTCTGTAGGAGTGTGTGGGGGACTGCCAGGGGAGGCACAGACAGAAACTCGGAAGCTTCACGTCGTTAACACTGGGTCAAACGTTTATATAATATCTTGGGTCACAACGCATTTCAAAGTCATATAAATTCCTTTATCAAGTGAAATGAGACTTCAGCGTGCGAGATGTAGTCATGTCCCAGAGCCCATTAGACTGAAGGAGCAGCAAGGGATCCAACAGACCCCTAATTTTTGCGATCTATGGGGGTCTCACTGAGATCCCCCACTGATCAGCAAGTTAGGGTCTATCCCGTGGATAGGGCCTAACTTTACTTCAAGGAAAAAACCCCTTAAAGCATAGCTAACATTTTGTATAACCTTTTCATTGTAAGTCCTAATGTATCTCTACATAGAGAGCTAAGATTTGTATTCTGTATATTATACAGAATACAAATTATTATACAGCATACAAATTATTATGTTCCCCTCTGCAACTTTGATCCCCAATTTTCAGTGTGTGGATATTCCCTCCTATATACAAGGTGCTATTTTTTCAGTCATCTACATTTTGATCTCTACATCTATTTCTATGAATACATTTGGGACAATCCATCTTGGGATACTGGGACAAATTCGATCAAAAATGTTCTAATGTTTATTTTAATTTTATAACAAATTCAGTATTTTTGAATTATTATGTTCATTATTCAAGAAATGTATAAAACATCTGCGAAAACACATCCATGAGAAACATCTTGTACAATACAACAAAACAACTGGCTTTGTGCCAAATACTGCTTAAACTGTAGCACAAAGCATTCTGAAGTCAACTACGTGCATGTTTCATTGTATGAATATTGAAAATTCTGAGCTTCTATATAATAATTAATATGCTTGTGATACAATAAAATATTGCACATCATTTTAAAGGGGTTTGTCCATGAAAGAATAATAATTTCAATCAAGATCATTTTTAAGCCCTTACTTTACAATTTTACAATTTCTTTTGTTGCTGTTTTAGCTCCTATCACTCAGTGGTGGTCAGTGGTGGTCAGTGTGGGCTGGAACCCTCTCAGCAGACACATTATGATCCCTCTAGTGCTATGAGATACAGTGTACTGACAATGCGCTTAGATTATCAGGGTCCAGGTTTATCTACACTTTCATTTAGTTTCTGAACATTGTAGTAGTATCTGACACATAGAAAGAGAGATGAGTGAGATCAGAGATGATGAAATCCATGACTTGCATATAACATTCTCTGCAGTGCTACATCTCAGATACACACACACTGTCAGCTCTTCTATATACCTTCCACCCCCTCCCCAGATAAACAACTTATCCGCTCGTAACTTGTAGCTTTACACTCCTAAAGATGTGATTTGTATATGCCTGCAGGATGTCAGTGTCTATGTATCAGTGAGAGCTCATCCTGGAATGCAGGGGGAGATGCCCTGCAGGGAGCAGAGGGAGAGAGAAGTTATGAAGCCTCAGGCAAGATATCTGCTGACCCTAGGGTCAGAAGTTATAGGGTAACTGACTTATTGTGTACAGTTTTGGGCACCAGTGAATAAAAAGGATATAGTAATGGGTGCAGAGGAGAGCAACCAAGATTATTAGGGGAATGGGAAAAATAGAATACAATGACAGATTAGTAGATTTGGGGTTATTCAGCTTAGAAAAAAAAATATCAGAAATCTTGACTTCCCATGGTCTAGTGGGTGGTCCACATCTATTACATTTTTCATATCATTACTGGAAAAGATTTTTAAAAGATATCTTGCAGTAACGAGAAGACATTGGTATCATAGTATCATAGTTTATACGGTTGAAAAAAGACACATGTCCATCAAGTTCAACCAAGGAAGGGAAGGGATTGGATGAGGAAGAGATTTATGGGAAACAATTCTATAGAACATAACCATCAATGTTATTTAGGTGTAAAAAGGCATCTAGACCCTTCTTGAAGCTCTCTGCCGTCCCTACTGTGACCAGCGCCTGAGGCAGCCTATTCCACACATTAACAGGTCTCATAGTAAAAAATCCCTGTCACCTCTGGTGATTAAACCTTGATTTTTCCAGACGGAGACAGTGCCCCCTTGTCTTCTGATTTGATTTAATCTGAAACAATTTACCACCATAGTTTTTGTATGGACCATTCATATATTTATATAAATTAATCATGTCCCCTCGTAGTCGTCGCTTTTCTAGACTAAATAAATCTAGCTGTTTTAATCTTTCCTCATAAACACGACCCTTCATACCCCTTATCATTTTGGTGGCTCTTCGTTGTACCCTCTCCAGCTCCAGGGCATCCTTTTTATGGACCGGTGCCCAGAACTGGACAGCATATTCCAGGTGAGGCCGAACCAGTGCCTTGTATAGTGGTAATATTACATCCCTATCCTGAGAGTCCATACCACTTTTGATACATGACAAGATCTTGCTGGTTTTAGAGGCAGCTGATTGACATTGCATGCTGTTATTTAATTTATGATCTACTAGTACCCCCAGGTCCTTCTCAACAAGGGACTCTCACAGATTTACTCCACAAAGGACATACCATATTTTTCAGACTATAAGGCGCACAAAGAAGCCTAAGATTTTCTTAGAAATCAAAAGTGCGCCTTATAGTCTGATGTGCCTAATATATGAAATGGGAATAGCCATAGCCTATCTCCCTGTCCGACCACTCACCTCTGCTCCCTGTGTCCTTGCTGCTGCTTGCGGAGGATGGTGCCTATGTTCTCCTCCGTCCTCGTGTGTGCGGACGATCTTCTCTTCATCATGCCCCCCGTCAAAGGTATGCACTCGGGGTGCTGCCGTGGAGGGTCGCTGCCGTGGAGGGTCGCTGCCGTGGCGGAGCAGGCTCTCTGTGCAACCTCTCGGCATCCAAACCACGCCCCCGGACCCCTTCTAACCCAAGTAGCCGCCTGCGCCTTATAATCCGGTGCGCCTTATGTATGCACCAAGACGTCTTTGCTGCTCTTTATTCTTAATGCGCCTTATAGTCCGGTGCGCCTAATCAGCTGAAAAATACAGTATGTTGCCTGTGGATAATTAGCCCCCAGGTGCATAACCTTACATTTATCCACATTGAACCTCATTTGCCAAGTGGATGACCAAACACTCAGTTTTTCCAAGTCACCCTGCAGCCTATGAACATCCTCCATAGACTATATAACACGACACAGCTTGTACTACTACTCCCATCCTCCATAGACTGTATTACACAACACAGTTTGGTGTCATCTGCAAAAATAGATACAGTGCTATTAATTCCTACCTCTATATCAGTAATAAATATAATAAATAGTAGTGGGCCAAGCAGAGAACCCTGGGGTAGACCACTTACAACTGGTGACCATTCCGAGTAGGAATCATTGACCACAACTCTCAATAGACCTTATTTTACCCATCAGACGTCTATGGTCATTACTGGAAAAAAATTCTAAAAGATATCTTGCAGTAACGAGAAGACATTGGTAATGTTCACACATTTAGGATTTAGGTTTGATGCAAGTGAGTAAGATTTTGTATATTCCAGTCACATTCTCCAGAAAAGTTCTGCGTGGAATAATGAAGGCACCACAGGTTTTAATATCCAAAGCATGTCAATATTGCAGTGGATGAGGCTAATGCGTGGACAGATTTGCTGGTATCTGTAACATAAATTCAAGTTTTAGCCTTCAGCATTCTTCTGGCATTGGTGTAAGGTATTTCTAGATGAACATATGTTAAAAAAAGCCTTTCCTTTGACATGTGTTTTGCTAGTGTGACTTGGGTCCAAATGGATTGGAGCTCTGTTCAGCATGTATGCAAAAAAATAATAAAAGTCAAATGCAGAAATGGGAACCTCATTGGGAAAAATGTATTTACATTCTATCTGTAAGGAATTTTCCACCCTCTTTTATTAGTAGCCCATATGGTTGACCACACCTGAAAGATTGTTACCTATCTTAGGTGGTCAGTCTGAATACATATAGTATAGTAACATCAGATTTTTGTCATACTGTTTGATATTCATGTGCTTGATGCATTATCCATGTAGAGCTACTCTTAGAAATTATTCATGTTTTTATGCTTAAATATGCACAACCTGAAGATGTTTTGAACTACCAGCATGCTCTTTGCAAAGTGGGACACACCCATACATACAAATCATCCAAACCCCATCATAGTACTATAGTGTCATTGAAGACAAGGTTGAAAAATGATATCGGTCCATCAAGTCCAACCTATAAATCCTATAGTGTTGATCCAGAGCGAATAAAAAAGCCCCTAGAAGACAGATGGTAATTGACCCACAATGTGAAAACGTCTCTATCATGGTATTCAGAATAACTGCATGGATCTAAATCAGCTATTTGCAAAATATTTTCATCTCTTAACCTATTTGTTCGCCTGAAAAGGATCCAGGCCCCTCCTGAACAGGTACAAAATATCAACCACCACAACCTCCTGTAGAGGATGCCCCCTGTCTATGGCAATAGTAGAACCGCCTCTCCTTTACGTGTAGAGGATACCCCTGTCTATGACGATGGTAGAACCGCTTCTTCTCTAGGAGTAGAGGATGCCCCCTGTCTATGGCGATGGTAGATTAGCTTCTTCTCTAGGTGTAGAGGATGCCCCTGTTTATGGTGATGGTAGAACCACCTCTCCTCTAGGTGTAGAAGATGCCCCCTGTCTGATGGCAGAATCGCCTCTCCCTAGGTGTAGAGGAGGCCCCCTGTCTATAGTGATGATAGAACCACCTCTCTTCTAGGTGTAGAGGATGCCCTCTGTCTATGACGATGGTATAACCACCTCTCCTCTAGGCGTAGAGGATGCCCCAGTCTAAGGTGATGGTAGAATGGCCTCTTCTCTAAATATAGAGGATGCCCCCAGTCTATGTTGATGGTAGAATGGCCTCTTCGCTAGGTATTTAGGATGCCCCCTGTATATGGTGATGGTAGAACCCCCTCTCCTCTTGGTGTGGAATATTTTCCTGGTCACAGAGCAAGGTATAAAAAGATCATAAAAAAGATGTTTTAAATGGGTGAATCCTTGCTACAGGGCAACAGTACTAACCACTGAGCCATTGTGCTGCCCTTTAGCGACAGTACATGTAAAAATAAGCTACCAATATTATAATTAGCAAAGCAGATATTATTTTGCATCCTTCGATTTTCAATTGCCTATCCTAGTACGGTATCTAAAGTGTACATGACATAAAGGAGAGAGATTCTCCATTCAACTTTATATAATTGTACAAATCTTGATCCAATATACAGTACTTTATACCGCAACCAAAACAATGGAAATTGGAATGGAAGCCAAACGATGCTATTATGGTCATCTTTTTTGCTCTCTTGGTATCCGTCATTTGAGCCTACAGTGCGTATGGAACGTTATCAGACCCCTTTAAATTTTTCACTCTTTGTTTCATTGCAGTTAATTGGTAAGAAAAAAAACAGAAATGCAGATATTTTTGCTATTTTATTAAACAAAAGAAACTGAAATAGCACATGGTCATAAATATTCAGACCCTTTGCTGTGACACTCATATTTAACTCACATGCTGTCCTACTTGAGATGGTTTTACTCCTTCATTGGATTCCAGATGTGTTTAATTAAACTGATTGGACTTGATAAGAAAAGGCAAACAACTGTCTATATAAGATCTTACAGAACACAATGCATGTCAGAGTACATAAGAATCATGAGGTTTAATGAACTGCCCAAGGAGCTCAGTGACAGAATTGTGGCAAGGAACAGATCTGGCCAGGGTTACAAAGAATTTCTGAGGGTTCATTGGAGCACAGTGGCCTCCATAATCCTTAAATGATAGAAGATTGGGATGATCACAACTCTTCCTCGACCTAGCCTTCCAGTTAAACTAAGAAATCATCAGAGGGAAGCCTTGGTGAGAGAGCCCCAAGATCACTGTGAGCCTCCACCATTTGGGGCTTTATAGCAGAGTTTGCCGACAGAAGCCTCTCCTCGGTGCAAGACATATGAAAGTTGCATACAGTTTGCCAAAAAACAAATGAAGGGCTCCCAGACTATCACAAATAAGCTTCTCTGGTCTGATAAGATGAAGATCAAACTTTTTGGTGTTAATTCTAAGCGGTATGTGTGGAGAAAACCAGGCGCAGCTCATCACCTGCCAAATACATTCCAACAGTGACACATGACGGTGGCAGCATCATGATATGGGGGAGTATTTCAGCTGCAAGGACATGATGACTGGTTGCAATTCAGCATATCTGGAGAGACTTGAAAATGGCTTCCACCAATGTTAATCATCCAACCTGAGGGAACTGGAGAGGATCTGTAAGGAAGAGGCAGAGGATTCCCAAATCTAGGTTTGAGGAACTTGTAGCATCTTCTCAAGAAGCTGCTTCTACTCAATACTGAGCAAAGGGGCTGAAGACTTCTGACCATGTGATATTTCAGTTTTTCTTGTTTAATAAATTAGCAAAAATATCTTTTTTTTCCTGTCGAGATGGGGTGGAGAGTGTACATTAATGAGCAAAAATATACCGTATATTCCAGCGTATAAGACGACTTTTGAAGACAGAAAAATGTTCTGTCTTGTCTGGGGTCGTCTTATACGCCGGTAATCCCGACCGCCCGCCATGTATTCACGGCGGCGGTCGGATCGTGCTGCATAGAGAGGGCTCATGAGCTGAGCCCTCTCCATAGCCGGTAAGTATTTGCTGCATATTGCAGCAAAGGCTTACCGGTAACACCCGCGATCGGTTCTAGCACCGAACGCGGGTGTTTTCACAGCGATGGCTGCTGGCAAAGCTGCCGGCAGCCTCAAAAAGATAGCGGCGCATACTCACCCTCCAGTGGCCCCAATGTCTGCACGGCTCGTCTTCAGTCTTCCGCGCCGTCTTTTTCTTCTGCTTGCGCCGCCATGTTTTTCCCCAGGGCGGCGCCTAGTATGACGTCAGCAGCGGCGCGTCATACTAGGCACCTGCCGGGGAAGATCAATGGCGGCGCCCAGCAGAAGAAAGAAGACGGCACGGAACACTAAAGACGAGCCGCGCGGACATCGGGGGAGCAGCGCAGCACATCGGGGCCACCGGAGGGTGAGTATATAAGTTTATTTTTTTTTTAAGCTGGGCTGGGCTGGCGTATACTACTGGGGGGCTGTGCTGTAACTACTGGGGGCAGTGTGTATACACTGGGGGCTGTGCTTGTATACTACTGGGGGCGTTGTGCTGTATATACTGGGGTGCTGTAATGGTAATGTTGTTGTTGTATGCCTTATGTTTATGAGCGACAGTTTCCTGCTAATACCTGCATGTCATTAGAATTAAATTAAAAAAAGGACCATGTTAAATTCAAATTGGTTTTTTTTAATTTTACCTGTGTTTGTATGCGTTGGAAAAGGGGTAGTCTTATACGGCGAATATATCTTAAACTCTATATTTTAAACAGGAAAGTAGGGGGGTCGTCTCATACACCAGGTCGTCTTATACGCCGGAATATACGGTAACTTTTTTATCATACCAATTGGCTGCAATGAAAAGATTTTAAGGTAAAGATTTTAAGGTAAAAATACCTTAGAAAAATTTGAAGGTATCTGAATACTTTCCATATTTCCCTTGCAGATGTGAAGTTGTTGTCTTACACCATGCCCGAATGAGAGACAAGAGTTGCCTATAAAGCTGGCAATTGTAATCAACCATTTTAAATAGTCCATAAACAATATCAACAACTGAGGACTAAAAGCTGGTTGTCACGGTATAGAGAGTCTTTTATGGTGCATATCAATAAAATACATACTGAACATTATGAAGATGTATTCATATATACAGGCATAAATTACAAATAATATAGATATACAGTATTTAAAAAATCTACTTACATATTTATGCATAGAAGCTGCTTTCATTAGAAACTCATGTTGAACAATGAGCATAAGTCTTATCAAAACCCATCCAAATGTTCTCTTTTCCAACCATAACACCTGACCATATGTTAAGAAGAATATGATTCAACATCAAAATGACAAAGTGAAGGTCACTATAGCTAGGAAAGAGCCATCGTAATTACAGTAATCAGCCTACCTCTTGCCATGATTTATTCACCCAATGCTTAGACAGTTAAAAAACACAGATAAACAACAAGCATATGAAAAGAGAAAGGACCCTAAACTCCCAACTCTATACATCCCATGGAGAACCTTAAAAGAAAATCTACTATTAAAACAGGCATGATAAACAAGGGACATTACTCATAGATCCAGGCACCGTGACTGTGGTAATCTTCTTATATTTGTTATTCATGGCCTCTTTCCTTCTAAAATCAACTTTTAAAATTATGCTAATAAGCCACAAGGGCTCTGGGGGCGTTATCAGCACCCTTCCTGCTGTGGCTTTATACACTGTTACACTGTCTGTCTCCTTTTTTCACAGATGTCAGCAGCATACACTATTTTTTTCTCACATGAGGACCATGGACCGTCATAGAAGTCATTGGGGGTCATTTGTAATTTTTTTCTTGCCTATTGTTGGCATTGTTTTGGCGTAGTGGTGGTATAAATGCTCTTTTGCAACTTTTCATTGCATCCCACACGCGGTCGCGCCCTAAACTCAACCTGCTGCGCCCCCCCACACACACACACACACCACTTTATGACCCACTGGCGTGAAGGTGGCGGATTGGGGCAACTAATTGGGGCAAATAATCATAAGTAGCAATAAGCTACTGACGTAGCGACGAGGTCCTGATAAATATGCCCCCTGGTCTATGTCTGCGAATTTTTATGATATTTTGCGAATTTTTATGCAACTGTTGCACACAACCCAGATAACATAAGACACTGCAAGCAGATTGAACAAGGGTCAAAGACACTTTAATGAATGTAATGGGCAGTGGTGCTCCAAAGACAGACACAGAACTGTCATAAGGAGCCACCTGATGATAAATTACTCCACTGGATTCTCCAAAAAATGCACAGTTCACGGATGACATCCTAATGTGGTCCGTTTTTTCTAATATGTTGCTAGACAACCAAATGTGCAAGGCAGAACATACCCATCAGGTTTTTTGTGAATGTGAAAAAGATGGCTGACATACAGATCTGCAATAAACGGATGCGGATACAATATGGACTGCACAGGGATATCACGTGCCCGTTATTTGTAGCACCCAATGGAAATGCCCATATAAATGAGCCCTAACAAAGATTAATATAGGGTATGCAGTTGCATTGTGTGCAATTGTCCTTCTAGTGCTTTGGACCACTGTACATGACGAAATCTCCAAAGACAGTCATATACAACAAAGTATAAAAATGTATATATTCCACATGATTACAAAAGATCTGGTCACATGATCGGACTGTGCAATATCTGATGCATAATAACATACTGATTATCGGTACCTGGCGTCTCTGTACACATGTTATGGCGATAGCGTCAGCAATCGTGCCTTTGTGTCTCAAGTGCGCATGACAGGAAGTGTCTCCAGACTGCTCATGCGCAATGGCAAAAGAGAAGATAGTGATGGCCATATTGGAAAAAGGAACCGCTACTACGATAAAGTGCCTATGTAAGCTATTGCAACTAGCGATAATGGGTCAAGTGCATAGTAAAATATATGTAGTGTCTTCTAGACATTTGTATGTGGTAGTGTATTTCTCCTTAGGTACCTACCCCATAGTGTGATCAGAACTGGCAATCAGATTGGCAGCAATGCCCACTGGTGCCAGAACGCAAGCACGTATGTGAGGTATATCGATAACAACGATGTGGAGTCGATCACCATCAATAGTGCACACACAGACCCACTATATAAGGAGCATATCATGGTCCCATATACAGAGCGAACACTTCGCCAACAAAAGACCCATTACTAGTACCAAGTTGAAGGCATTCAAATTATACATATTGTGCAGAACGCTTAAGAAAGGTGGTAACACACCAAAACATCGCTGGTTTTGGATTAAACCCTTCCTGTCTTCACTTTTGAATCTGGAGTGCTGCCTCATTTTTTGGTATCTATAATCTATCTATTTATCTTTCATCTAGCTATCATTCATATATCTATAATCTATCTATCATCTATAATTGGAAAACACATATGGTCACATTCAGTCAATACTTGCCTTTCGGATGAGGAATGCCATGACGAGAAGGCTGATTAATGAGCCAATGATCGAGGACAAGCAGACATTCAAAAGCAACTCAATGTAATTGTCCATCTGCTTATTGTGAGCAGAATATAAAAGGGCACATTAAATGTCAATGTCAGGAGAGAGAAGCAAATATTTACATATCCATTAATTCTCTAAAATGTAAAGTAATCCAAACCTCAAGCCAATTCCACCAACTCTTGATACATATCCAAATAGGACAAGGTCTTCATATATAGTTTACAGGTTAACATGGTGATAGTCTCAGTAAAATCACATGACAAAATGATGGGGGTACTTCAGTGCATTTAGTACAGTACATGTTGGGTCAGGATTTACATCATTATATGTCAAGAAAAGGTCTGCTTGGTGCTTTCTTCTTGATAAAAGTGCCAGAACCCTCGGAGAAGGAGGATCTGAGTAGTGATGTGTATGAAGCATAATGTAGGTATTTTACTTGATGTGCTGTTCTGCAATAACATGGTGGAGATCAGACTTGAAGGAGCAATTTAGTTAAGACTACTTCTCCATATTGATATCTTAGAGGAGGTTTTCCCGTTCAAGACCCCATATAAAATGTGGAAAAGAGGGGCACTTATCTATAGTGACTCCTGTTATGGAGGACTCAAGTGTCCCTGTGTTATAAGAACAGGCAATCATCTGACAGTCCAAAGAATGTTAGAAGCTCACTGGATGGACACGTCTGGTGTTATCATTAATTGTCTTTTTAAAGGTCTCCTCCATGATTCGCTTGTGTATGGCCGAGCCAACAGTGGAAAAGACCAGAAGACCACCACAACGTTGGAACCAGGATATGGGGCAGGGTAAGTTGAGTTTCTATTGTAATTTGTCCTGGCCCCAGGGGTGTTTCCAGGATTCCTAGTTAATCTCTTTATCCCTACTTGGAAAGTTAGATAGGTAACTTGCAGGTTCTTAGCAGGGACTATTGCTAGATGTTGGGGTGTAAGACATCCATTTACACTTTAAGCACAAATAAAGATTTTTCAACTCATTTATATTATATTGTTTTATTGACTTCCATTCTTTACATTTTACCCTTACTTTTTTCCATTACTTATGAAAGCTCCAGTCTAATCGATGAATTAACTATCCATCAAAAAACTGTTGTTTAGTTTCCCAAATCAACCCAAATTGTCTCCATCTGATAAAGTAAAAAACAACACTATCCATATCAAGAATTAAGGCCTCATGCACATATAATGATGATACCATGATACCATTGCACAATTTGCTGCTTTATCACAGCTCCCATAGGTCTATTGCCCCTGGTCACGGTGCAGTGGACACACAGGGGCACATTTACTTACCCGTCCCGTTGATGCCGCCGATCTGGAATGTCCGACGAGGATTCGGAGCTGCCGCGATTCACTAAGATCGTACGTCCAATTTTCTGTACATATCTCTTCCCCACTCATGTTCACCTTCTTCTTCCCGGTGCATGTGAGTGCTGATTTTGCGACACAATTTTGAAAGTTTGTCCGAATCAGTCCGGTTGTCCGGCCGCGCCCCCCCCAATTTCTGTTGCATAGAAGTCAGTGCCGATGTGCCACAATACGATCGCGTGCACCAAAAACCTGGGCAAATCGGAAAAATTTGCAAAACCCGATGGAAATGCGTCTGACGGACCCTTAGTAAATGTGCCCCACAGTGTTTCACCCCACCAAGACCAAGCCAGATGACCACTTGACTGTCTATAGAGAGGGGAAGGGTAAGGAGCACTCTCCCATATTCCCTCCACCACCAGCCTGGGTGAGTGCACATTCATGTCCAAGGGACCTGATTTGCATCAGATCGATCTATGCCTGATTGGTTTTATTTAATGAAACCCAAAAAGAACACTCTGGTTAAGGCTGCATGCACCGGACCTACAGCACATGCTAAGTAAAGGCGATGTTGAACAAAGTCTGAGTGTTCAATTTGTTTTTAGTGTGACTATTGACAGACCGGATATAGGATGAGTTGGGAAAAAGACCAATGAGTGGTTTAGTTTAACAATTCATCCTGACAGGTTCAGTTTAAATAGTTTTAATTTCCTGGTTGAAGCGAGTCCAAACATGTCTATGCACAGAGGCCCAGAGATAGAAATCATGCTCTAAATCATATAGACATAAAAAATATTTAAAGCAGTTATTTAGAGAAAAGGGGGTTTTCATATGCAGGATTATGGTCACACCAGATGATACATAGTATGTGCAGAAAGACATGACACTTGCTAACATACATTCATGTATTTTCTCAGACTTCTTAGCTGATACAATAAGCCTACATTGGAGACAAAAGATCATACATACAATAGAACAGGGATGATCTTTTCTGGAACTTGAAACAAGAGGGAAATCTTTTTAACAACCCATTTTATTGTATGTTCAACTACAGCGACACATTTGAGAATTATAGAAATCCTTCCACAGGTTGGAATCTAATACCGATTCTACATTCATCCTACATAAAAGTAACATGAAAGACTATAATTACAAAACCATACTAATGCAATGGTACTAAAATTAGCTATTTAAAGAAATCTACCACTCCGGAAAAGGAAGAAAATACATAGAAATACTCACCTGCGCTCCTCTTAATTCCGATCCATGGGTTGGTCTTCTTTAATGTTGACACACCAGGATCACCTAGAAAAAAGAATCAGCAGGCCTCTCGTGTGATGTCACTTCCCTCTCCCAGCATTGAAAGGGAGGTACAGGGGCGTGCATAATTAGCAACTCGTAGCTATGGACATCTTGTCCTTGCACTCTGTGCTGCTAGTTCTAAGTCTTTTTTCTTGGTGATCTCAGTGTGTCAACATTAAAGAACACCAGCGTCAGGATCAGAATGAAGAGAAATGCAGGTAAGTATTTCTGTGTGTTTTTTATTACTTTTCCGAGGTGGTAGATTTCATTTAAGTCATCTATTGTAACTTTTCTATAAATATATATCAGAATATACACTCACCGGCCACTTTATTAGGTACACCATGCTAGTAACGGGTTGGAATCCCTTTTGCCTTCAGAACTGCCTTAATTCTTCGTGGCATAGATTCACCAAGGTGCTGGAAGCATTCTCCAGAGATTTTGGTCCATATTGACATGATGGCATCACACAGTTGCCGCAGATTTGTCGGCTGCACATCCATGAAGCGAATCTCCCGTTCCACCACATCCCAAATATGCTCTATTGGATTGAGATCTGGTGACTGTGGAGGCCATTTGAGTACAGTGAACTCATTGTCATGTTCAAGAAACCAGTCGGAGATGATTCCAGCTTTATGACATGGCGCATTATCCTGCTGAAAGTAGCCATCAGATGTTGGGTACATTGTGGTCATAAAGGGATGGACATGGTCAGCAACAATACTCAGGTAGGCTGTGGCGTTGCAACGATGCTCAATTGGTACCAAGGGGCCCAAAGAGTGCCAAGAAAATATTCCCCACACCATGACACCACCACCACCAGCCTGAACCGTTGATACAAGGCAGGATGGATCCATGCTTTCATGTTGTTGACGACAAATTCTGACCCTACCATCCGAATGTCGCAGCAGAAATCGACTCATCAGACCAGGCAACGTTTTTCCAATCTTCTACTGTCCAATTTCGATGAGCTTGTGCAAATTGTAGCCTCACTTTCCTGTTCTTGGCTGAAAGGAGTGGCACCCGGTGTGGTCTTCTGCTGCTGTAGCCCATCTGCCTCAAAGTTCGACGTACTGTGCGTTCAGAGATGCTCTTCTGCCTACCTTGGTTGTAACAGGTGGCAATTTGAGTCACTGTTGCCTTTCTATCAGCTGGAACCAGTCTGCCCATTCTCCTCTGACCTCTGGCATCAACAAGGCATTTCCGCCCACAGAACTGCCGCTCACTGGATGTTTTTTCTTTTTCGGACCATTCTCTGTAAACCCTAGAGATGGTTGTGCGTGAAAATCCCAGTAGATCAGCAGTTTCTGAAATACTCAGACCAGCCCTTCTGGCACCAACAACCATGCCACTTTCAAAGGCACTCAAATCACCTTTCTTCCCCATACTGATGCTCGGTTTGAACTGCAGGAGATTGTCTTGACCATGTCTACATGCCTAAATGCACTGAGTTGCCGCCATGTGATTGGCTGATTAGAAATTAAGTGTTAACGAGCAGTTGGACAGGTGTACCTAATAAAGTGGCCGGTGAGTGTATATAGACTATACAGATTTTTCTTGATATAGAATATGTCTTTAATTTTTTTATTTTTTATTTTGGAATCAGTGGTAGCCCTCTGAGCCAATTAGACTGGAGCTGAGCATGACAGTCAATTTCACAATTCCATCTTCATTTCTGCTGGATCATTCAGAGGTCATAACTCAATTTAAGTGAATCTGACATATTAATAACATTGATAAGACCAATGAAACCAGTAACCACTTTTCTTCCAGTGTTCACCATTAAAAATTTGTAATAGCGTGTTACATGACATTCCCTGGAGATAATAAACATTGGTTCTGGAGATGAGTATCGTACAATAAAGGAAGAAAGCAATTCTGTCAGTAACCTGAAAGATTTATGATATAAGAAAGCCATGAAAAAAAACTAGTAAAACTCGGGAGCACAATTCCATGCCGGTCTTTGCCCCTTCTGGCAGAATCTGCTTTTAGCTTAAAAAATTATGCAAATGAGGGGTCTGACAGCTATAGAGCCCAGAGCCCCTCAGGCTTATTTGCATAATTTTTAAAGCCTAGTTTTGTAAAAACAAGGGCAAAAGAACCCCAAATAAGAATGGATCCTAACAGAGGGAGCACACACCAGCATGTAAGTGTGCTTGGTTTACAATCCTTCATCCTGGTGGTAGATTTCCCTTAGTAAACACAACACATTTGTTTTTTTATAAACAGACCTTTTGAGTAGAGTAAAATAGATATTCTAATTTGAGTGAACTACATATTCTACTTATCGTTTTGGCCATAAAGTATGCAAATGTAGTCAACCCCACTTCTAGTTTCCAAAATTTCCGAAAATAAAACCTAATTTTATTCCCCAATACATGAAACAGAAAATCGCACACCAAAAAGTGCAATTATCTGGTTACAATAGAAGAATTGAAACGGGACACAACCTACAACCTAAACAACAGACACTTTCCAGATCAAAACCCATGAAAATGTTGACCTTTTTCATTTAGACATAGCTCTTCTTAAACATGGTGCACATGTGATTTAGATCAAAGCTGAAAGTCCAGATATTTCTCAAGTGAGCAGTCCTAAAATATTTTATCTGCATGCTTAAATGAGGATGGCTCCCTGCCAATGGGTAGGCCACCCCTTGGGTTTAGTAACTTCAAAGAATCTTTTTTCTACAAATTTATTCACAGATAGTACAGTAGGTACAGTACAGTCTTTAGAGTTTTAAAAGGTAAAGAAAACAGGAAACAGGTCCAATGGTAAAAGCAATTACCATAGAATTATTTAAAATAATTCTATTTGTTGAACATATGCTACAGTAAGGTGTTGCTGTCCCCAGTTCTATTGTCCTTAGGTTTCCCTTCACTAACAGGTTCATACTAAATATCTCTATTCTTAAAAATGGTGAATAATGAGGTAGAGTTTATTCCTAAACAGGCAACGTTTCCCAAGCAGCCGACGTTTCGATGTATTATAACCTTTCTCAAGCTTTCCCAAGTAGCCGACATTTTGGTGTGTTACAACCTTTTCCAAACAGCCAACGTTTTGGTGCATTACAACCTTTTTCAAGCTTGACTCTACCCTATTGTTCACCGTTTTGGTTCTGCTTCAGGAGTTGGATGTTTATACGAGTCCCCTAAGTGAACTTTTTGCACCCCCTCTTTTTAGGGGTTACATAGTTACATAGTTTCTACGGTTGAAAAAAGACACATGTCCATCAAGTTCAAGCAAGGAAGGGAAGAGATTAGATGAGGATGAGTTGTTAGTGACTCTGTGCTGCTGTGGATTTTCACGTTGCATCTTCATTAAAAGTGAAAAGATGTCTTAAGGACATTTGCCTAAAATGCAATGTGAAATCCAAATTTGGAACTTGATACGGAATAGATAAAATGTGGCTGTACACATTAAACAGCAGTTGTATGAAAGCAGCTGACAACTATTTCTCCCCGGGTACCCACAAACATCTCAAGCGTCACATGCATAATTAGAACCAAATGCTGGGCCGGGCACTCCCATGACAGAAACAGTAAAAGTACGGTGTATTCAAATTTGCCAAAATGACACTTCCAGCTCACCTGCTTATGTCCACTAATCTCATAATTACAAGACATTGAAAAGATCCTATATGTCCAGCAGTGGATGAAGTAATTAGGCAATAAATACTATGTGTTCTTATGAAAGGGCCATAGCCATTCAAAGTAACAGAGTTCCCCTCGATGAGCCTCGATGGTGGACTATACAATCGAATCTCAGCGTCACCTGCGGCCTAAAGTAGTCTGACATCTTTTAGTTAGTTACTTAGTTGACATACTTGCATGTTACTAACTAAGCTAACCCATAATCCAATTCAGATTAAGCAAAATTGTGTTTATCTCTCTGCCATGTAAATGGGAAATAATATTGGTGGATAACATCTACAATGCAATCTAGTAACAGCTGTATGTTGGATAACATTAAAACTTTGTCCAAAAGCCGGCATTTTGCCTGTGTCCATTGGGTCCAGTGAATGTTCCCAATTTTGGAAATGTTTAAAAATACTTGATACAGTACATAGCTTTCAATGGACGCATTATTTTTTGTAGTATACATGAAATGCTCATTATTAGCCCCAGTGCCCCATGTCTCTATACGTCCCCATCTGACATACAAAGGAAGCAACAGTATTAAGTTAATTAATTTAACTCCTCACTGTAAGGCCGCCGGCACATGACCATGTGATGTTTGTAGGCCGCAAAGAATGGACCGTGTGCTGTTGTTTGCCGCCCATAGGACAGTGGCAGTTGAGTGCAGCTTAGCACCCCAATATCTATAAAAAATGCGAGGCCGGACCACAAATACGGGCATGAATAGGATCTGCTGTGGCTCGATCAACCAGCATGGTCAAAATACAGTGAGACTATGCCTGTAGAACATTATGACCATGCTAAATAGACCATAAATTAGCTGCCGTTTGTAGGACTAGATTACTGCCCCCAAATACGGTTGTGTACATGAGGTCTGACACTTGGCTTTTTCAAGAGATTCAACGATGAGAGATAGATAGAAATATTGTCAAATATAGAAATGTGGATGAAATCCAACATTCCTCTCAGTGGTTTGGAATACTGTGGTGTGTGCCGGTAGTTTTAGATGTGATTATTCTTTCAGTGGTTAAATTTGATAAAATTTTTGACAAAAATATATGAAGTGGTATATTTTTATAATATTACGAGAACCAACCGATGCCTAAGCTTGTGTTCAACATCAGTGTTCAGCACTAGCGTGAAATTTAAAAATTCGTAAATATTTCACAGGCTTTTGTAATGGCTCTAGCCGGATACATTTTTGTTACTATAATACCTCCGGGAGATTTGAGTGAATGTAATATTGTGGGTTAACTCAAGTAACCACTAATTCAGAAGAATTGTTTCAGAATAGACTATAATTTCCCAGAAGACATTACAATTAGTTATCCTATTATTGTGATATGATTCAATCATGCAGACTTTTCCATTGAACACCCTGATTTGTATTTAGCAGAGATTTCCTAAGAGTCAGCTCATGTTTTCCATCAGACCTGCACCTGTACAGCTTCTGCACCAGTTATGTAATGGAGTGGTTGCATTCAGGTGTATCCTCAGACTCATACTCAGGAGTACGTCTCAAAAAGATAAATCAAAATCTAAGGATGCCCATTGGAGCTGCAAGCATCCTTGGATCCTCAGCGGAAAAACAGACAGGACAGAAAGAAGAAGGCCATGAGTCTTCCAAATGCACATCTGAGGATATTACAAAGATTACAAACTTATTAAGTTGCTCAGCTCAGGTCTCCATTTTGCCCCCTTTGTAAAATATTCATAGAGCTATATTGAAGCCCAAATGACTGTCCTTACCCTCCCCCAACATTTGGTCCTGTAACCGATTCAATAGTCTGAACAACCCACTGAGATTGGCAGATTTGGCTAACATTAATAAATTGTGGCCAGCTTTACAGATGCATTTGGGGTAATAAATTAATTTTATTTATTCTGATACTTAAAGGGGTTGGCCACTGTAGCTCATGTTTTGTGTAATGTGTGCGTAAGAGTGGGGGGCAGGATATTTGGTAATTTACTAATAAACATCTATTAAAAGTTCAGCACTACTTTTTTGATATAGAAGTGAAGCTTTTTTTACCTAATCAGCTTGACATTCCTGACCATAAAATGACCACAAAGGGAGGGTTATGATAATATTCATAATTATAAAATTAAGGTAGTGGCAGGGCAATTGCTCAAATGACCCTCCATTAGCAGCCATTTTTAGAATATATATCTCTGACTGAGAAGGTAAAAGATGTATTTTGTTAAGTTACCTAATACCGTGTCCCCTTCTATTACACACACATTACAAAAAATTAGGTAAAGTGGCCAACCCATTTAAGCATTCAGATAAATTACTAAGAACATATACTATTTATAGGGTCTAAAAATGAATGACCATACTGCAAACATTCAAAAGAATATGTAAGTATTTTGTGGGAACAATTTGTATAGAAAAAAACCCGTGCACTACAATTATATGGTGATACAACTTTAACTTCATGTCTAGCTTTATTTTCCTGGTTTATTTCTAACTTCTTAATTTATTCTTATTTCAGTTGCCATTGTTTGTTTTTCAACCAGGGCACCAAATTCTTTTTATACAAATAGTAGAGTCCTTCTTACTGGTAGCCGACACTAGGGGAAGGTAAGGCACCATTTAATTTTGTTAATGAGTTCCACATATAAGCAGTATACAGTAAGCTCCCCCTAGTGGTGGAGGTTTTTAGACAGAATCTATGTAGGGCATTTAGAGTTATTTTTAAAAGAATAACTTTTACATTTAGGTAGAGGAAACATAAGGGTAACGAATGATGAAAATATTAGATTTGTGGGACTAACTAAATTCCTCGGGTCAATAATAGAAATTAATCAGAGGAACAAGTTTCCGCTACAGTAGGCATCTGGATGAAGCGGTGTTCCCACAGATCCTCTGCAGCTCCTGTCAGTATCTGATAGAGACAGGACTTTAAATGCCTACAATCTCCACCAGTCCGATATAAGAGTCAGATTTTCAATGGGTCATCAGAGCACCAGCACCAGATCACCTATCCTGTGGACAAATGTCAACTGCTTGTCCTAGATAACCTCTTTAAGATAATGATGATAACAAAGAGTTTGGGTTATCTCAAGAATCCATCCTTTGGTTCTTTGGTAGTCCACCCTGATCCATGTTCTAGACTTAAGGCACACTCATTAAAAACATCAAATGGTTTCAACATTAAATACTTGAATAAAAATGTTAAAATCTAAAAAGCTAAGAGTAAATAAATATGGATCTGTCAAATTAACACAAAGGAAGAAATTGAAAATTACTACAGGTGGTCCCCTACTTAAGGACACCCAACTTACAGACAACCCATAGTTACAGACAGACCCATCTGACCTCTGATGAAGCTTTCTGAATGCTTTACTATAGTCCCAGGCTGCAATAATCAGCTGTAAGGTGTCTGTAATGAAGCTTTATTGATAATCCTTGGTCCCATTACAGCAAAAAATGTTTAAACTCCAATTGTTACTGGGGCCAAATTTTTTTTTGTCTAGATCTACAATTATAAAATATACAGTTTCGACTTAAGAACAAACCTCCGGACCCTATCTTGTACGTAACCCAGGAACTGCCTGTATTCTAATCCAATAGTACTTTATTTCCCATATCACTTGACTTTCTACATGTGAAACTGAATTAAAGCCAAATTTCCTATTCCTCAAAAAAAGAAAGATGTATATAAACAAATTTCATACACCAAAATTTGTTGCCGATTTTCTGTTAATGTAAAAAATCCATCCAGTGTATCACAATTCCTGCAAACCTTTCTTTGTCTTGCAGGTAAAACAGATGAAAACACTTTGAAGTCTAAAGTTTTAAGTTTCTGTTTCAAAAATCTTAAGGTTACTTCAGTACATTTTGACTACAATTCCTGTAATTAGAAAAATTGACATATCACAGTATGGCATCACACGCGAAGAGCTAAGCCAAGTGTCCTGCTATTGAGACAAGCCCAGCCAAATATGAATCCATCTTACCTCCACCATTCTTGTAGCACAGATAGGGAAATCTCCACACATTTCCGAGCCCAATAATTTCCCCAGCCACAGACAATACAAATTCCACCTTATTGTTCCAGTGGCCTCGCTCATTGACTTTCTTGTCATTGCTGTGTACCAGGTTGGAACTTGAAGCCTCAGCATCCAGGGCATCCTCAGGTTTGCCATTAATTACAGGAATTGTCTTCTCAGCTGTCATTTTTGCAGCTCAACCTGCTGGCAGGAAGAGATACTACTGTAATTATCCTCCCAAGCAAGATTTTCTTTCAAAAAATTAGCATTTTTTGATCTGCCAAGAACACATTTCCAAAAAATAACATAGACCCCCCCCCCTCTCACAACCTCCACAGTATATAAGGTTTTCTTAGAAACTATTAAAAACCCACTCACTTACAGAATTCTCTTACTTCCCATATCAAAAACAAAAACATTCAGTCCATGCACCCCCTTGAATCTACAGTTTGCTTACATAGGATTCAATCCGAACACTAAACCTGCTAAACAAAGATCTATGATGTCCAAGTTTGCAGAACAATAGCTGTGAGATGTTGTGTACGTTTCCCCAATAAATTACTCGGCGACATCACGTACAACCCATGTTCCTATCTCCATGCGTATTCCAGGCTACGAGAATGTGTTTATGTTTATAGATTTTCTTTGCTGCTCTTACAATCCTGAAGATCCAAAGAACCTCGGAATCAAACGCTTCTCCTCGGTCAATGAAACTGTTAAAACATTGCAATAAATAGAGATAGAAATCATCTTACCCAAGTGTGAAGATAACAGGGGATGGTAGTAATGATGTTCCTGTTCCCGTTACCCATAAAATGGATAATTTGCAAATGTTCTCTCTTTGCAGGAGTGATCTGATGGCAGCCTCCCTCTGCTCACTCCCCCTCCTCTTCCTCCCCCCTCTCGCAGACTATCCATCTCACTCAGTAGCTCTCTTATCTAGGGATTACATCTAAGGTGCTCAATGGTTAAACATTTCCCTTAACTCTAGCACGCATTATCTTTTATTAAAGGGATGGATCATAATACATTTTTTTGCTATTAAGATTCTTGGTTTATCATCTCTATAGAATAATTTGAATGTTTAATATGTAGATTACATTTCTGTTGGACATAAATAAGGCTTACTTAACACTGTGGTTTACTGGCATTTCCAACGTATATATAAGCCAATGTGCCTAATGTATTCAAGAGGGAAGGCGTGCCAAAACGATTTCATTTTGGCATATATCTATATTAAAAATCATAGTCAATAAAACTGTATACAAAAAGTATTTCTCTAATCATGGTATCTACTTTCTTATTGTATTTCTTGTCAATGACAGGCTCATCCAGCTCTTGGGGCAAGTATTGCCTGTAGACAAATAGAGCTGCACAGTTTTCTATGGAAATCTATGTTATCCAAGGACTGGCACCGATTACAGCTTTAAGTTGTTTAAAGCTGATTTGGCAGTGAGATCCTTATGAATGAATAAAGATCTTACTCATAGCCAAATCGGTTTCAAAGAGTTTTTGGCCTGAAGAAGATATATATATCCTATTGCACCTCTAGGGCCTGAAGAAGATGCCTTTCTGGTGTCGAATCATATCACTGAAATAAGGCAAGCCTTTTATCCTAACGTTTGCATCATTGGCCTTTACTCATCTGAGTAGAAGATGCTCCAATCATTATCAAGTTTTCTGGACCGCCCCGAAGAGTCTGGAGTGTAAATTGGATAATAAGGAGGATACTGGCTGCCATAATACTTACTGTTTCAAAATCCCAAGCACTTGATCATCAGTCCAAGGAGAGAGCAATGCATTTTCATAGTTTTGAGTCCCAAAACATATTACACTAGGGTCCTTGGTTTTTTTTCTCCTTTTTGGTCATCCCCTTTAACTCTGCTACACAAAGTACTGTTGCTGCCTAGAACCAGTAAGCGTACGCTTTCCCAGGTCTCATTTTCAAGCTTCACCATTCTTATGCAAGCTAAAGTAAATCTATTGGTCTTAGGCATTGTGCCACAACTCACCTTAATTATTACCCTAATCAGCTAACAATTTACAGTTGAAAGCATGGTGGAAAATTCCAAAAGGTGTCACAACTAGGGATGAGCAGTTCAGCTTCGGGTTTGCCGAGCTCACCCCCTCTGGTAACACCCATGATTATTGTATGCACTGACATTAGCCAGTGTTATCCTTTAAGTGTCGCCGGTATCGAGGAGCAATGATTGTGGGTATTACCGGTGGGGGTATGCCAAACTCTGATCCCAAACTTCTGGATGACCCAAACACTTTGGGAACCATGTCCACAATGTTTGGCAAGCAACATAATGGTCACCCAACCCTACCTTTACAAACATTGGGTATGGAAAGTATTCAGACACCTTTAAATTTGGGACTCTTTGTTACATTGCAGCCAATTGATAAGGTAATTTTTTCTTTTTGCTCATTAATGTACACTTGGCACCCCACTCATATTTAACTCAAATACTGTCTATTTCCTTCTGAGACAGTTCTAATCTTTCATTGGAGTCAAGATCTGTTTAATTAAATTGATTGAACTTGATTTGTAAATGTACACTCCTGTCACAACTCATAGTGCATGTCAGAGCACAGGATAATCATGAGGTACAAGGAACTGCCCAAGGAGCTCAGAAACAGAATTGTGGGAAGGCACAGATCTCACAAAGGTTACAAAATAATTTCTGCAACTTTGAGGGTTATTAAGAGCACAGTGGCCTAGAATCCTTAAATGGAAGAATTTTGGGATGACCACAACTTTTCCTCAACCTGTCCATTGAGCCAAAGTAAGCAATTGTTTGAGAAGAGTCTTAGTGAGAGAGGTAAAGAAGAACCCCAGGATCTCTGTGGCTGAGCTATAGAGATAGTAGAAAGTTCCACAAATTCAACTATCACTGCAGCCTCCACCAGTCGGGGCTTTATGGCAGAGTGTGACGACGGAAGCCTCTCCTCAGTGCAAGACATATGAAAGCCGCAAGACATATGAAAGCACATGAAGGACTCCCAGACTGTGAGAAAGAAGTTTTTTTTGGTCTTATAAGATGAAGATTGAACTGTTTGGTGGTAATTCCATGCACTGTGCGTGGAGAAAACCAGGCGCTGCTCATCACCTTCCAAATACATCTCAACAGTGATCCATGGTGGTGGCAGCATCATGCTGAATGCTTTCTATATCCAGCGTGTAATGGGAGCTCTTCTAATACTCTCACCAAACATAAATCAATTGACTGATTCTAGTATTCATCTAAAGCAAATCTTGTGTTGTTTTTGTTTATATAACAACAAAATATGCAAACATCTGAGAGCTCAGCTCGTCTGACCCGCTATGAATCCCAGCACTTGCGATGATATGGGTTTCTGCTTTTGTTTTACTACTTGAAAAGTCAATTAAATGTATAGAGGATACATTTCAGCCCGTCTCAAGCCTTTCTCAGCTGCTTATGTCATCAAACTCTACAGTTCAATTAAAGTAACACATACTGATGGCATTGTCAGTTACTATGGTTACCAAAATCAAATAATATCAATGTAATAGCAGGTGATTCTGATACATGCTTAATCATGTGCTGACAGAGCAATAAGGACAAGGCATTAGTTAGTAAAATGTAGCTTTTCCATTACTCTGAAAAAGAGAGAACACATTAAGTATTGCGTATTAAGATATAGTGAATGTTTACATTCTTTAAAATGAAATATTATAGGAAATAAACAGTATAAACATCTGATCATGGATGTCACCTGATGAAAAGTTTCTCCAACATGAATGACCCAGCACTATGGGGACATTTATCTTATCTCTGTTTTGGCTTGTTTTTTTCTGTCTGCTTCTTTGGTAATTTATCAATCTCACTTTTTCCTATTGTTTAATGTTTTTTTTTTTCAGATCTCACTTTTGAGACATTTGGTACAAATGTCTCAAAAATGTTGTCCAAATGTCTCAAGTCACTTCTTTCTATTTTCTACATTTTCCTTAAGTATGGTTTTGTCTGGAGTTTTTTGCGCCAAAAAATTATGCAAATTTTAGACAATTTGAAATTATAAATCTTATTTGTGACATTTAGCAAAAAAATGTCCCCAAAAAGGCGTAAAAATTGCAATTTGACAAATAATGGGGCTTATTTATTTATGAAGGGTCGCATTTCCGTCAGACTTCCTGATGTTTTTAGGAATTTGCGTCGCTCTGAAAGGTATTTAGAAGGGAATCGTGGTACATGCGATCGGATTTTGGCGCAGCAGCGCCGGCTGTCATGCGACAGAAATTGGGGGGTGGGCCGTCGAACTATCCGACTGATTCGGACTGAGCACAGGATTTAACATTCAAATGGTGTCACATCCACATGCACTTACATGCAACAGAAAGAAGATGGTGAACTCTGTCGGACCTGAGCGGGGAAGCGACACATGCAGGATATCGGACGCACGATCTTAGCGAATCACGACACAGTGCATTCTCAACGGATAATGCACTTTCGGGAACTCTGATGGACCGGGTAAGTAAATGTGCCCCAATGTCTCAAAAAAACAGGAAGAAAAATATATATTTGTATGGTCTTACATGTGTCCTCTCTCTATGTCAGTGATGGCAAACCTTTTAGGCACTGAGTGCCAAAACTATAAGCAAAAGCCAGATATTTTCACAAAGTGCCAAATGCCAATTTATAGTAACTCACAGGTTTCAAACATATTGGCACCTGATGATACCAATACAAGAGAAAGAAGGAGAAATTTGGATTGTTATTGTAGTTTCCCTCTAAAGTCCTCTTAACAGGATGAATCATGGGTCCGGACAAGAGGCTAGAATGATAATCGTGCTCTGTCCACACCTCCTTAATTCAGGTCTTGAGTTCTGAATGTTGACCTTTGTGCTGGGCGATGGCCTGGGTGCCGAAAGAGAGGGCTCCAAATGCCACCTCTGGCACCCGTGCCATAGGTTCGCCACCACTGCTCTATGTAATTCTTATATAGTTATGACAGCAGCCAAAACATGCAGTTTTAAGGAAAATGGTGTGATTTCAGATTTGTAATTAATCTCTCTCTATGTGGAGATATAAAAATTCCACTTTAGTCAAATTACTACATTGAGGGCAATGAAGAACACAGTTGTTTGGAAAATGACATTCACCAAGAATGTCATCATGTCTTGTGTATCAGAATATTGGCAAATAAGAATTGATAAATTGTCCCTTCAGAGCTTGTTTAACGTGGTTAAATAAAGTAGAGATTAACAAATCTTGTTGTTGGTTCTTAAAATTTAATACAAATCTTCCATTTTTCAGGCACCGAATTTACCCTAAATCTTTTAAAATTGCAAATAGGGGGATGGCCAAAGGAAAACATTTATGAAGCAAGATATCTTTTTAGAAAAAGTACTAGAAGGGGTTATATACTAATTTCTTATCAATTGGAACAACATTGATTTGGATGGACTTGAAACGGAATATTTTGAACAATTCCACAAGACTTCTACGCATAAAATCATGGATGATTCCTTCATTCCTTGTCAAGCGTGTTCCTATTCCTGGAGCGCCGCTTCTTTTTCTATTACTCTGGTATAAATATACACATAAAAGTTAAATCCATGTATCTAGACTACATTAAGACCAAATCTTGTAGACCCAACTTTATTGAGGTGCCTTTTCCATAACAATCTACTACAATAATATAACCCACATTTAACTTATTTATTGTATCTCTATGAAGAATAAAACTTCTCCTACAAATGCAAAATAGACCACTCCAAATATACATATAAAAAAAGAACATTTATTTAAACATTATTTATACACCCACAATTAAAATAAGAGGAAAAAGGGAAAAAAACTGATGCTCCAAATTACTTGTAATAATGGCATAATCACACATCACAATAGTCATATATTTAAAAAGTACGATATATACTCAACCATAAGCCGAGTGTTTCAGCACAAAAAAAGTGATGAAAATTCAAACTTGGCTTATACACAAGTAAAAAAAAAAAGAAAGTCAATACTCCCTTTCCGATTCCCCCTGCTGGTCTTCTCTTCTTCCGTCCGGCAACAGCTGGTGACAGGCTCTGACGTCAGCTGCAACTGACATCAGAATGTGTGCCGGCAAATACAATATGATGGCAGCAGAGGATGACATAAGAGCCTGTGCGCTGCAGCTGCTGGACGGAAGAAGAGAAGACCTGCAGGGGCTTCAGAAAGGTGAGTATTGACTTTCTTTTTTGATGTGTTGGGCATACTGGGGCTGGCTATAAACTGGGAGCAAGGCTGGCTGGCTATATGCTGGGGGCAAAGTTGGCTGGCTATATACAGAGGGAAGGCTGGCTGGCTATATACTGGGGGCAGGTTGTCTGGCTATATACTGGGGGAAGGCTGACTGGCTATATATTGGGGAAAGTTTGGCTGGCTATATACTGGGGCTGGATGGCTATATACGGGGTGCAGGGGTCTGGCTGGCTATCAATTCAATAGTTTTTCCCAGTTTTTTGTGGTAAAGAGCCTTGGCTTATATTTGGGTTGGCTTATACTCGCGTATATATGAGAGTTACATAATCACCACACAGGGGAATAAACAAAAATATCAGATAATTGGTGGGACTACAGCTGTAATCGGATCCATACATATATAGATTCAGACAATAACACATTTGCAGGAAAGAACTGGCATGAGACAAACAATACCACAAGAAGACTTCGAGATGATGACAATTGTATTTATTTTAATATTGATAAAATAAAATGTACTGGTATATTTTTTGGATATATTTTTGGAATAGTCTATTTTTCTTTTGTAGGTGATGTGTAATATATTAAATGATCACTTCTTTGAATAAGTAGGTTGCAATTAGTAGGGGCCTCAATATTTTTTCAATGACAGCACTTTCCTACGATATAAGTAATAGATTGGTGGTTCCTCTGTTTCTCAGTTGTCTGTATTAGGTATATTGAAGAATACAACTGTCAGGATTTTTAGCAACACTGTCATTGGCCCAGATTTATTAAAGCCTTTGCACTAGTTTTTGTCTACTTTGCACTGAAAAGAACATGCAAACAGCTTGCACATGTATTTAAGAAGCATATTTAAAACGTGTGGTGGCTGCACTATGCTGGACGCAACACAAAATTCTGCAAATAAAGAGGGGAGTTTTGGTGCACAGTCGGAGTTTGCGACATATTTATCGTGTGGTGTCCAACAGAATTGTATCGCTCTATATTAAAGGTGAAACAAACAAAAGTTGGTGCTTTCTGCCGGAGTAGTGCAGTGGGCGCCAGATACATGAAGACCGTGAAACACATTTCATGGATCTGTCGCAAACTGTACCCTTTACAGGTCTTGTTTTTTTTATAAATGTGGGCCATTGCATTTATCTCATTTATATTTTTCTCCTGTTTGTATCCATTCATGAAGTAAACTTCAATGTCCATTCTTATGCTCCCCCAACAGATTTGAACAGCGGACTTTGTACCAGTATTTTGATCCTATTCTTACCTTTCAGTCACATCTTTAAAACTCCTATAATTAGAGTAGGACATGAAATTATATTCCCCCTTGTCCGTGGCAAGACAGTATATTACAGATGGTCTTCAATTTTCACATGGTGTTATCAATTTTTATTACATTTTAATGCCATATATGTTAGGTGATTGGCAATGTAAGCTCAAGGTCTTGACTTAGCAAAGCTATATGTGTAATTATCAAGTTATCATGAGTTGCAATTCCAAATGACAGGTTAAGGTCTGCTACATTACAAAGAGCAGGTTATTTAGTCTATAGAGTATTAAATGAGCAGTGCTAAAGTAAAGTAATGTTAAAATGTCCCACAAAGGTCTTATGAAAGTTGCAGTGTAAAATAAAAGTCCAAAATTAAATGTTGAAAAATATAATAAAAATAAAAGAACATCAACAATAAATGCAGGTTTTAGCTTCAACGTGGCTGCTATAACTGATTGGAAAAAAAGTTGTTTACTGGCACTTTTGTCCTTTAAAAAACAAATGGAAAAAGTGATACGTTTTCCATTTTTTGCATTTATATAAAAATATGAATACATTTCCTTTGGTTCACCCCATTGACTCCATTGATTTAGTTGGCTTTCCATTCCCCATAGCAGCCCATAAAATGTGGAAGAAGTTGTTGGATAAAGGATTTCTACCTTGTTCTTCTCGTGCGCAATCCTACATTTCCTACCGGACTTTGTTGTGAATCCTTCCTGGGCTATAAACTCGAAGATGACTCCCATATCTACTCCATTTTACAAGGTGCCCCCTTCCAACCTACCCTGAGTTAGTGACGCTTAACGGATATGCTTGTTTATCCACTCCCGTAGGGACTGGGCTAACTATACTGTGTCTTTAACTCCCTTTGAAAATTTGTTCACAGGTAATTTGAACCCTGTACACATACATACATATCATAGGCTTACAGTCTACAAAAATTTTTCTTAGATTTCCGTATTTTTTACTGTAAAACAATTCTTGGGTTATATTTTTTTATGTAATTTTTATTTACTTATTCATTTTTTAACTTTTTAAAAAAAAAAAAATTTTATTTGATTTTCGATAGTGATGGGAGCCCACAGTCTTTATGGAAAACCCGTAAAGTGGTGCTCTGGCCCTTTAAATCCTCCAGTGCCAGCGTACGCTCGCCCTAGGGAGCTGGGCCGCACTTGCAGCCTAGCCGGGACGGGAGCAGGAGCGTGGAGAGGTGAGGGCGGCCCAGGGGACGGGGCAGCACCGCCACGGAGAGGGGCACGGTTGTGCCTATGATCCGAGGCATGGATCGTAGGGACACCCATGATATAATGGGCCTGTAGGGTGTTAATTCACTCTTCGATGGTATATTCTGTTTAACCCTTAAATTCTAGCCGCATGTTGACTACCTTCTAAATAGTAACTTCCTGTTCCCATTTGTATCCAAAAGAAGACTTAGACATGCAAGCTGGCATAAATCTCATGCTTCCTTAGTCACTCAACAGATTGACAAAGTAAACCCCATCAACAGAATGAAGGTGTTAACTGCTTTCTCATAATTTTCCAACCCTTCTTCAGTTTAAATCTACTTCTAGTTCTAATTTCTCATCTTTCTGACATTTTATTTCAGGGTTTTCTTAATCCTTTGTGTTTTTGTAATTGAATTTGACCTTATGGGTCCTGCGTGACCCCTTAATTGTTGTCTTCCTTTGGGAGAATTTGCTATTGATATGTTTTTTCTCTCATTTGGGTCCTCTCTGATCCCTAATATATGATTTTTTTTATTTCTTATTTCTAAGTTTTGCTATCATACTGAAAAAAATCGGATCACACATAAAGACATGAATATCTGAGGTACCTGGGACCCCATTGGACCCCTTGTTTTCATGATCTGTTGGGGTCTTATCACTGAGACCTCACACAGATCAGTAAGTTAGGCCCTATCCTATGAATAGGGCCTGCCTTGAATTTGTGGGAAAACCCCTTTAAAGCCTTCTGTACTAATAAACATGAAATGGCTGTCTATTAACAGGTTAATAATAGAGATGAGCGAGCACTAAAATGCTCGGGTACTCGTTATTCGAGACGAATTTTCAGATGCTCGAGTGACTCGACTCCGAAAGAACCCCATTGAAGTCAAGAGATGGAGACTGAGCATTTTTCAAGGGGACCAAGGCTCTGAACAGGGAAGCTTGGCCAAACACCTGGGAACCTCAGAAAAAGGATGGAAAACACCACGGAAATGGACAGGAAACAGCAGGGGCAGCATGCATGGATGCCTCTGAGGTGCATAATCGCACCCTTATGCCAAAATTATGGGCAACAGCATGGCCATTGACAGAGTGACAGATGAAGCTAGATAGCATCAAAACATGCATAATTGACCCTGACACTATAGGGGAAGGCATGCAGAGGCAGCGGCAGCAGGCTAGAGAGTGGCATGGCGACATACCCTAATGGACTCAGGTTTCCAACCATGGGTGGCAGAGAGGAACCAAAGGAGGGTGAGCAAGAGCGCTCAAATAAGTTATACGGTACATGATAAAAGTTTGCCAGTATATTTTGTGGATTACACAGCGTGGGTGGCGACCACAAGGTAACATGGAAGCCATGAAAAACAACCCAAAATTCTGCCTGACACAGCTTGTTTGATAAGGGGTAACATGTATGGAGGCAGGTGGGAACTGTAGTAGATAAAGGGTGCTGCAGTAAAACTATGGTTAGTTGGATCTTGGCATGGAGGTGGCGCTCCGCTGCCGGCGAGCTTTCGCGCAATCCAAGCCCCTGTCTCTCAGGCTACCCCAAAACAACACTTCTAAGAACCTTTTGTATAGATCAAGTGTAAGTAGCGTTCTTTAAGGTTAGGATATGCCGGGTGGGGGAATGTAAACAGATGCGCAAGACGCTGGGAAATAATATCGGTAAATGATAAAAGTTTGCAGTATATTTTGTGGATTACACAGGCAGGGTGGCGACCAAAGTTAGTAACAAGTGTTGATGTGGAATGCCCTGTAATAGCTTGGGCGGTGTGCCTTTTATCGCCTAGGCTCAGCAGTTTGAGCACCGCTGCTGTCGACTTAGCGACTGGCACTGCTGCTGTGCCTAGAGCTACGACTGATGGCGCCATGCCCACGGATGGTAATTCGAGGAGGGGAGGAGGTGAGGAGGGTTGGGAGGGAGGTATGTAGGCCTTTGAGACCTGGACCGAGGTAGGCCCCGCAATTCTCTGCGTCGGCGCAGTATATGACAGCCCCAGGTCAGAAGTCGGGTCCCAGCCTGCACAAGTTAAGGTAGTAGCGTTTCTTATAAGTTTGGGATATGGCGGGTGAGGGGAATGTTAAACAGATGCGCAAGAAGCGGCTGATGCGCATGGAGTGGCGCTCCGCGCCAGGCGAGCTTTCGCCAATCCAAGCCCCTGTCTCTAGGCTACTCCCCACACAGCACTTCTAAGAACCTTTTGTATAAGAATCAAGTGTAGTAGGTTTCTATAAGTTTAGGATATGCCGGGTGAGGGGGAATGGGAGTAAACAGATGCGCAAGAGCCGCTGAAGTGAAATAATATTGGTAAATCATAAAAAAAGTTTGCCCGATATTTTGTGGATAACACAGCAGTGGGTGGCGACAAAGGTTAACAACTTTGATGTGGAATCCATGAAAACAACCCAAATTTTGCCTGACACACCTCGTTTTTGATAAAGGGACGATGTATGGAGGCAGCTATATGGACGACTTTTGGGGTAGGTGGTAGCAATGGAGACAACGTGTGGAGGCCTGTATGGAGAAAATTTAATTTGGATAGTGCTGTAGGTGGCAGTCCCAAAAATTATTTCAAACCAGAGAGCAAGGTAGGTGGCCCTCCAGTAAAAGAATAGATTGAGTTGCCTGTATGTGCAGTCCAAAAAAATTTCAAACCAGAGGAGCAGTAGGTGGCCCTCCAGAAAAATTGAATAGATTGAGTGCCTGTATGTGGCAACCCCAAAAATGTTTTAAAAACGAGGACCGGGTAGGTGGCCTCCAGAAAAAATGAATAGATGAGTGCCTGTATGGGCACTCCCAAAATGTTTAAAACAGAGGAGGGTAGGGTGGCCCTCCAGAAAAAAAATGCATAAAGTACTATCGCTAGAAACCAGTGGGCCCTGTCAAAAAATAGCCAGTTTCCTCTGCTTGATGACAAAGAGGAGGAGAAGGAGGAAAATGAGGAGGAGAGGAGTGGATCAATTATTCAGGTTGAGTTCCTTCACCTGTGGAGATGGAAATTATGAGAATCCAGGCTTTATTCATCTTTAATAAGCGTCAGCCTGTCAGCGCTGTCAGTCGACAGGCGTGTGTACGATTATCGGTGATGATGCCACCAGCTGCACTGAAAACCCGCTCGGACAAGCCGCTAGCGGAGGCAGGGCGGGCAAGAACCTCAAGGCGTACAGCGCCAGTTCGTGCCACATTCCAGCTTTGAAAACCAGTATTGTTGTGGGAGCTGGTGATCATTTAGGACGATGGTATGGTCAGCTACGTACTCCTCACCATCTTTCTGTAAAGATCAGCCCTACTTCGGACGAGACTGGGGACAGGTGACAGTGTCTTGCTGGGGTGACATAAAGCTGGCAAAAGCCTTGTAAAGCGTACCCTTGCCAGTGCTGACAAGCTGCCTGCTCGCCTACTCTCCCCGCTACTTGTCCGCAGAAACTACGCACTTGCCGCAGCGCTGTCAGAAGGAAATACGGTTTCAGCTTGTGCACCAGGGCCTGCGGTATTCATGTATCTCACACTCCTTTCTCTTGCAGGGATGAGAGTGGAAGATTTTGCTTGCTACCGTGGGGTCAGGAGAGTGAAACACCCAGTAATCGGTGGCTGGAATAAATTCTTTGAGACGCGAGGGTCACGGGATAGGCAGCCTAGCATGAAATCTGCCATATGCGCCAGAGTACAACGGTAAGAAGTCACTCCCCTCACTGGCCTGACTGTCCATTTCCTCCTCCTCCAACTCCTCCAACTCCTCTTCTCTGCCCATACCACGCTGCGAAAGTAAGGACTCAACAATGGTCCCCTCTTGTTTCGCGCCAACATTCTCCTCACTTCCTCCTCATCCTCCTCCACCTCCACCTCCTCCGATATGCGCTGAGAAACAGACCTGAGGGTGCTTTGGTATCAAACAAGGGAATCTTCTTCCCCCGTCTCTTGTGACGAGCGCAAAGCTTTCGACTTATGCTGATCAGAGAGTTTTTCAACAGGCCAAGAGCGGATGGTGAGGCGATGATGGCGGCATCGCACACTGACCATCTGTGTTGATCCTCAAAGTTACTCAGCACCTGACAGCAGATATCAGACATCCACGTCCACTCCTCATTGAGACTTGAGGGAAGCTGACGACCTGACTACCAGTTCTGGTGGGGGAAGTTGACATTGGCAGTCTACACTCGCTGGCGCTGCTGGTAAAACTCTGGATAACATGGTCAGGTGTGAATTCCACCTCGTGGCACGTCGCACAACAGTCGGTGAGCGGGCAGTTGGAGGCGGCGCTGCGCTGCCCTGAGAGGTGGCAGCATCTGTGCTGGACTTCCTGAAATGCGCCAGATGCGGCGCCTTCGTGAGCAAATCGGACAGATTGGGGTATGTCTTGAGGAAACGCTGATGTAAATCAGATTTAACACATGGGCCAGGCATGGCACATGTGTCAGTCTGCCGAGTTGCAGAGCCGGCCACCCAGGTTACGGCCGTTGTCACACACAACCATGCCTGGTTTCAGGTTCAGCGGTGACAGCCACAGATCAGTCTGCGCCGTGATGCCCTGTAATAGCTCTTGGGCGGTTTGCCTTTTATCGCCTCGGCTCAGCAGTTTGAGCACGCCTGCTGTCGCTTAGCGACGGCACTGCTGCTGTGGCTAGAGCTACGACTGATGGCGCCGTGCCCACGGATGGTAGTTCGGAGGAGGAGGAGGTGGAGGAGGGGTGGGAGGAGGAGGAGGACATAGTAGGCCTGAACAAACCTGGACACGAGGTAGGCCCCGCAATCCTCGGCGTCGGCAGTATATGACCAGCGCAGGGTCAGACTCGCTCCCAGCCTCCACCAAGTTAACCCAATGTGCCGTCAGCGATATTAGTGGCCCTGCCCGGCAGCACTCGTCACGTGTCCGTGTCAGTGGACCTTGTCAGAAACGGCGTGGCGGGCACGGATGCGGTGTTGACAGTGCTGGTCAGGGCGGCACATCGGAGAGGGCGGGGACGAATACGATGCGGCTGAGGTTGCGAAAGGCCTGGTCTCTAAGCTAGGAGCATTCGCAGCTAGAGGGGCCTGCAATGGCAATAGGGGAGGCCGAATGAGGTGCGAAAGCTGGGTCTGTTTAGGCTGGCGTAGTGCGTAGAGTGGGACAGTGGGCTGGGGTGGGTGTGCACTATATTGCGTTTCCGCTCCAGCGTCTGGGGTATGGAGAGCTGAACGTGGTGGACTGCGTGGAGAGGACGTGGAGGCGACGATGGGGTTTTTGTGTGAAGGGGTCCTGGGCAGGGGGCTTGACTTAGTCAGCTGACACAGGGGAAGGAGCCAGTGGTGTGCACGGCCGGAGGTGAACGGGCTTGTGCCACTGAGTGCGGTTGTTTAGCATTCATATGCTGCGCATATGGTGGTAGTTAAGCTAGTAGTGGTGGAACCCCTGTGAGCTGGTTTGGCAAATGTTGCACACACAGGTCGTCGGTCATCGCGTTGTTCCTTAAAGAACCTCCAAGACTTCTGAGATCTAGCCCTCGCCGCAAGAGCCCTCGCCCCGGGAGCGTCACTAGTTGACACAATTTGGCGGATGCACCAGGCTCTGGCCCGCCTCTCGTCTGGCCCCACCACTGCCTCTTCCAACCTGTTCTGTCGAGGGGATCTCCTCCGTCTCAGAAGCACTGTGTTACCCGGCCTTCAACCCAGCTGGTCTGTCACCTCATCATCCTCCGATCCCTCAGTCTGCTCCCTCCTCGGACTCCTGCCCTGACAAAACTTCCCACTGTATGACAACCGTGTCTCCTCATCGTCGGACACCTCTTACACACTTCCACTACGTCAAGAAGGTCATCATCACCACAGACTGTGACTGGTGGAAAACCTGGCATCGGAAAATTGCTCAGCAGCAACCGGACAAGTGGTTTGTGGATGTGGGAAGGGTCCAGAAAACAGTTCTCAGAGTATGCCGGTTCAAATGCCAAATTTTCTGGCGAGGGGGCAGAAGACTGGGGGGGAGGAGGCTGAGGTTTGCAGGAGCTGGAGGAGTGGCGATTTCGGTGACATGGGTGGACTGCGTGGAAAGATGGATGGTGGACAAATTGCTCGAAGCATTTGTCAGCAATCCACGAAGCACCTGTTCGCACTGTTCTGGGCCTCAACAGTGCTCTACCACGAGTCCCAGTAACTTCACGACATGAACCTAGGAGTGTAGCTTTGCGGCGTTCCCTGCTCCCTTCATAGCAGGTGGTGTCTCACCCGGCCAGGACCACGGCCTCTGACCCATGCAGTAGTTGGACGCCCACGTCCCCGCCCCGTCCTCTACCACTAGCCCCCGGGGTTATTAAACATTTTAAAATGAGAGTTATGCTTTAATTTTTTTTAACTTTTTTTTTTTTTGTGTTTGAGTTTTTTAAAACCAAACGATGCATCCTATTGCTATGGCTATTTTCTAGCCAAGTATGAAAGCACACTACATGCCAGATGAGATGACAACTGAGTTATTAAACAAAATAAACGGTAAAATAAAAAAAGACAAATGGCAGACGTGCCTAATTGAAATCAACCCCTACAAATTTTCCCATTCGGTCTTTGCCAATGGATATGTGCGTCACTAAGCGCAACAACACAGCGGTCGCAAGTCTCACTACAAATTGCTCACAATTGGCTAGTAGATGCACTGCAGCAAGTACAGCCAACCAGCAGATCAACCAGAAATCAATATATAACGCTACTGTAGGGTAAGCCGTTTGGATTCTCCTATGGCTATTTTCTAGCCAGTATGAAAGCACACTACTATGCCAGATGAGATGACGCTGAGTTATAAACAAAATAAACGTAAAATAAAAAGGAAAAATGCGGACTGTGCCTAATTGAAATCCAACCCCTACTAAATTTTTCACACTTCGGTCTTGCAATGGATATGTGCGTCACTAAGCGCAAAACACAGCGGTCGCAAGTCTCACTACAAAATTGCTCACAATTGGCTAGTAGATGCACTGCAGTAAGTACAGCCACCAGCAGATCAAAACCAGAAACAAATATATAACGCTACTGAGGGAGAAGCCGTTTGGATTTCCTATGGCTATTTCTCGCAAGTATGAAAAGCACACTACTAGCAGATGAGATGACACTGAGTTATTTAAACAAAATACGAAAACATAAAAAAGGAACAAATGGAGGATGGTCCTAATTGAAATCCAACCCCTACTAAATTTTCCCACTTCGGTCTTTGCAATGGATATGTGCGTCACTAAGCGAAACAACACAGCGGTCGCAAGTCTCACTACAATGGCCCAAATTGGGCTAGTAGATGCACGCAGCAAGTACAGCCACAGCAGATCAACCAGAAATCAAATATATACGCTACTGTAGGACTAAGTAAGCCGTTTGGATTCTCTATGGCTATTTCTAGCCAAGTATGAAAAGCACACTACTAGCCGATGAGTGACGCTGAGTTGAGTTATTAAACAAAAAATAAACGTAAAAATAAAAAAGGGACAAATGCAGACTGTGCCTAATTGAAATCAACCCCTACTAAATTTTCCCACTTCGGTCTTGGCAATGGAAATGTGCGTCACTAAGCGCAAAACACAGCGGTCGCAAGTCTCACTACAAATTGTCTACATTGGTAGTGAGATGCACTGCAGCAAGTACAGCCACCAGCAGATCAACCAGAAATCAAATATATAACGCTACTGTAGGGTAAGCGTTTGGATTCTCCTATGGCTATTTTCTAGCCAAGTATGAAAGCACACTACTATGCCAGATGAGATGACAATGAGTTATAAACAAAACAAACGTAAAAATAAAAAAGGGAAAATGGACAGACTGTGCCTAATGAAATCCAACCCCTACTAATTTCCCACTTTGGTGTTTGAGGTGGATATGTGTGCCACTAAGAGCTAAACACAACAGGTAGCAAGTCCCCCTGCTAATTCCTCACAAAATGGTACTAGATGCAATATAAAAAAAAAAAAAAGTTTAGAACGTTTTGTAGCCCTAGAAGGGACTGTTGGGTCTTGGAGAATCACTCTGCCTAACAGTAAGCTAATAGAACACCCTAACGCTTTCCTGACCAGCAGCAGCTCTCCCTTAGCGGCTCCAGACACAGATGATACGAGCAGGCGGGGCAGTGGCTAGTCTATTCCAGGGTCACCTGATCTGGCCAGCCAACCATGCTACGACGTGTAAGGGTACCACGTCATGCTGGTGGAGTGCAGAGTCTCCTGGCTTGTGATTTGGCTCGTTTCTGGCCGCCAAAAAAGCAAAACGGCGGGGAGCTGCCATTTCTCGAGGGGCGAAGTATTCGTTCCGAGCAACGAAGCAGTTTCGGAGTACCACCCCGCTAATGCTCGAACGATCATCAAGCTCGGACGGCGAAATGTTGCTCATCTCTAGTTAATAAGCGTTTTCACTTTTTTCCTAATGTTTTAAAAGATGTTGAAGCTCCAAAAGTGTCATGAATCTCTAATCTACAGTTTTGTCCCTGTAGAATAAGCAGTAAAGAGTATATATGAAATTATACTAATGATGTATGTATTATCACTATTTATAGAGAATGTCAGTCTGGGCAGATCCATTTAATTGTGTAAAAAGTATAATGCTAAGCACACAGCTCTACTAAAGATATGAATCTTGCAAAATTTGTTCAACAATATGTTACACAAATGAACCTGAAACTGAAAATAAAATGGACATAGGGGACATGTATCATAAAGCAAGGAGTATAAAAAAACTCTGACCCAATGATTCCAATACGGCTGTTGTTCAAAATTCCTTCAAAGATCTTCAATTATATTCTCCCGATGAGGAAAGTTTTGCAACAAGATGTAGGTCACTATTCAGAACATCCTTAAGGTGCAGTTTTCTGCTTAAACTCACTCAACAGTGTGGTAGCAAAAAAAAAGTGGGGGTCATTTACTAAATGAGGGTCATCCAGCACTGTTAAAAGTTTACAAACTTTATTCTTCAAACATTAAATTTTTTTCATACAAACATTACCCATGGACACGACTAAGAGCCATGTGAAGGTTCGAAATGCATCAGCTACAGTACGCTTATTTGAATGATAAAGAACTGTAATATTTGAAGAATAAAGTTTGGAAACTTTTAAAACAGTGCTGGATGACCCTCATTTGGAAGTGCCCTTGGATACTTTGGAGTCCAGCCAGCAATAATCCTTTCACAGTGACAGCGTTCATTTCCCATGACGGCACCGTTACAGGATTTTGAGGAGGGAAGGGGGGGGTAAACTGTGGTTATTCCATAAATATCAAGCATGACTTTCAGGAAGCCTAATGACATGATGCAAGATTAGTCAAAAGAGGCAATGTTTTCCTTATCTCATCCTGGAAAATGTTTTTGCATATTTTACAGAATCACCTAGTGGAGTGTCAATGGCTGTAAGTCCCTACATGCCTGCAAGGTGGCCTTAATTGGCAAACTCTCTATAAGGCAAACTCTTACTTATTGACCCAG